>CM065117.1:23769814-24169814 GCA_033026305.1 Cirrhinus molitorella | reverse complement strand
TACAGATGAATGGTGGGAGCACTTTCAAAAACATCATACATGCAGTTTTAATCAGTTAAGGTTTTTTGTAGACCTACACTAACCAGTCAAAAGAATTTTTTTAGGTTTTTAAAGAAGTCTCTTCTGCTCACCAAGCCTGCATTTATTTGATCCAAAATACAGCAAAATCAGTTTAAAATAACAATTTAAAATAACTGCTTTCTATTTTAATGTTTTAAAATGTAATTTATTCCTGTGGTCAAAGCTACATTTCCAGCATCATTACGCCAGTCTTCAGTGTCACATGATCCTTCAGAAATCATACTGATATGCTGCTTTGCTGTTCAAGAAACATTTATTATTATTATTATTATTATTATTATTAATATTTAAAAAGATGAGTACATTTCTTTCAGGATTCTTTGATGAATAGAAAGATCCAAAGGTCAGCATTTAACTGAAATAAAAATCTTTTGTAACATTATACACTTTAGCATTCAAAAACTTAAAGTCAGTATAATTCTTTTGTTTTGGAAAGAAATTCTAGAAATGAATACTTTTATTTAGCAAGGATGCTGTAAATTGATGAAAAGTGATGATAACCATATTTATAATGTTACAAAATATTTCTATTTTTAGATAAATGCCATTCTTCTGAATTTTCTATTCATCAAAGAAACCTGAAAAAAAAAATCTACTCGGCTGTTTTCAGCGTAATAATAATAAAATATGTTTTTTGAGCAGCATATTAGAATGATTTCTGAAGGATCATGTGACACTGAAGACTGGAGTAATGATGCTAAATATTCAGCTTTGAAATCACGGAAAAAAAATACATTTTATATTTAAATAGAAAGCAGTTATTTTAAATAGTAAAAATATTTTAAAAATGTACTGTTTTTGCTGTACTTTGGATCAAATAAATGCAGGCTTGGTAAGCAGAAGAGACTTCTTTAAAAAACATAAAAAGTCTGAAAATCTTACTGGCAGTGTAAAAGGACTAGGTAGGCTAATAATTAAATATCCAATTCTTTTGATAAACCATGGGAAAGATTCAAAGAAAATCTTATATGCAGAAATACAGTAAAGATCTAACATTATAGTAGTATGGCAGTTAAAATACTCTGATATACATGTATTCATATACGTCAGGAAGCCACTGACTTCATAAAATACAATAATCTGTCAAAAGTTGGGAATAATTAATGTTTTTTTTAGTGCAAAAACAGTTTTCAACATTAAAAATAAGAACCATTATTAAAAATTGAAGACTTTTACACAGAGTGATTTCTGAAGGATCATGTGAAATTGAAGACTGGAGTAATGATGCTGAAAATGTATTATTCCAACTTTTACTTTACTTTTGACCAGAAGTGTATGCTATAAAATATACAGAAAATTTTCTGAAATACACGCCTTTATATATCAGAAAGCCATTGCCTCCATAAAATATAGTGCAATTGTTCTCTATGTTATACCAAGCAAGTTTTATCTTATGTTATCTTATCTTATCTTACCAAGCAAGTTTTATCTTATGTAAATAACCTCCATTCATTCACACGTTTTAAGTGGAGACATATTTTCCTCCTAACCTAGATTTACAGCCACCATCAGACCACATTAGAGTTTTTTGTGTCTGTTTTCGGAATGAGTACACAATCTTCCACTCCTCCGTTCATCAGTCACCAGTTCATCTGCAGACTCAATCAGCTATTATTGTATTGTGTCAGTGTATAGTGAAAGAAAGAAAGAAAGAAAGCCTGCATGTCTCCACTCAGAACTAACCTCATTTCTCAATCCAGTGGGACTCCACCCATAATCACTAGCTGACCTCTACTGAGACTCTGACCACAGAACTATAGATTACAAAGACCAGGGTCGGACGAGGAGCTTCTGAAAATGCCAGTTTCTATTTCAATGCTGTGCCGTTCTGCCACTGTAGCTCTGTAAACTCAGTGAACGCTGAAGACATCCACCACAAACTAAAGAAATCAACATGGGAAGGCGTGACATGGATGTGACATGCCTGCTGTCTTGTTACTTCATCTGTTTGCCTAAATCTATTTTTGAGCGTCATTTGTTAAAAATAGGTAACAGTAAGACACAGACAGTTGTTTATTGTACCCTGATATCCAAGACATTATTAACTTTTAGTTTTATTGGCTTGCGATACTTTAGCATTCAGAAGTTTAGGTTGAAGAGATTTAAATAGAAGTTTCTTGTGCACATCAAGGCTGCATGTATTTGATCAAAAATACAATAAAAACAGCAATGTTATTGTAGATTAAAATACTGTGAAAGGGGACATAACACGCAGTTTCAGCCAATCTCATGTTAATCTTGAGTACCTATAGAGTAGTACTGCATCCTTCATATATCCAAAGTCTTTAGTTTTATCATATTTACAAAAGAAAGATACAGCTTTACGATTCTCTCAGAAAACAGCCAAGCTCCCGGACGCCCGCCGTGGGCGGAGCTAAAGATTGACGAGCACTGACGCAGCGATTGCCAATAAAAACGCATCCATTTGATGCCGTTTCACTTACCATCTGCTGTTCTGAATCATGACCAGGATCTTTTATAGCTGGGACCACTCCATCTTTCAGTATCAAATGATGTGTAAATCCAGCGTCAAACTGGGCCTTGTTTATAAAACGTTCATCAACAAACACACTTGCAAAACTCTGTTTCTGCGCCTAAAAAACAAACTGCATCCACTGTTCACATAACGCTGGGTTCTTCGGGAAGCAGAGCAAGGTTATCTTTGTCTTACAACCAAAACCAAACGTCTTTAGAGACATTCGCTATTGCGCTCTCTCTGGCTGATGTGTGCGCGGGCGCGCTCTTCCGGGAGAAATGCCCATACAAGGAGTTCCACCCTTAAAGACGCCATGAAGAGACATGATCTAAAAAACTTTCTGAAACTTGTAAGAAACCCAGAAGTATGTATTTGACACAGAAATACTCTGTTATATATCCAAATCGTTTTTTTTGAAACTTTGGCCATGTTTAGCATGAAAATCTCTTTAACAGTGTAAATAACTAGTAGTAATATTTCACACTATTTTTGTGGAAACTGAAACTTTTTTTTTTTCAAGATACGTTGATGAATACAAAATTACAACAACAACAACAAAAAAAAGCATTTATTTGAAAATAAATATTTTCTAAGATTATGAATGTCTTTACTGTCACTTTTGATCAATTTATGCATCCTTGCTGAACAAAAATATTAATTTCTTTAAAAAAAAAAACAATGAAAAGGTCACTGACCCTAAACACATTTCAACTGTAGTGCACAATGAGGCTGAATTCATTATTTCATGCATTAGGTATAATTTTTTTTTATTATTATTATTTATAGTTTTATAAATAAAAATAAGTTCATGTATTATAAATAATATTATTTTTCTAAAAACAATTTCATGACTCCTGATATACTAGGTAATGAATCTTATTGTATAGTGTCAGCAGCTTCACATAAGGATCAAATGAAAATATTTTTCCTCTTCCATTCCAAAGATTCTCATCTGTATTTCCATTTTAGTGAAGTTCATACTCTAGTCTCTAGTGGACCAGAATTCCTGAGCCAGGATATTTTTTTCCATGGTGCCTGGATAGAACCTACATTTTAATCAATTTCTCAAAAAATCCAGTAGATACAGATACCGTTCCTGCAAAGACAGTTGTTAATCAGTGAAATCTACAGTATCAACATAAAGACTTATGTATGGAACTAAAGATACTCCATAAGGATCATTTTATGTACATTTTGTGTACTCTAAATTCCAAAAATTAAGTAGTCGTAATTGGAGTATATTACAATTGAAAAAAATGCTCATAATCAGATTACAGTTTTTTTTCTTCACACAATGATATTATACAACACATTCACATATTCACAATTCTCTGATGTTGGTCACATTGACAGTTATGTTTATGATTTAATTATTAGCTTTTTATCAACTCACAAACCCACTGCAGTTCTTACATTATAAGGCCAGTTTAGGAAACCCTGGTGTAATGTAATTTTGAATGCATTTTATGATGTTGATATAAAAAACATATACAATATATTTTCATTCTCTTCACTTTTTTATATCAATATGTGACCCTGGAAGACAAAACCAGTCATAATTGGTTTGAAATTGAGATTTAGACATCATCTACATCATGAAAAATAAACAAAAAGGCTTTCCAATGATGTGTGGTTTGTTAGGATAGGACAATATTTGGCAAAGATACAATTATTAGAAAATCTGAGGTTGCAACAAAAATCTAAATATTAAGAAAATTGCCTTAAAATTTGTCCAAATTGAGTTCTTAGCAATGCATATTTCTAATCAAAAATTACATTTTGATGTATTTACGGTAGGAAATTTACAAAATATCTTGGAACATTATTTTACTTAATATCCTAATGAGTTTAGCATAAAAGAAAAATCAATAATTTTGACCCATACATGTATTTTTGGCTATTGCTACTTATGACTGGTTTTGTGGTCCAGGGTCACATGTGGTATGTTTAATGAAAAGTTTAAAACAAGTCAGATTAAAAAAAGTACACTAAAAAGTCAGATGAGTAACCTAGATTGCTACTAACTACATTTTTCATCATGTAATCTGTAATCAGTAACTTTTTGTAAGTTATACAATGCATCATATATAATCTCTATACACCATATACATCTTCATATATGGTGCTATATTAGACATAATTACAGCTTTAAATACAGCAAATACAATGTAGTTTATTGGTTTTTCCTTGCTTTATAGTGCAGTTTATTTTGTGCAAGCTTTATTTGTTTTAACGCAGAGATCCAAGTACGCCTACGATTGACCCCGTTGAAGTGTAACATAAAAGAGCACTATATTGAGAAGGATATCATAACGTATAAATTGACCCGCTGGCAAAACCATTGCGGTTAAATATATTTTTGGCAAGACACGGCTCTTAAAAAAATACTACATTGTTGTCCTCATGGTAGCCAACGCACATGTTCGAGAACGCAAGCACGCGTCCTTTAATTGGACTTTTTGGAGCAACTTCCATTAACATTCCGCAAAACGGATGGATTTAGACACAAGCTTGTAGTTATTTACTAGAAACTGTTTAATCTACGTTGTAGTATGTGGCTTCCAAATGCCATTAAATCAAACGCTAGAGGAACTCAGCGAAACTGACCAAAAAAAGCTGAGCTTTGAAGAATCAGACCAAAAAAGCATCCAAACTACACAGAGTGACTTCGGAGACGCTCGACTACGTTTTAATGTAAAATAAAACAAGCCCAACCTCCTGTATCCGACGTGATTTATCAGTGTTTTACAGTCACCCATTCCTTTAGCACATGCTTCCAAAATTTCCAGGTTCACAGATCCTTCATCGTATTGAGCGTGTGTGCGTGTGCATGTGTGTGCATGACTGCGAACCATAAAGAGGATAAGCACTTTCCTAAAGAGGAACAGCTGTGGAAGCAGGAGCAGAGTGAGGCTGGTATTTTTGGAGAGCAGGCCTTCTGCACCATGAAAGCGTGGGGTGGGTCACAACACCTGTTTGCTCAGGACAGACACCCTTCTATCAAAGCACTGAGTCTCCGACCGTGCAAGACTGAGCCGGTTGCCATAATGACAAGACGGTCGGAAAGCTCCTCAGTAGTGCTGCAGCGCCAGCGTGTCCCTTTTCCTCAACCATGAATGTAGCCTCTGAAATGCTAGTGTTTAGCTTGATTCTGCTTGATAATGAAAGAGTAATATGTTTGTGGACATTCAAAAGCTTGATGCAACAGATTGAGCCTTTGTTTAAAGACAGTTCATTCAGAAATGAAAATTCAAGTTGTTTCCAGATTTTGTCCACACAATAAATCTCAATTTGGTCTAAAACGCATTGAATTTAATTGTATTGGGCAAAAAACAGCTCTTGGAGTGAGCTTTTAAATGCACAGACAAAGATGCTTTCATCTTTCATGAAGAAAAATTACTTTTTAATGGTCTCGGTTTAATGACATGTAGCACAAACCACTTGCTCTGATGCAAAACCAACTAGATCTCATTTAAGATCAATTTTTCGGCCCAAAGAAAAGTTCTTCTTCTTCTTCCCTCTATCCTGCTGCCTTTTCCAGGTCACATCTTTAGAAGCTGTCTGTGTTGTGTTGTGCTTGGCTCTTCCTCTGCTTGCAGCTCACGCTGGCTTTGGACAATGTGCGAGCTCCCAGCAGGCTTTGCTCTCCCAGGCTAAACACTAATACTTGGCTTCTTGTGGTCGCATCCATTTTCATAAATTTTCAAGTCTACTTTGGCCGCTGCTGGGCATTTCTTTATTTATAGTATTTTGACAAATGATAGAGCCATGTGAAGACATTTCACTGCACATTTCTTGGCAACAAAGGGCAAAATATGTTAAATACGGTATTGAATTTTGAGACATATTTAGCATAACACTGACACTAAATTATTTTTATTTGCTCATAAGTCACTGACTGACGCTATTATTACAATCTACTTTGTGATTGGCAATTTGAGCATCAAAGAATGTTAAAAATGTACACAATTTTCAGTCTTCAGAAATCGTCTATAACTTAAGGTCGGCTATTTGACTGCAAATTATATGTCTGTTTCTGCGACTTTGGATATTTATAAGTAGATGGATGTGTTTTGTTCTGTAGAAATGTCTTGGCAAGCCTTTGGCAATATTCTCGTTTCATTTCTATGCCTTTCATTTTTATAATATGTTTGGTTACTATTTTTGTGGAAATTATTGGATGGGGGAACAAATTGGAAGCAAAAAATGTCATTTTTGTGGATTTGTAAAGAGGTCACAGAGTGCGTTGACAATTATATGTTGCTTTTCACCACAGAAAATAATAACATCAAATAAAAATGTATTAAAAAACACTTTCTCTTTTATGATTTCTCTGTTTGCCACAGATTTAATAATTTAGATTTTGTACTTGGTATTGTGGTAAGGCTAATACAGTTTCATGTCGGCTTTTAATTATGTGTAAATAAATTGTTTATGCATTATTGTATTTAAATACAGTAATTTATGTACACTACCAGTCAAGTTTTTTTTATTTTTTTATAAAGAATTCTCTGCATATTTGATCCAAAATACAGCAAAACAGTATGTTTTAAAAAAATCTTTACTATTTAAAATAACTGCTTTCTATTTAAATATATATTTCAAATGTAATTTATTCCTGTGATCAAAGTTACATTTTCAGCATCATTATTCCAGTCTTCCGTGTCACATGATCCTTCAGAAATCATTCTAATATGCTGGTTTTTATTATTATTCTTACTATCAATATTTAAAATGGTTGAGTATATTTTTAAGGATTCTTTGATGAATAGAAAGATCAAAAGATCAGCATTTATCTGAATTATAAAGGGAAGAAATGATAGAAATGAATACTTTTATTAAACAAGAATGCTTTAAATTGATCAAAAGGCATTTATAATGTTATTTTATATAGATGCTGTGCTGAGCTTTCTATTCATCAAAGAAACCTGAAAAAATATACTGTGCTGTTTTCAACATAATAATAATAGTTTTTGAGCAGCAAATCAGCATGATTTCTGAAGGATCATGCGATTGGAGTAATGATGCTAAAAATTCAGCTTTGAAATCACAGGAATAAATTACATTTTAAAATATATTCAAATAGAAAACAGTTATTTTAAATAGTAAAAGTTTTTGCTATACATTGGATCTAATACATTAAGGCTTGGTGAGCAGAAAAACATTAAAAAACATAAAAAAATCTTTTGACACTTATAAATGTAAGCACATATATTAACATAGTGTTGAACACACACATTCACACACTTAACCTCAAAAAAATCAAAACGATCCTCTTCTCATAGTTCTCATAGCACTTGTCAGAATCAAAGCTTCTCAGAAGGTTATTAGTTCGAATGTCCATTCCTTAAATCATATTGCTTTGACCCTTCATAATGTGTGTAGTAGCTAGTAATGTAGCACAAGTGCTTTCATCGCGACTGACCCTACGTGCACCTGAAAGCGATGAGGTGGCGTTTTCTCTCTGTCTCTCCCTCCCTCCCTCCCTTTCTCTCAGGGCTCCCGACTCCTTTCATCTGCATTATTCTGAACGGAATAAGGAGGCAGACGCAGCTCTTGGATGAGACGCTGCTATGAAGATGAAGAGAGAGAGAGGGGGAGAGCGTAAGCTCTGATTGGCCACTTCCAGAGGTGCGACGTGTCTGCGGAAGAGAGATGCAGCCGCTCGCAAGCCAAATCACTTTTTATGGCTCATGCGTGCCGCGTATTAAGGATATGCACCTTTAAGAGCGTTTTCCGTTATTATAGTCTGAGACCATATTTGTGTTTTTTTTCCTCTCTCTCTTTCCATTACTATTACACACTGGTTTCTTTCGCTGTAACAAAAATGAGCCCACTAAGATTGAAAAATAAAGTTAAATTGCTGCCTTAAAGTGTGAAGTAAAATCAAAATGATCCCTGTAGTCAGTGCATAGATTTTTTCGAACGTATCGATAAGTTGACACTCACAATACAAAAAAAAATATAGGCTACAATCCAGCAGGCATATAAATGACAGAAATAATGGTGACGATAAAAGATTGTTGTTGTTATGCTTTTATTAACGTGAAAGTTTGTTCATTCTGAATCAGCATCAATACAAGGCCTATACGTTTAAATATGCACCAAACACAACTATAGAACAAATAGGAAATATGTGGTTAATAATTTCAATAAGTGCAAACAATAATTCTAAACATTATGTGGCTCCATATTTAATGACAGGTAGATAGATAGATAGATAGATAGATAGATAGATAGATAGATTCAAAACAATCTTCTGCAAGTCAACCTTCAGTTTTAACTTGGAATAAATGTTCAGTACTTGGCTGCAGGAATCCACTAACGAAAATGTCCTTCTTAATTCGTTATGGATTTTTTAAAAACAGAATTGTTCTGTCGGTATACAAATTAAAAACGAATTTAGTTCAGAAAGCATTGTCGTCCTCATCTCCAACTGAAGAAAGCAAGTCTTGCCAGAATTCGAGATTGAAACAAAGTCCGGAGATATGCCCACAATACAGGTGGTCACCTTGGCACACAACCTGGCTTCTCCAAAAAGAAGTTTTGAGAGCAAACCCTCACCTTTTTATTAAGAGATCAGGTTTCTTTAGATGTTCGCTCTGCAAACGTTGTGAAGACAGCCCCCTGTCCGGTGAAGGAGGGACGCTATTCTATTAAACGTGAACATGCTTGAGTTATCTGCTGCTCCCGGCGCCTCCCAGAAAGTTTGGGGTATAAAAGCCAGGACCTAGAGTTGGTTTAGGCAGTAGGGAGTTTCTGCTGGGGTCTGGATTGGAGTCACAGAAGACCGGACCCTACCGTGTATGATTGGAGTCTAAAGGAAAAAAAAGAACTTCCCTCGCCTCAAAGAGTCTACATGTCTAATATTTAGACATGTTCAGCTTTGTGGATATTCGGTTGGCGCTGTTGCTCAGCGCAACGGTGCTTTTGGCAAGAGGACAAGGCGAGGATGATCGTAAGTATAACTTTTCTACAACTTTCCAAGCTTTGCTGGAGGTTAGTGCGTGCAAAAGTGGAGCATAGGGCTATTTTGTGATGCAGCAGAGAGAAATTATTCTCTCAGGACCGAACATGCAGGCTTTTTCCATAGCCTTAAGTATTGATTATGTTTTCCCCCTGGAATGGGAGAAGAACTTTTGTTCAGTCTGGATATGCATTAGACCTACTGGGCCTTTGGAGACAAGTTGGCACAGGTTTGGAGGCTCTCCTCCACGCACAATTTGTTATCCTTCACAGCTGCTAAAAGAGAAAAGCAGACACACAGAGATCAAATAGTCCACAATGTGCACAGTACTTCTTCAAATGGAAAAACAGATGATCGAAAAATGTCGAGGAGAAAAAAAAATAATTTAAGTCATTGCCTAGTGATAAAATTGGCCAGGTGAGAGGAAAAAGCAAGTAACTTAGTCAGAATTAAAAATGTGCAATTCCAGCAAAAAAAAAAAAAAAGGATATGGGCAACATCCATTAAAAAGTTTTTCCCCAAACCAAAAAAGAGAGAGAGAGAGAGAGAGAGAGAACGCGATGATCTCATTCTTGGATGAGCATGTTTCCAAACTATAGTTAAGTCTGCTAACTACATTAAAACAAAACTGCTTGATTTTCTGTACAGTTTTAAAGAAACACAAATAGGGTAAATATATGTGTTGCTTTTAATTATTATTCCAGAGTCATAATTTGACCTGTCGAAGTGTTCTAGGAATTTAGGCAGTCTCACAGCGCCACTTGGTGGTGAGATATGCAATGACATCATATTTTGAAAATCCCCCCCGCCCCTTGCCTTTCACTTTTTTCCCCCTCTGTTATGATGATTGAAAACACATGCGGACTCTGCAGACTTTCCACTGAAGGAAAACGCTAGTCGTTGCCAAGCCGACAGTTTTCAATTACTTCATGATGGACGGTCAGCTTCGGCAGACGTGGAACTTTTTTCCTCAAGCTTTTTCCTCTGAATCATGGATTCTGGGCGTAACGGCACTACGCCACCTAGCGGTGGCTTTTCAAGCAAACATTTTCGAGCAAAAGTAAAGGTGCGCGTTTACGCGAGCTGAATTTTTCCCACGTCTACAGGAAATGTTTACAAAACTAGATTCTCAAAAGAAGCCTACTTTCAATAGATAGAAACCAATCGCACAGAGATTTTTTTTGAGACAACAAAAAGTGCCTTATAAGCATTTCCCACCTTCCGTCAAAGATTTAACAAGAAGCAAACTGACCTACATTAGACATGAATAGCTTATATCCTATGACATAGTCAAATAACAAATGTTTACATTTGTACTTTAATACTCAACTATTGCACTCGTTATTCTCGTAGGCACAAGTGGCAGCTGCACATTGGACGGCCAGGTCTACAATGACAGGGACGTCTGGAAACCAGAGCCATGCCAAATCTGCGTGTGCGACAGCGGCACCGTTATGTGCGACGAGGTGATCTGCGAGGACACGACCGACTGCCCCAACCCAGTGATTCCCCACGACGAGTGCTGCCCCGTCTGCCCAGACGGTACGACGCCTTGATTCTCACGCCCCGCTTTTTTTCTTACCTTGGGCAAACAAACCCCCATCCCTTCATGTAAAATGTCAGGGAAAATCATATGGAGCCACAACATTCACTCCCCTTTGGATTTTTAAGCTTCTTCAAGCTTCCGGCCCTACGGTCACTCACTGGATTAATTTGTGGTTGCGTTCTTGGTCTAGTAGGCCTAAATCAGGCGTAAGGCCTCAAATCTAATTGGTGAAAACCACTGACTCACTTGTTAGGCTGATTATGATTTTACTGCTTAACATTTACAAACCAAAAGAGGCATCTGATTAATTTCAATTTTTTTAATGTGGTTTTAATTTTTGTTTTTATTTTTCCTCAATTTTATAGAATTCCAGGAGCCCAGCGTTGAGGTAAATGTTGTTTTACTTTGATCAGCTTTTATTTCCTCAAATTAATTGCTTCAATAAAGGCCTATATGAATACCACATTCAAGGCCTTATTTTTTGTAAAGTTATTTTGCAACAAATCCTTATAAACATCTTTGTGTTCATCACTCTCTTTTAGGGACCAAGAGGTCCTGCCGGTGATAAGGGTGACAGGGTAGGTTTTTATTTCCCTCATTTTATCTGTTTATTGCTTCATCAAGGGTTTTGTTTACTTGCTGAAGATCTTAAAGTTCTTGGAGGGCAAAAACATATAAATCAAAAGTCAATATCACTGCACAAAACCTATTTTTCTTCTAAGTTAGTTATACATTTGTTTTTATAGCTTACCTGCTGAATTTCAGCTGGATTTCATCTAAAACAAGTCTTGATTGTAATGTTTAAGAGTTTTTTGTATATATATGTATAATTATTTAATTATTATATATTATAATATGAAAATTATTTGAATATAATTTATTAAAAGTACATATAATATCTGATATGCATTACTTCTGATATTTCTTCATAACGACATAGTATGTTGTCTTATTTTATGGTATTTGTGGTGCTTTGAACATTTGTGATGAGGAAAGATGTTTTGATCTGTATTTGATGTAAAAAGACAACAGAATTATACATCAGCCCACCACTTCCCACTAATTATACCTCTACAAAAAGAAACTGATTCATAGATGTGGTGCATCATTTTGAACTGTAAGGGCTTTGATGTGAACTGCTCTCAGTGTGCAAACCTGTCTGTACCATACCATTGCATCTGCTTCATCCACTTTAATCCTAATTCTTCTTTCCCTTGATCTCAAACAGGGTCTTCCTGGCCCTCCTGGCAATGACGGAATCCCTGGACAGCCTGGTCTTCCTGGACCCCCAGGCCCCCCTGGACCTCCTGGCCTTGGTGGAGTAAGTATCTCGCCCTAAAGACAGAAAATACTAGTTTTCTCCAACAGAGGTGAAAGGTGTTACTTATATGTCCCTTTAGGCCAGGTGCAAACCTTCAGAAGTAGATCTAGGTAATAATATGAAACCAGATCACTTTTAAAAGACCTCTAGGTCACAGGGCTGACACATTTCAGCACCATTTAAGTGGACAGCACCCTTAGGGCGGTAGTCCCAGTGGCACTCAGGCATGCAAAGCTTGTGATGAAGCTCAGATAAGCCTAAGGATGAGCTAGATAAGTTTGGTTATGTTTCATCCTGTCCTCTGCTGAGACGAGCAGAGTTTTTTTTTAAGGGCCTCTCATCTCATTTTGCTCTTTCTCCTTGTCCCTCCACAGAACTTTTCTCCTCAGATGTCTGGTGGATTTGATGAGAAATCCGGAGGAGCTATGGCCGTCCCAGGCCCCATGGTATAAATGCACATATGCTAACATACACATTCATATACATGCATGCACATACAGTACACATGCATCCTACAAATCTCAGAGTGATGCAAATAAATAATACTATTATTTGGCTGCAGTATAAACACATGCTTAGTATATTTTGAATTTTTGCCACTCAGGCATGTAGCTTCAAACAAAATGTCCCATTATAATTGTATATTCATCAATTATTACTCAGGTTTACCTACATTATCTCCTTTGTCTCTTTTTAACAGGGACCTATGGGCCCCCGTGGACCCCCTGGACCTCCTGGAACTGCTGTGAGTACTTTTTAAAGTAGTTCTTAAAAACCTTAACATATATTTGAAACCATTTGCACATTGGAAGTCGTAATTAAATTAAGATAAAAAACAAGATAATATTTTGCAGTTGGAGATAAATATACAACATGCAGTTGTAACATTTTTTTTAAATTATACCCATTTTCAAAAATGTATTATTTACAAATGTATCATTATGAAATTAGCTTTATTACTGCAATCTGAAACCTGGGGAAATTCAGAATTAACTCATTTTTAATTAAATCCACCCAAGAGGTTTAAATGAGCTACTACATGTTTCCTCAAGGCTTATTTTAGCATTTAAAAGCACTGTTTCTCAGGCTTGTGCTTTTTGTAATTTGTGCTCTTTGTCCCTCCTCTACAGGGACCCCAAGGATTTACTGGTCCCCCTGGTGAGCCTGGTGAGGCTGGTGCTCCTGTGAGTATCTAAACAAATCATCCCTGCACTCATCAAATCAAACATCCAGCTTTTTCTTAGTAAATAAAACTGATTGTATGTCCCCTAAACCCTAGAAATCTTACATGTTAAGTACACATGTGACTCCAGTTTGACCCATTTGGGTCAAATGAGGTCAGAAGGGTACATGGTTCATGAATCCTGACCCACCTAGATTTTTTCTTTCCACTGAGTGGATGCATGACATACAGCCTTTGCATATGTAACTTACTGGCAAGCAAAAAGTAATTTTAGTCGATTTTTCATTTTTTTCTTCTGGATAATTCACACTGCCAAAGTGTGACTCACTCATGCAACCACAATGTGAAACACTCACATGGACACAGATGTTTTTTCCTAACCTAGAGTTTTTTTCTGCTGTTCTCCTGGTTTAGGGTGCAATGGGTCCCCGTGGTCCAGCTGGTCCCCCTGGAAAGAACGGAGAGGATGTAAGTAATCTACACAACCATGACATTTCAGTTTAAGAAAAAGCTTAATTAGTTCATGCAACTCCCTTCCATTACAGTACTGTAAAATGCATCCACTAAGATTTCAGGAAACCAAGTATTGTATTTACTGATTCCTCATTCAGCTTGTTTCTCTTTTCTAATCTGTTTTTTCTCTGACTCTGTAGGGTGAGTCTGGCAAACCCGGTCGCCCTGGTGAGCGCGGACCCCCTGGAGCACAGGTAAGTAGGACCCTTCACAGGATTTCTGTGTATGAGCCACAAAAGGAGAAATGGGTGTAAAATACTTCTCCCTTTCTCATTCTCTCTAGGGTGCTCGTGGATTCCCCGGAACCCCTGGACTTCCAGGCATCAAGGGACACAGAGTGAGTTCTCTAGCTCTAGGAAGCGATTCCTCTTGTTTGATGAGTATCAACTAATGTTCACATGACTTAAACCCGAATGTGCATCTCTACCTCAGGGATTCAGCGGTCTAGATGGAGCTAAGGGAGATGCTGGCCCTGCTGGACCTAAGGTGAAATCAGAATTCAAATCAATATCACACTTTAAACCTTAAGTTCAGTGTAAGCAAACCACTTAACATGCTGCTTTGCCCATTAGGGTGAGGCTGGTGCACCTGGTGAGAACGGAACTCCTGGAGCTATGGTAAGGAATAGCATTTATTCAGGCTGAATAAGCATGGCTTTCTTCCTTTTTGCAACATCTACATTTGTAGTCCTTTTCTAATGTCACACTGTTATTTCCCAGGGTCCTCGTGGTCTGCCTGGCGAGAGAGGCCGTGCTGGTCCTCCTGGTTCTGCTGTAAGTATTTATTAATGTCCTAATATATGACTTCCATTGCAGGATTATGCATTATTTGTTGATGTGACTTTGCAGCAAAGTATATTGAGCATTTCACGGTAGCTAAACACCATTTTGTAAAGACATATTGCACTTTCTGGATCATTTTAAATGGGTTGAGGTCATCCCTCAACGTAAAACACAGTATTTATCTAAATCCTGCCATCTGCAGTACACATATTAAACCTTGCATATGAATACGTTCCAAATAATCATATTTTCTACATTTTACAGGGTGCTCGTGGTAACGATGGTGCCGCTGGAGCTGCTGGTCCTCCTGTAAGTAGACCAGCCTTTTTAAAAATGTACCTGTTCTAAATAAAAAAAATAAAAAAAAAACAAGTGGAGTAAAAAAGGATAACTTAAGCTAACTATTATTCATTTTCTCTCTCTATTTTAGGGCCCAACTGGCCCTGCTGGTCCCCCAGGATTCCCTGGTGGCCCTGGAGCTAAGGTAAAAAACACCACTCTCATTTGTTCACATGATTTCGCATTTTTAACTTCCAAATCAAAGCAAACAGAGCTAGAGTACCACAAGGTGGAGCTGTAATTGGGCTGATGAAGCCTGATGTTCTTGGCAGCTCTGTCAATCATTTCAATTATGTAGGCCAGCAATTAATAAAGAGCTGATCTTTGGTAAATGTGTTAGTAGGTCAAAGCTGATAAATAAACTTATCCTCTAGCATCATAGAAATACTTGGGTTTTTACATTG
This sequence comes from Cirrhinus molitorella, assembly GCA_033026305.1. Classification (NCBI taxonomy): domain Eukaryota; kingdom Metazoa; phylum Chordata; class Actinopteri; order Cypriniformes; family Cyprinidae; genus Cirrhinus; species Cirrhinus molitorella. The sequence continues at coordinate 24,154,202 of CM065117.1, read as the reverse complement.
AGATGCCCCTTGACCCCATCTCACTCTTACACTTTGATTTCCATAGGGAGAGGTTGGTGCTCAGGGAGCTCGTGGTGCAGAGGGACCCCAAGGAGCCCGTGGTGAGCCTGGTAACCCCGGACCTGCTGGCGCTGCTGGACCCGCTGTGAGTATATCTTTTTACACATCATATTATCCAAATTTTTCCAATCCTAAATTTGCACACTTTAGTCCTGACCACCTTGTGCATTTTGCGTTCCTTCCTACTGTAGGGTAACAACGGAGCTGATGGTGCCCCTGGTGCCAAGGGTGCTCCTGTAAGTATTGTCTTCATCTTTATCAACAAATGCTCCTCCTCTTCTTGATAAAAGGTCAACATATTTTCTCTTCCTGGATTAGAACACTGGTGTTAGTAAATTAACAGTCACATATTTGTTACTCTTTCCCGCCACCTACAGGGCGCTTCTGGTATTGCTGGTGCTCCTGGTTTCCCTGGACCTCGTGGTCCTCCTGGACCTTCTGGAGCTGCTGGTGCCCCTGGCCCCAAGGGTAACACTGTAAGTGCCCATTTCTTCTCAGATCATTTGTTTTCAAACAAAATATTACTTTTTTTTTTACAGAAAGGCCATTCTGCCTACTTCTTCTTGACAGTTTTTGTTGACTTTATATTTAGGGTGAGGTCGGTGCCCCTGGTTCCAAAGGAGAGGCTGGTGCTAAGGGAGAGTCTGTAAGTATAAACTTCACTAATTTGATATTGGAAACTTTGTCTCTCACTTCATTTTTCCATTTTATATCAATTTTACCATGCATAATTTGGTAAACCTTCTACTAGTTTTGGCCTAGTACTGATTTTTCACAAAGCAACTTTGTTGACTTTTACAATCCTTTCTAACTATCGTCTTTTTCTTGTGTGCTTACCCAGGGTCCCCAAGGAGTTCAGGGTCCCCCTGGCCCCTCTGGAGAGGAAGGCAAGAGAGGACCTCGTGGTGAGCCCGGTGCTTCCGGTGCCCGCGGACCCCCTGGCGAGCGTGTATGTACCCACATAAAACCTCTCCAATAGTAAGAACCTTAAAAGTGGCTCTGACCATAAAAGTTACACACCTCTTTATGCAGGGTGCTCCTGGTGCTCGTGGTTTCCCTGGTGCTGATGGATCTGCAGGTCCCAAGGTGAGTCTACAAAAGACACGAAACAGTTAGCAATTGGTGCAAAATCTGATTAGGATATTAGCATATTATTACCATGATAAATGCAACACTCTCTGATCTTTATAACAGGGTGCCAATGGTGAGCGTGGAGGCCCTGGAGTTGTTGGACCTAAGGGTGCCACTGGTGAGCCTGGCCGCAATGGTGAACCTGGTATGCCAGGATCCAAGGTGAGATATTAGCAGGAATGCTATACATCATTTGGTTGTATTATTTGTTGATTATTGTTTGACCCCCCTCTTAATGCTCATTACAGGGTATGACTGGTAGCCCTGGCAGCCCTGGCCCTGATGGAAAGACTGGACCTGCTGTGAGTGCCCACACAATTCTCACAATATTCCCATACTGTACATTATAATATCCTTTAAAACTCTTGCTGAGATGTTTTATTTCAATACAGTCACAATTCACACAGTGCATACCCAGAGATTCATACAGGGGATGCAAGGATTACACTCAAAGGTCTTGTTTTTTTTTTTGACAGGGTTCTCCTGGACAAGATGGCCGCCCTGGACCACCTGGCCCCATTGGAGCTAGAGGACAGCCTGGTGTCATGGGATTCCCTGGACCTAAGGGTGCTGCTGTGAGTGATCCTTACTCTCTTTACTCTTTCAGTTTGAAGCCAAAATACTAGACCATGATAGTTTGTTTTCTATGTAAAAGAAACTTTTGAGGCCAGATTCAGTGTGCATTCGTTACTAAACACTTTCTAAGTATGATGTTTACTTCTGCCACTGTATAGGGTGAGGCTGGCAAACCTGGCGAGAGAGGTGTGATGGGTGCTCTTGGTGCCACTGTAAGTAGCTATAGCTTTTGTTCAACTTTTACCTTGTTTGGTTCATCGTGTTGTAGTCTGTTCCTTATTCTATTGTGTCGTGTCCTTAACTATAGGGCGCTCCTGGTAAGGATGGTGATGTTGGTGCCCCTGGTGCTCCTGGACCTTCTGTAAGTAGCACTTCAGTATCTTCAGGCATTTACCATATGGTTTCTTGTCATTTAACATTATTTAAGTTTCAATACAAAATTGAAATACAACTTCAATCTACTGCATTATAATAATACTCTTTATAACATTCAAACTTTGGCTAATGTGTCATGATATTTTTTCATGAATAGGGGCCTGCTGGTGAGAGAGGTGAACAGGGACCTGCTGGTCCTCCCGGATTCCAGGTGAGTGCGTTTCTCATCTTACCCAAACCAAAACACAATATTTCTGTTATAGACATTAACATCGGTGTGCTCATCTCTTTGTTCTGCCTCTGAATGACAGGGTCTGCCAGGACCTCAGGGTGCTACTGGTGAGCCCGGCAAGTCTGGTGAGCAGGTGAGTTGCTAGCCGATGTGTTGATATGGAATATAAACTTAAGGCTGTGAACTTTTCTGATAATATAAAATATAGAGGGGATTTATGGCCTAGCAATGCTTGCAAAGGCACTTGCGCTTAAAGGGCACCTAACATACAGTTTTGCTATGGGCATGTCCCCTAGAATCCCTCATTAGAAATGAAGGGCCAGGTGATGCAATACTAATTTGCCTTTGGCCTATTACAGGGTGTGCCTGGAGAGGCTGGAGCTCCTGGACCTTCTGGATCCAGAGTGAGTATCTACAGAATGACCGCCATAATGTTGACTGTATTTCTAGATATGTGAGATGGACAAGAACTGATGGTATCTCGCTATACTTTTTACCCAGGGTGACAGAGGTTTCCCTGGTGAGCGTGGTGCCCCTGGCCCTGCTGGTCCTGCTGGTGCCCGTGGTTCTCCTGGTTCAGCTGGTAACGATGGTTCCAAGGTGAGTCTCACATGTCCTTGATGTTTAGATTGGCTAAGCAAAATCTGAGGGATACCTCTAAATGTGAATCAAACTCCTGAAGCGTATAATAGCACTGTACCAATGAACATGTATCAACATTAAGATGACTTTTCCTTGCTTCCTTAGGGTGATGCTGGTGCCGCAGGTGCCCCTGGCGCTCAGGGTCCTCCCGGACTTCAAGGAATGCCCGGCGAGCGTGGTGCTGCTGGTCTGCCAGGTCTTAAGGGTGACAGAGTAAGTGCTAATGATGCATCTTTCTGAACTGAAGCCTTAACAAAAAAATCTGTACTAATGCACAGCAAACTATGCAACTGAACTAAATGGCGCAAACTCTCAAAATCCTAGGGTGACCAAGGAGCCAAGGGTGCTGATGGTGTCCCTGGTAAAGATGGCATCCGTGGTATGACCGGACCAATTGGACCTCCTGGACCTGCTGGAGCTCCTGGTGACAAGGTGAGTGTCTTTTGAGCCATGTTCCATATATCCATAATGTATCCATCTCAAAAAGTTGAAGAATATATTCAACCATGGTTCTGTCATTTGTATTTTAACATAGGGAGAGACTGGTGCTGCTGGACTTGTTGGACCTAATGGTGCCCGTGGACCACCTGTAAGCACAATCCTTGCCTTCAAGATACACACATATGCTACACCAAAATGGTTGTTTAAAGAAATGTAAATGTTCTTTTGATAAAATGATCTGATGGCAACATCTTTTCAACCACATGTAGGGTGAGCGTGGAGAGACTGGTCCTCCTGGACCTGCTGGATTTGCTGGACCTCCTGTGAGTAACAAAATCTAGTATATATATATATATATATATATATATCCTTGTTTTAACTATTACAGTCCAGTTCTTATGTCAAACATCTAATTTCTGTCCAATAGGGTGCTGATGGTCTGCCTGGTGCTAAGGGAGAGGCTGGAGACAATGGTGCTAAGGGTGATGCTGGTCCTCCAGGACCTGCAGGAGCAACTGGTGTCCCCGGACCTCAGGTGTGATCATCTTCTCATATAATCTTCATAGACTTATGCTGTTTTGGGTCTATAACGTTTGTCCCATGTAATAGCTGTAGGTTCTTTAGTAATGTTGACATGCACATTTGAACATCAAAATGCTTTGTGCTATACAGGGTCCCGTTGGTGCTACTGGAGCCAAGGGTGCCCGTGGTGCTGCTGGTCCTCCTGTGAGTATGACTTCTTTAATTTAATATTCTTGGGTGTTTATACTTACCACAATTTAAACAAAATGACAGCATATTCTGTTTTTAAAGGCAATGACATACTACAACTGGCCTAATCCATTTTTACATTTTTGTTTAGGGTGCTACTGGCTTCCCTGGTGCTGCTGGCAGAGTTGGACCTCCTGGCCCCGCTGTAAGAATCTCGACAACACTGATATAGACAGTACTAATTGATGCATCAAAGTAGTAACAGTGATCCTCTTCCATAATTAACAATGGTTCTCAAACTGCTTCTTGTCTTAGGGAAATGCTGGACCCGTTGGACCTCCTGGAGTTCCTGGTAAGGAGGGCCAGAAAGGTAACCGTGGTGAGACTGGACCTGCTGGGCGCACTGGTGAAGTTGGTGCTGCTGGACCACCTGGTGCCCCTGGTGAGAAAGGAACTCCCGGAGCTGAGGGTCCTCCCGTAAGTCTTTCCTGCCAATTATTGCCTTACCTTCTGGCCTTGTCGAACACAGGACCACAACTAGAGTATTTGGGACAGTGTCTTGCAAAATTATCTCTTAACCAGAATCCTCACACTATTTGTCAGTGTTATATGTGCACAAGAAATTTTCTTTGGTCTCATCTGACCACAGAATCTTTTCCAACATCGCAACTGGCCAAATGCGATGCTTGCTGGCAAACTGCAGACATGCTTTAATATAGTTCTTTTTGAGACTTACTGGCCTCTCAGTGTCTTTTCTCACTAGTCATCCCTAGGCAAGATAGTTTAAAATACTTGGATATTAATTTGTACTCTTTGTTCTTTTTAAATTTACAACTTAGTAATTTAAAAGTAATTTCTGTCTACCACATGTGGTAGTTATTTAATTGATCATTGATAAAGCCCAATTCTAGGACAACTGTGTGCTTCTTAGCACAATTGTTTGTCAAAGTTCATTCTCTGCTAGAGGGAAATATGATTCATCCTCTGTCTTCCATCTTGATGTCCATGTTAGATTGGTAGATATTTAATTGTAAGAAGTTGTAGTTATAAAAACACACACACACACACACACACACACACTGTCTAATTAATTAAATATAGACATTCCCTGTTATGTACTTCCTATATTACATCACTAATATTCCACTAATACTTTCCTTACAGGGCTCTTCTGGTATCCCTGGACCTCAAGGTATTGCTGGTCAGCGTGGTATTGTTGGTCTCCCTGGACAAAGAGGCGAGCGTGGTTTCCCTGGTCTCCCCGGCCCATCTGTGAGTATTCTGAGTCCATTGTTTTAGTCTCTTTGATGTCTTAATTAAATCTATGAACACCTACTCAGAACCTAAACCTTGCATGTACTTCAATACAGTCATGGGCTATGGTTGTTTTATTCAGCCAGTATCTACTTTCAAGTGTTTGGTATCTTATGCATCAGGCATGGTGGAGCTTTTATTATTCTCTTCATCATGCCATTTAGGGAGAGCCTGGCAAACAAGGACCTTCTGGTTCCTCTGGCGAGCGTGGACCACCTGGACCTATGGGACCCCCTGGATTGGCTGGACCTCCTGGTGAGCCAGGTCGTGAGGTGAGGATGTACACCTATATAGCAACACCTATTGAATCTCATTGACATAGATGAAACCATAAATATCATCCTGCCTTGCTGACATCTATGTAATTTGCTCTACATTAGGGTACTCCAGGTAATGAGGGTTCTGCTGGACGTGATGGTGCTCCTGGCCCCAAGGTGAGCTGCAATCTTCATGGTTTTTATACAAGTCAAACCCCTACACCACACATAAGGCTGTGTGAATAAGATTCTGTTCTTCTTCTCCCGACATAGGGTGACCGTGGTGAGACTGGCGCTGCTGGCACTCCCGGTGCCCCTGGACCTCCTGGTGCTCCTGGACCCCTTGGCCCTGCTGGAAAGACTGGTGATCGTGGAGAGTCTGTAAGTATCCCATCTTCAATAATGAAATTAACTGTTGATGGCTTAAAAAGCATGGAAGTATTATGACTCATCCTTTTTTTCCTTCTTAGGGCCCTGCTGGTCCTGCCGGTCCTGCTGGCCCTGCTGGTCCCCGTGGACCCTCTGTAAGTCCTGCCTCAAACCTCAAAAGATTTGCCAAATTGGAGTCAGTGTGTATCTCCATTTGTGGTATGCACTATATTGTCATCTGAGGTGTAATGTCTTTATCTAGGGACCCGCTGGAGCTCGTGGAGACAAGGGTGAGACTGGTGAGGCTGGTGAGAGAGGCATGAAGGGACACAGAGGATTTACCGGAATGCAGGGACCCCCAGGACCTCCTGTCAGTAACTTATGGAAATTACAGTATAAATCTCGAATACAATATCCATAGCTTGAAACCTGTTTTTCATTTCTTTTATTCTTGTCCATAGGGACCCTCTGGAGAGCCTGGACCTGCTGGAGCTTCTGGACCCGCTGGACCTAGAGTAAGCATCATTATAAAATACATTGTTTTGCTGCATATTTGTACTACCATTATTTCTCTGCTTTGCTTTGTTTTGGAGCTCATTCTGACTGAATTTGGATGTTTCTGTTTCTGTATTAATAGGGCCCTGCTGGATCTGCTGGACCCGCTGGTAAGGATGGAATGAGCGGACTTCCTGGACCCATTGGACCTCCTGGACCCCGTGGTCGCAGTGGAGAAATTGGACCAGCTGTGGGTGATTCTTTCCTTTTCTACATGTGCTCCCAGAACACTAAATATACACTTTAACCTCGCCATATTTGGTTTATTCTTCGGTATAGGGACCTCCTGGACCTCCCGGACTCCCTGGACCTCCTGGACCCTCTGGTGGTGGATTTGACATCGGCTTCATTGCCCAGCCACAGGAGAAGGCCCCTGATCCCTTCCGCTCATACCGTGCCGACGATGCCAATGTGATGCGCGACCGTGACCTCGAGGTTGACACCACCCTCAAGTCCCTTAGCCAACAGATTGAGAGCATCATCAGCCCAGATGGCACCAAGAAGAACCCTGCACGCACTTGCCGTGACCTGAAGATGTGCCACCCTGACTGGAAGAGCGGTATGTTCCCTTTCTCCATTGCACAAGTCATTTCTCACCCTGCCATGCTTAGTTTAATCCTGTTCCTCTCAAAAATAAAACACAGGCGAGTACTGGATTGACCCTGACCAGGGCTGCAACCAGGATGCCATCAAGGTCTACTGCAACATGGAAACTGGCGAGACCTGCGTCAACCCAGCTGAGTCCTCCATTCCCAAGAAGAACTGGTACACAAGCAAGAACATCAAGGAGAAGAAGCACGTCTGGTTCGGAGAGGCCATGACCGATGGCTTCCAGGTGAGGATGTCAGCTTGGCCAAAAATGTATAAGAGATTTGCTCTTCATGTGTCTGGTTATTGTATTTGCTGACTTTCTCGTGCGTTTTCTCTCAAAACCTACAGTTCGAGTATGGCAGCGAGGGCTCCAAGCCTGAGGATGTGAACATTCAGCTCACCTTCCTGCGCCTCATGTCCACTGAGGCCTCCCAGAACATCACATACCACTGCAAGAACAGCATTGCATACATGGACCAGGCTTCTGGCAACCTGAAGAAGGCTCTTCTGCTCCAGGGCTCCAACGAGATCGAGATCAGAGCAGAGGGCAACAGCCGCTTCACATACAGTGTCACTGAGGATGGTTGCACGGTGAGTTCTTCTTATTTAGCAGTTGCTTTTATCTGAAATAACTTCCTTTTGAGAATAAAAGCAGAAGGGAAAAAAAATGGTTTTGTACGGGCTCTAATTCTATCCCCGTTTTCCTTCTTTCCAGTCGCACACCGGTGCATGGGGCAAGACAGTCATCGACTACAAAACAACAAAAACATCCCGTCTGCCTATTATTGACATCGCCCCTATGGACGTTGGTGCACCTAATCAGGAATTTGGCATTGAAGTTGGCCCAGTCTGCTTCTTGTAAAAAAGAAATCTGGACTTGAGATTGTTTGTGTGCGTGTGTGTTTTTTTCTAGCAATCATCTCTCTAAAATCTTTTCTATGCATTAAAATCAAACCCTAGAATTCAAATTGGCTGTCCAAATGGTCCACTTGCTTAGACCTGCGCTTCAGAAGACAGTGGTTGTGTGTTATCAGGCTTTTTTTGGACCACTATTTTGTCACCACCCACACTGAGGATGCTTTAGAAGACTCATTTGTTTCACTGGCAACAAGAAAATAATATATACTTATAAAGTGTAAAATCCCCCTGGAGTTTTAAAGCAACATGACTGATGCAAGTGACTTTTTTTTTTCAACCACTGAGGAAGGACAATGAAAGAGCAAAACCAAATGCTTTGTACCATGTTCAGGTGTTAAATAAATCTGTAAAATGACATTTAAGTGTCTTTGTGTTATACCCATTAGGACCAACCGGGTGCCAATGTTCCTCTCGAGAGTCACACAAAGTACATCTAGTAGAGACAGGGGTTCAACTTTGTATTGATGTCTTATGGCTACCTCAAAAAAGAAACCTGCAATTCCCAGTGTTGACCAACACCAGGTCAGGATTTTACGTGGCAGAAGTATGGTTAAAGGATCAAGTGACAGCTGTAAAGGTGCTATTTCCTCATGAGGTCCTGTCAGCAAGAAATCCTAGAGTTTTGCTTTTTCTAAAAGTAATGTATTGTTCGTTGCTTTTGCTCACAGGGCCTTTGGTGCTAAACAAATCCTAATATCTTGCTGCCCAGTTGTAACAGATGCCTCTCTTTCTGAAGTGTAAGCTAAGAGCCAGACAGCAGAGCTTTTGTTAAGAAGCAGTACTGTAGCTGTGATGCACGTCGTCTTTTCAAGTGTAGAATAAGCAGGTGGAGTCTGTTTTTGTTTTCCAAACACCTTTTGACACTTTTTGGTTGTTGTCTTTTGGTTTCTTTGCAAAATATCCCCCCCAATGTTGTCTAGTTGCTTCCAGCCAGATTCTTCCCATTCCTCCCCATCCCTCTGTAATCAGGATTTTTGTTTCCAACCAGGGTTTTTATTTTAAAGCGTAAAACAGGCAATCAAATAGAAAAGTCCTAAAATGATGAGAGAAGCACACCATAGGGGGGTTAAAACAAGAGGATCTGTACCTATTTTGTATATGTATAATAATTTGAGATGTTTTTAATTATTTTGAATGCTGAAATAAAGCATGTTAAGTGGTCGACCTTATGTTTGTCAGAAGTGATCTTGACTCGTCCCTGACTGCCCAATGGACTTGAATGAAGCACAGCTTGCACCTGTTACAGTTGTTTTAACTAAAAGGAAAGATTAAAGAAAATCTCAGAAATGTCTGATATTTTTTTGGTGTTTTTTTTTTTTGTTGTTGCTCCAAAACTAGTTATACTACTAAGCAAACTCTACTGAACAAGACATTCTTAATAACTTAAAGTTAGCATATGTAAGGATCTAAAGCTTGTGTTTACTAACCTGGTGCAGCCTTGAGGTACTTGCGATTAAGTCGTTTGACTCAAGATGATGTGCATAATATTCCTCTGATAATCCAAATGTTCCATTGGTGAATATCCAGGTTAAGACTCATTGTGTTGGCTGATGCTCCAAACTCCACATCTGTTGAAATCATTAGTCATCCGAGCTTTCGAGGATAGTATAATCCGCAAGCAGACAATCCTTTGACTTGAAAACAGAGAGAGATGTTCCTGTGAACATATTTGTTTTTAAATGTTTCAAATTATTTAAAGCCTAATTTTCTGTGGAGCTTGAACGGAGGAGAACCACTCTTTTGCTGTCGTGTGCACTCAAATGCTAAAGGTGGTAGGTGGTGAAGGTGGTAGTCCTGTAGGACACAACAGGGCCATTGTATCGTAAGGTATGCGGAGGCTTCCGTAGTGGGGGGCTTGAATATCTGAACTGCTAACTGGAGCCATGCACTCACTTTCACTTTAAAACACTGAAATTCTTTGGGGAAGGGGAAAACTTTGCAAAACAAACTAAAGTGAAACACTGGGCTTCTTTATTTAAAGAGTAACTGAAGACCATGATAGAAATGTGTAGAAATCAGTAGCATATAATTTGCACAACTGGGAGTAACTGCTGCATCTAGCTACATTTTTTCTTTCTGAATTCAGCTAATATTCCCCATATAAACCATGAACGTAGACTTTAAATATTGAACATGTAGTTATCTGGTGCACACAAATTAGGCCTACAAGAAGTAAGAATTTCATAAGGAAAACTATTTGGCCAAATTTCAGCAGGTCTACGTTTTTCACATGCCACTCTGTTCTTTTTCCTGCTGTCTGACTTTTTTAACCCTCTTCATTTGGGAGTCACACTTACCTTTTTCACAGTCAAAAGTGACCGAAGCCTTAAAATTTTACTTTTCTTTTTTTCAGGAAAATCAATGCAATACATTTTTGTTCAATAATATTTTTGGATTATTATTTAGAATTTTGAGGAGATTTTATGATACTATGCAATATTTATACAATTTTAATAAGCTATTTTTTCCATTGGAATTAATATATATTGTTGTATTTAATTATTTAGACATTATTTTTCAATAAATACAACATTTCATATTAAAATAGAGTAAAAGCGTATAAAAGAAATTATTTTGAACTGAGAATTATGCCACTGGTGGCATTAAAAAATTAAAAACTCCCTATATACATATATATACAGAGGCTTTTGGATTCCCATTGCTTTATTTTAGACAGTTGCTTAATTTTATTAGGTTTTGCGTTTAGAAATATATTTAGACATTCTAAAAGACTACTTTTTTCAATTTTTAGATATTTTTGGTTAGATAGATATAAAATTTTGTATTATAATTACAATCAGAAACCAGGCCTGTTGCACTCTTAGCAGTTCATCTCTCTCTGTGTGCGGGGTGCGGGGTATGGGATGTGGGGCAGGACGGGGGCGTTACATGTGCATGTGAAAGTGTGTGTGAGAGAGAGACTCTTTTTTTTCATGTATTAATTTTATTACACACTCAAAATTTGCTCTGTTGCAGTCTTACCTATTCATTTCAATGGGTCTCTCTCTCTCTCTCTCTCTCTCTCTCTCTGTGTGTGTGTGTGTGTGTGTGTGCGTGGGTGTCAATTTTGCACTGATGATATTTTAGAGTAGCCTATCACCCCTTGATTGCTGTCCACTTTTTTTCTGCACAGTGGCTTTGTAGTTTGTACCACCAAAAGATTCTCTGAGGTTTCGTATCTTTTGTATTTCCCTTTCATGTCGGTCATTTTTGACCGCGAAGAAAGCAATTGTGACTTTTTTTTTTTTTGACCCTTTAAAATACCCGAATCATGTCCATGATTTTGTGTTTGTGTGTGTGTGTTCATATTGCTAATGTAAGAAAAGTCACCAAGTGTAATCTCATTCCGATGAAACTACGATTTTAAACATTTTTAAATATAAACATTTTCGGTCAAAAGTGACTGAAGAGGGCCAGAGGGTTATTTGCCTGTAAAACAGTAGGATGCTGTTACAACAACTACTCACTAGTGATGTTCAATTATTAATAAAATGAAGATGAAGTCAGGGTATTAGAATATAGGTCTGGAAGACTCGTATTGGCTTCCTGCGTCCTCTACTGGTTATTACAGTACAATAAAAAAGATATTTAAATAGGCATATATGTGTACGTAGGTAGATCCTTCTAACGTTTTATTATAACTTTAATTAGCCTACTGAAACTACAATGGCTTAAATTCATAAGCAAACGAAATGACGTTAAATAAGTAGGCTAACATCAATTTACCTTGGAGCAAATAGGTGTCGACAATTGACAGCATGCACTTCTCAATATCTGGTTACTTTGTGTGACGATAATGTCCTGGCTACAAGGTTTTATTACGTATTTTTGTATAATAATTGTTAAACTGCAGTTAAAAGTACGCTAACACACTGACCCTCTGTAGATCGACGTTACACGCGAATGCTGTCTGGCAACAGGGTTGGCCAGTCACGTTTTAAGGCGGGGCTTAGAGAGTCAGTTGGAAGTTTGTGGTCTGAGGAGGTAAAATGGGAAGCAGTAAAGGAAAAGAGGAAGCAGAAAGAACTCCAGTAGAAGAAAACTGCCGATGTAAGGGACCAGGCGACCAAATGTGTCAAAGTGACAGACATATTTTGATGTGAGTCAAAAAGTTGACGATTTAAGTCCCACAATTACCATTATATAGTGGCAAGAAAGGTAGCATAGATGCCAGCAATAATGTAAGGTGAGTACAGTGGGTCACTCCGTGTCAGGTCCCTGGCTCAAATTTTTAATTTTGTTAATATTTTTTTCTGGTGAAAGAAATACCTAAATGAAGAAGAAAGCTGTAATATTAAATGTCATGGATGTATATTTACTGAGTAATCCACTATATTGTAGAGGGGGATCAAAATGACAATTTTCACCTTCAGAGCCAAATCACAGGGGGTAAATGACTTCCGAAAGATAGCAGCATCATCATGTTATATCTTTTCACAGAGATTGGTAGGTCTATTAGTAAAATCTGTTGTTGCATTATGTGCCAACAATGACCACTTATTTTTTCTCCAAAGTTTGCATGCCTGTAACTCAAGAAGTGTTAAAGATATCTCAGTATTATTTTAGATTCTATTTCTTAATAAACTTTTCTTTTGGAATCTATATTTCTAAGGCCCTGTATCATTCAGTCCCAGAGATATGGGGATCTAAAAGCAGCTCCATATTCAGATTGTTAAATATGGCCTATTTTCAGGGGTTGAAAATGTTGGTCACTTTGTATACAGCTGATACTTACTGAATTTAAAGGGAATAAGCAATGTTAAAACTAGAAATCTATCTAGTTTCCGTCTATCAAGAAAATTACACAGGACATAGCTGTTTAAGTGCTATAAATATTATTTTTCCAGTTTGCCTGCCTGAAACTCATGAAGTATTTAAAGGTACATTACATTTAATGTAACCAAGATTTACACCCTGTAATTTGGCTCTGAATCTCGGGTGAAAATTGTCATTTTGACCCCCCACCTTTACAAAATAAGTAAATATACATCCATGTTTAATATTTTGGCTTTCATCACTATACATGTTTATCTTCCTTCAGAAAAAAATAGTGACAAAATAAAAAAAAATTAAGCTGGGGAAGTTTCTGAAATTTGATTGATTTGATATGGAATGGCCCTATTGCTATTCAGTATAATTCAAACATTAGTTACTTGTTCCATTTTTGTGGTTCAGTGAATTGCTATAAATAGTGATGATATAATTTTCCAGAAAAAAAGTATTATATTCAAACAAATGTCAGTAAACACTCCAAAAAATGCCAGTTTTAGTGAGACATCATGCCCCGCTATTAGGAATCCACGTTTAAACATGATAGGTGTACAAACAAAGTGTGCCCCAGTCTCCCCTAAATACAGTTGCAATCGAAATTATCCAACTCCCTTTTTAAAATGGCTCTAAACATTCATTTTCAAAATTATTCAAAATTGGTGCAAAATCTGTAAACTCTTTAAAACCACCAATAGAGTTTGAATAATTATGACACAGCTGTGTTATAAAAAATCCTATAATGTAAAAATATCACATTATATATTGACACAATCATATTTAATATACCAGTAATCTGTTATAGATCTAATTCTAAAACCCTTGATCCTGGAAAGCTTGTATTTGTAAAGTACTACAGTTTGATTGAAACTGTAGTTGCATTGAGGCAGATTTAAAACTAGGATTATGAAGAAAAACCAATACGTAAAACAAACACGCACACAAATATTAGTCCAGTTCAACAACAAAGAATCCCAACACAAACCGAATCAAGTCACCCCAGCCAAATGCCCATTCAGAATTTTACTGAATAAGACTTTTTAGTGAGAGAATCCAACTCCCAGGCTGTTTACCCACCCAGAAAGGATAATAATGAACTAAGCAATGATGCATGTGGAGCAGTTCAGTATCTAGAGGGGGTTCACTGCGATTCTGTTCAACTGTGATCAACGTCAAACACACAAACAATAGCTAGTGTGATCCTATTTCACTGAACACCCATACATAAAAGCCCAGCACAGGGGAGTCTGTGTGTGCTATGGGAGTAGTGAGATTAATATCAGAGGAAATATGGGTCACCGTGGCAGGCACAACATAAGCAATGGAGGTGTTGCTGCGGCAACCACACAGATGTTAGCGAAGAGATTGGAAATGCACTGTTCAGCTGTTCAGAGTCCCAAGAGAAGTCTCAGTCATCTGCTCCTACTGTTCTGCAGTCACTGAGAGAGTGCCACTGTTTAAATTAACTTCTCTATATGGGATAACGCTGCTGTAGCAATTGCTATTCAGTGTAATATACCTGGATGTGTTACAAAAAAGAGTAACTTTTTGTGCAATTTCAGTTACAAATCATGGTTTTAAGGTGAGTTTATCATTTACAAACTTAAACTAGCAATGTGGGTCTTTTTACATCTAAAATATTTCATAATAATGAAAAAAAAAATATTTAGTCAAATATTAATATTTGTTAGCCAACTCATAGCCCCTGAATCAGATTCCTATCTTACAAACATGATTGTCACAGATTATCTGTCTCTTTTGTGCTTGCACTGCGCAACATCACAGGCTGAGGAAAAATCTCCTTTATCCCTTAATTCAAAATTCCTTACAGCAGCATGTCAAATTGCAATGCAAGTGGAGCTGAAAAGGTTGTCCCACTTCATCTTCAGTCTATATTCAGTGCCCACAGACACGGTTTCCACAGTCACAGATTGGAAGTGTAACAAAGACTCCCCAGGGTGTGGGATTCCATACCGGTGTCCTGGCTACAGTCTGTACAATGGCTAGGGATAATCTGAACTTCTAAGACTCACCACACGATGTCGCCCTCTACACGCGAGCAATTGCCTACAATTATGAAAATGCTCAAATGTCACTAAAATGGGTCAGTGTGTCTTCTAAGGCCTTCGCGCATTGCGGTGGTTTGATTCAGTGATTCAAAAACACTTGTTAAAACTTAACGCTTACTGATGAATTTTTTTGCAGCCTTGATTTTACACCAGTATATCGCTGACTTCTGTATTAAACATGTTTATTGACAGCTTATTGCCATAATGTTTCAGTGGTTTGCGCTTACATCACAATTTGGTCAGTTACCCGGATGTGCGGCCATCAGTGATGGGCTAGTTACTCAAAGAATGTAATATATTATTCAATACTAGTTACTACTTTCAAAAGTAATATTGTTACTTTACGTATTACTTTCTGGCAACAGTAATTAGTTACACTACTAGTTACATTAATTTTTCTTCACTCCCCACAGAAGTTGTAACTGTGTATCTTCCACATAAAATTCTTCTAGAATGTTACTAACAATATATTTCTGCCTCATCATTTGACCAAAATTTACATTGGATCACAGTCAGAAGTTATTACAAACACTCAATAGTGATTGATAGTGACAATCAAGTAGAAGTGTTGTATCTTGTATTAATCTCATTAATTGTCATCTTGAAGCTAATTGTAATTGATCCGTTACCCGTATACGATTATATTTCATGATATATTTTGTCAAATCACATAAGTTTGTAAGAAACTATTTAATTTTCCAAAAAAGATTTTTAATTAGAGTAATGTATTGTACCACATGCTGATCAGAGGGTTGTGGGTGGGATGTAATGCCAGAGTAAAGTAAAGCCACAACTCAGATAATCCTTTTTCGTGACAAAATCAATATAATGCAATATTTTTATCTGCTGAATGTAAGCTTTTCCATATTCCAAGCTTGCCTGCTGCACTGGGGACATCACATGCATGTGCGAGTCATGAAAAGTATAAAATATAAAACCAGGAATTTTTTAATTGTTGAATTTTTAATCAGCGGGGTTAAAGCATGACAAGTAACTAAGATATTTTATGGATAGTAACTGTAATATTATTACTGAAATCTTATTAGTAATTAGTTACACTACTCTTTACTGCAAAAAGTGGTATTATTACAGTAACAAAGTTACTAGTAACTAGTTACTGCCCAACACTGGCGGCCATATTGACGATACTCGGGTATAAACAACAGCATGAATTGCATGGTTAATGTTATTAATGGTTAATACATTGTTCTGCTAATTTATACTGTCAAAAACACAGAAAAAATATGTGAAAGCTGCTAAAACATTATGGAGAGGGACTTAGTAAGCAGGAAAGGGTGCAATATTGTGACAAGCTCAAGTTAATAGGTGGTAAAAATACGTACAAGCAGTATTAGGCCTAATTAAGATATTAGTCTAATATTTGACCTACCTTACCAGAAATGATAAGAACAAACACAAATGTTGTCAAGATTCTTGCCCTGGAAATCCTGGTTCAGTTTGGCCAACCACAAACGCCTTTTGTTCCTCAGACAGTTTTTTGCACTCTTTTGCTTGATTTGTTATAAACTTTGGCAGTCCATAGCACTCCAAATGTTTTTCCCGGTCTGACCGATTAGTAAAGCCCAAAACATGACAATAATTGATCATTTTCAGCAGCAATAATCAGCAAAATACGCAATTATTGTCATTAATATACACATTATTGTCAGTGTCAGCAAAGCTGTATTGGCACACTATAAAAAAAATGGGTTAAATACAATCCAGCACTGGGTGAAATATGGACAAACCCAGTGACTGGGGTTTTTTGACCCAAATACCTTTTGGGTAGTTATTTAACACAACTATTGTTAAAAGATTGTTATCAGCCATAAACAAAATGCAAACATTTATTAAGCAATTTACAAAATGTTTATTATTTAATTATTATTTATTCAACTAAATAATAAATGTGTATTTATTAAACATATTAATAAAATAATTTTTTCAGCCTATTTTGGGTTCATTTTAAGCAAGAAATATAGTAATTTGTTTGTTTCATATTTCATGGAGTGCAGGATTGCCAGTATTTATATTATTAAAGGTTTTATATGAGGCAACTGAAATAGAAAATAAAAAGGATGACTTAAATAATTCTAAGAAATGGAAAAGACATTAAAAAGAGACAAAGACAGTGAAAAAAATATATGGGGTAAATTCATGTATGGTATATACCAAAGTATAATACACCTATTGATTGTCAGCTGGACCACAAAACCAGTCATAAGCATCAGTTGTTGTTTTTTTTTTTTTTTAAGATTGCGATTTCTATGAATAAATAAGCTTTCCATTGTATAGGACAATATTTGGCTGAGATACAACTATTTGAAAATCTGGAAACTAAGGGTGCAAAAAAAAAAAGTAAATATTGAGAAAATTGCCTTTAAAGTTGTCCAAATTAAGTTCTAGCCATGCATTTTACTAATAAAAAATTAAGGTTTGGTATATTTACAGTAGTAAATTTACAAAATATCTCCATGGAACATGATCTTTGCTTAATATCCTAATGATTTTTTGGCCCCAGAGAAATATAGATAATTGTAATCTATACATTGCAATGTATTGTTGGCTATTGCTACAAATATACCCGCGCTACTTATGACTGGTCTTGTGGTCCAGGGTCACAAATATTATTATTAGAAAATAATGACAATAGTGTCATATTACTGAAATACAGAACAGAAACAATAATGATGCCAAGTAAATAAAGAAAATGAAGACGAAAATGAAACAAGTGGGGAGGGGGGGAGTTTATTCAAGGGAATGAATGTATATATGCATGCTTAATAAATACATATCTGTAACAGCTAAAAAGTGTTTAAAGTGCTAGATTGATGTAACTACTTTATTAATACAGGAATTAAAGTATGTATATATTTTTATTTAGCTTAAGATACTACTACTTTTTTATGCTACTAGTGTGCATATGTGCCATTTTTTGTGCTTGAAGGGTTAAAATAACCTGCGATGCTAGTGTGTATTAGCGGCGAAGAGGAAAGTGTGTGTGTGTGTGTGTGTGTGTGTGTGTGTGTGTGTGTGAGAGAGAGAGAGAGAGAGAGAGAGAGAGAGCGCGCGAGAGAGAGAGCGAGCAGGCGCGTCACAAGCTCGTGGGGGGAAATCAAGAGGGCGAAAACGGCTCGTGGACACAATGGATTTGCAAACGAAAGGACTTTTCGTTGATTAAAGGACGGAGTCTTCGATGAACACGAGAAACCAGGTACGTCCGGTGTCGGAGGGGAGCGCGGTACGCTGTACGTCGCGCTTTTCCACATTTTCTTTGATTCTAACGGTAGAACCGTTATTTGGACGGCAGAGGATGCAGGAAGCGACGTCGCTGAGTCGAGGCATCATTGCAGAGAGCGCGGCCCGCTCGCTCCGCAGGGTCCTAATGTGATGTTTTGACAGGCTGCAGCTTCAATCTGTTGACACTCCTTCAACACAATTGGCGGCGCGGAAAAGATATATCTTGCACTTTCCGATTTTAATTAGCGATATGGTCTGTATCGCACATAAGGAGCATCTCGATATAAGGCGGAATTAAAACGACAGCCGATGTTTCGGCGCCTGAAGCTGGTTGATTCATGCTGCCAAGATAAGTAATCTACTGGCATCAGCAGCAGCAGCATGGGATCACAACAAAGCCTGTCTGTCCATGCCAGTATGCATGGTATTTCCCAAGAATTCATGCGCCGTTTTATATATCAAATGACTTGAAATTGTCTCATGTTCCTGTCGCTCTGTTTACGGTTTCGTTCATGATCCGACTTCCTTTATCTGACAGAGGGATCAATTCGTTGAATACAGAGATAGAACCCTGTTGGAAAATCCAGCTTAAGCTGTGTTTTGTAACATGGCAGCTGGGCTTTAGCTCATTTTCTTGCTGAATTTTGATGTTCTGAAAACCAGTTTGGTCACCTCAAGAGGCTTTGTTTTTAGTCTAAGATGGTCAGGCAGCTAATGATCATCTTAGACCATCTAGGAACCAGCTACCATGTTGCAAAGCACAGCCATCGGCCTCATTTAAATACCTTTGTCTGCCAAAATGAATTATTTGTGTTTAAAAGCTTCGAGAGCAGTGTTATGCGAGATGTGATTTACACTTTAAAGTACACCTCAAGGAAATTGGAGTCTTTACGGAAGTGTTTCGCATCACTGCGTAAACCGTTTCCTTTATGGTCTTTGATATTGCTGCAATTTTAGCCTGTACCTGTGGGGTTTTTTATTATTTAAAAGCTGTACACTAAAATTGGTGTTATGTCTTCATTTACACTTCATTTTAGTGCAATATCAAGTGATCTGTAGAAGTAAGAGGTGTCTGAGAATGCAACTTTTCTGTCTTTATGACACTATGACTTGTGTGGCCATGGCAGAGCTGTCAATGAATGCTCAAAAACCACATACAGGGTACTAAACCTGTAGGTGTTTACACTGTACAGTTGCCGTTTTTCATATATACTTTATATAGTGTCAAATGAGTTGTAGTGTTTTGGCACTTAGGCTGCTCTTAAAAAATGAATGAATTCCGTTGCATTTGATGCAAATGATCAAACCTGGTCTCTTAATTTTTTTACTTACTGGACTGACTTTATGTATGAACTCTGTATGAATGCCACTTGGTTAAATGTTTAACACTTAAAGACGCTTTTATACAAATTGACTTACAAATCAGAAAAAAACTTTTGACTTTGAAAGCAGCTCATTTATCCAATCATTTTGTATCTACTTCAGTGAACTTCATACCTTTGTAAGTGTGGCTTAGTTGTTCAAAGTGCTACCCCTTCATATATTTTTATACTACTGGGATGCTTGAATCTGATTAGTTGAACACTCTAATGTGCGCAATTGTTTTTCAGGAAACGCACGTTAAAGTAGGTCCGGGCAGCTCTTGACCGGGTTACAGATCATATCACTTTGCCAAATGTTTTTTTTTTTTTTTTTTCCAATTAAAAAAAAAAAGCATACAAAGATACTGACCAAGCCCATGAATATAACAAACAGTAGGATAAAAAAAATACAAATATTTCCATGTTTTTCCTACAAAATTATGTTTTATTATTGATGGAAAGTAGGCTGCTCCTGCTGTCTGTCCCATACAAACTAAGCAAAAAAAAAATGTTTCACAGCTGAAAAGCTACATGACATTTCTCAGTTGCGAGGTACTAATGTCACTTGAAGCAGTTAAAGGATTAGTTCACTTCCAGAATAAAATTTTCCTGTTGTTCATGTCTTTCTTTCTTCAGTCAAAAAGAAAATGATGAAAAAATTCCAGGATTTTTCTCCATTTAGTGGACTTCAATGGTAATCAACGATTTGAAATTGCAGTTTCAAAGCAGCTTCAAAGAGCTCAGCACGATCTCAGCTGAGGAATAAGGGTCTTGTCTAGTGAAATCGTTGGTCATTTGTTTAAAAAATATAAATGTATGTACTTTTTAACCACAAAAGCTCATCTTGCACTAGCAAAACCTCATGTGTCATGCATGACATATGCAGAAATACATAATACGTGAAGTTGTGGATGCAGAGCTAGTGCAAGAAGAGCATTTGTGGTTAAAAAGTATAGAAATTCTTCTATTGTTTCAGACTGTTTCACTAGATAAGACCCATATTGCTTGGCTGGGATGCACTATATGGAGAAAAATCCTTGAATGTTTTCCTCAAAAACCTTAATTTCTTTTCCACTGAAGAGAGAAAGACATGAACTTGATCTTGAATGTTCATTAGAAAATTATATTCTAGAAGTGAACTAATCTTTTAAACTTAGTTTCTCTGATAGTAGAAACACTGCTACCGAACATAAATTAGAAACGCACAGGTTCAGGTTATTTACATATGCTTTACACAGCTACAATTAATCTCTCTCTCTATAAAAACTGCATTAGACTGCATTAATAACTGCACTATGGCTTAAGCCTCCATAACTAAGTCTAAAGTGTTTTGGAATTAACAACGCATTCAGATGAGATACTTATGAAATTAGAGAGTGTTTTAAAGGAGTAGTTCACTTACAGAACAAAAATTTACGGATAATGTACTCACCCCCTTGTCATCCCAGATATTCATGTCTTTTTTTTTTCAGTTGTAAAGAATTTGTTTTTGAGGAAAACATTTCAGGATTTCTCTCCATATAGTGAACTTCAATGGTGCCCGTGAGTTTGAATTTCCAAAATGGAGTTTAAATGCAGCTTCAAAGGGCTCTAAACGATCCCAGTTGAGGAAAAAGGATCTTATATAGTGAATCAATCGGTTATTTAAAAAAAAAAAAAATGACAGTTTATATACTTTTTAACTGCAAACGCTCGTCTTGGTCTAGCTCTGCGTGAACTGTTTTTATTCCTATTTATGACAGTTAGGGTATGACGAAAAACTCCCACCTCATTTCTTCCTCCAACTTCATAATCATCCTGCTTCGCAGCAGAAGTACTGACCCAGTGTTTACAAAGAGAACATGCGAAGAAGGTCAAACGCCCTTTATTTAAAAAAAAAGGTAAAACACCGATGTAGGGCGATTTTGAAGTTGCAGGATATACCATAGATACCCGTTATATGGAGAGAAATCCTGAAATGTTTTCCTCGAAAAACATAATTTCTTTACAACTGAAGAAAGAAAGACATGAACATCTTGGATGACAAGGGGGTGAGTACATTATCTATACATTTTTGTTCTGAACGTGAACTACACCGTTATGGACAAAAACCTGATGTGTCTTGAAATACATAATCTTGTGGTAAACATAGTATAAGCAGAATATATTTCTGATGAAATGTCAATTATTTCTGTCTTATTAATACTTTCTCCTTTTCTCTGTTTTGCGGCTGATGGTATGGACTGATCCTGATGCCTGCCACTTCTTATTCATGCAATAAGGAGGAGAAGCAGAGGGCTATGCTGTTTCTGCTCGTCTTTACTGCTGTTTGATTAACCATGATGAAGACTGAACCCCCATCTGCAGCCAGCGGCAGCACAAGCACCACCCTCGTTGCAAGAAGCGCATCGCCGCACAGGAACGCCTATGAAGCTGGGATCCAATCTCTCAAGCCAGTAAAAGATTCAAGCACTGCTAATGGGGAGGACGGGAAACCGCGACCACAGGGCCGGGGCCGCAGGTACGGCTCCAATGTGCACCGCATCAAGAACATGTTCATGCAGATGGGTTCTCCTGGGGACGAAGAGGATCCATCGAAGGCCAAAGACCAGGCTGTCCGACTTTCTCTCCCAAGAGCGAGCAGTCTGAACGAGAATGTGGATCATAGTGCGCTGCTCAAACTCGGCGCTACCGTGTCAGAGCGAGTTAGCCGCTTCGATCTAAAAAACGACGGTAGCAGCTCCCGTGGACCAAGCGCAGGCTACTCCAAGCTACAGGAGACACGGAAGATATTTGAGCAACGTCACCTGCAGGAGAAGCAGGCTGCGACTAATCGAATCCTGTTAAAGAAAGAACGCGCGTCGGGCTTCCAAGACAGCCGTTTGGATGTGGTGGTTCGCTTCAATGGCAGCACGGAGTCGTTGGACAGACTGGATGCAGCGGACTGTCGTGCAGATGCAGTGTCCCCTACCGTCAGCCAGTTAAGTGCAGTGTTTGAACGAGCGGACCAGCGCAACAACCTTCACCGACCGTCCTCAACCTCCCCGCTTCCTTCTCATGGGGCAGGCTCTACCCCGGGCAAGGTGGGAGGAAACGGCTCCAAAATTGTCTCCAGAAAGGCACGAGTATCCCCTCCGACAGAGAACCAAGAGGAGGAAGCTCAGCGCAAAGACCAAGAGGCTGCACCTGGAAGTCCGAAGGGCAGTACAAGCATCCAAGCCGATGGTCCCAAAAGCAAATCATCCGAGGATGAGACTTCTGGTACGGATTTCGATACATCCAGGTCAGAAGAACTCCAGAATGCATCGACCAAACCAGAGGAGAATGCAGCACCGGATGCAGGCAGCAGACTGGTACAGGCGGATGTCCACGCCTCTCTGGAAAACGGGGAGGCCACCAGCAGCCATGAGCCCTCGGAACAAAAGGAGGAAATTGGACAGGCCTACGCCGAGGAGGAATCCCACAGAGAGGATATCTCAGAAGCAGACCTGGTGGACATCAGCGCGTACAGCGGGATTGGAGAGGACTCTGGTGGTAGTCAGCTGGACGAAGATGAGGAGGCAGAGGATGACGATGCTTACGTGCCAGAATCCAGCTGTTCAGAAATCCCTGGGCTGCCTGTAGAAGATGAACCGCCCCCCAGCAGGAAGATTCGCTTCAGTACAAACCCCATCACGGTAAGTGCCTAAAGCGTGTGAAAGCAAGGACAGAAAGAAGCGTTGTGTAATAAATTAAATGCATTAGCGCGACAGCGCACACCGTCTTAAAAGCTGTGGGCACAGTTTCAATATTTGGTTTTCTGGAATAAATTACAGTAGATTGGTGCCAGCACTTTGTATAAGGGTTTGGATGGGAAGGGTTTGGATGCCTGCAGGCATAAGAAATTGAAGATTGTATTTCTGTGGGGAATTGTGCATAAAAGTAGCAGAAGTAGTAGATGCCTTTGTCTCATCCAGTGTTCAGACACGGATTCTCCTTGAAGGGAGGACTGCTTCACTGCTTGCAGAGTCACCTCTGGGCACCGTCAGCACTTTGATACAGCACACGCATGCCATTGGCCCTCTCCAGCTGCTGACTGCCCACTTCTGAGGTGTAAGAGCTCTCTCTGGCTGACTGTTTTTAGTTTCCACTAAGTGACTGCATGGTTAGTCAGGTGGTGCGCAGTGTCCTTTGTATGAGAGTCACATGGTCGTGTTTCTCTGTTTTGGTGACTTTCACATCTGAATTTCTATTCTTGAAACAATGGCACATTCACATAATGACCAGCATTATCAGAGCGCCATCGCTTCAAACGGTTCATGTGGTCAACACAGAGCAAAGCAAAGCTTTGTGCTTTCAAGCATGCAATCGCATCCAAAACAGCAAGATACTTTGCAGGTGCTAGATTCACAGCATGAGGGTTGCCAGCTCCCAATGGAGGCGTACCGAAGGCATGCTGTATCTGAAGTGAACACTGTGTAATCTCACTGACGTCAAAGGGATTTGATACCAGGGGGTTAGCCCTGTGCTACTAAACTGTGGCTGAAACTGTTCCTGGTATAAAGATAGCATATTTTAGGAGCAATACTTAAAAATCAAAACTTTTTTACTGCATTGCACACATTCAGACAAAACATCTGTGAACATCAGCCCTCCAAATGGACTAAAAGCTCTTCCTTGGTCACAGTCTCATTTGTCTTTCTGCTTCGGTATCAGTAGACCACTACTGATCTTCGATCATTGATCAGGGTAGACAGAGGCCTGTTGTAGCACTGGAGGAGTGTGAGTGTGTTTGTGTGTAAATGTGAGTACTGTAAGCTTGTTTTTTGTAGTAGCAGTAGGTAGCTTAATTAACTAAAAGGGTCAGATGCTATGAAGGCAAGTATGTTTAATGTGTGTAAATCAGTGTGCATGACTGTACATAGTAGAGTGGCCCCAAAAAGCACTTTGCCAAACGTCAAATTTATGAGTTTTGTTGCATTAGATTAAAAGTTTTAAAAGGTAAGAAGTTTCTTCTGCTCACCAAGCCTGCATTTATTTGATCCCAAGTACAGCAATTGTGTACAATTGTGAAATATTTGTACTATTTTCTATTTGAATATGTTTTTAAATTTATTATTTTTTTTAGTAATTTATTCCTGTGATTTCAAAGCTAAAGTTTTTGCATCAATACTCCAGTCTTCAGTGTCACATGATGCTTCAGAAATCATTCTAATATGCTGATTTGCTGTTCAAGAAACATTTTAATTATTATTATTATCAATATTTAAAACAGTTATTTTTTCAGGATTCTTTGATGAATAGAAAGATCCAAAGACCAGCATTTATCAGAAGCTTGAAATCAGTATACATTTATAATGTTACAAAAGATTTATATTTCAGATAAATGTTCTTCTGAACTTTCTATCCATCAAAGAAACCTGAAAAATTGTACTCACTGTACTATTATTTTTTTAGCAGCAAATCAGAATATTAGATTGATTTCAGAAGGATCATGTGACTGGAGTACTGATGCTAAAATTTCAGCTTTTAAATCACAGGAATAAATTACATTTGAGCATACATTAATAGAAAACAGTTCTTATTAAATAGTAAAAATACATTTAAAATGTTAGTTTTTGCTTTTGGATCAAATAAACGCAGGCTTGTTGAGCAGAAAAAAAAAACATGACTGGTAGTGTAATAATTCAATTAAATCATAAAAATATCACATTTAAATTTATTTAATGTAAATAATTTTAAACATACTGAAAAATAGTTTTTTGGTTATGGAAAGTTATGGAACTATTAACATTAAATCTCATAGGGTATTTATTTTATGTCGAAGAATGTTTGGGAATCCCTGTATTAGATAATAACTAGATTTCTATTTATCAGATCAACTGACTGAGTAAACAAATAATGCTATATATGATGCTGTCTTCATCATCTGCCATTACTTTTAAAGGGGACATTGGATGCAAAATTCACTCTTAAATGTTGTTTGCATATAAATGTGTGTTAATAGTGTGTGGACACAACCACCCTACAGTGATACAAATCCATTCACTCCTTTTTTTAATCCCCAAAAAACCTAAACAATCTCAATTATCAAGCTGTTTTGATTTTCTGAGCATTATGACCTCATAAGAGCCACTGAGGACGCAGCGGATTAGTTTTGTTTTTGATGGTAATGTGCCACCAAATACTCAAAAAATAGAAAAGAGGGGCGGAGTGAGCCGTTGCTTATTATCATTTAAAGACGCATGCACCGAAATGGCTCGCTTTGAACAGGTGACAAGGTAAAAGGTTGTTTTACATGACCAGTGAAGAATTTTAACCAAAGTATGTTACAGACATTTCTTGAAGACCCTAAAGAATCAGACCAACTTGTGGAAAATGGGCATCTGATTTCCTTTTTAACTAGCTGGTTAAATTTTTGTTGATTTAAGTCAGTTCCCATCACATTTTTGTTTTAAAAAGCATGCTTGTGTTATCTAATGGAGTAAAGTGTGCAAATTTGGGTTTGTTTGTGAGGGAAATTAAGGAAAAACAACTCAAAGTTAAGTTTCTGAAAGCATGCCTGCTGTTGTTTACATGCTAATGTTGTTGCATGTTTGCTCGCATGAATATTCATTGTTCATTCTACCATCTGTATCCTTGTCGACGGTTTAGCATTCACATCTAGTTCATAGAGCGGCCTTATTATTAAGTGCTTTGTGAGTCCAGACAGGCGTGGGCAGACTCTCTTATCCTCTCAAACACAGGAAGAGCTACAGCAATTTCAGGGTAGGGAGGTGGTTCACTGTGGAAGTGGACTTTCAGAGCTGTTCTCAGACCTGGTTTGCAATTCATTTTAGAAGTGAGAAGCTCTGGGGTTAGATGTGATCAGATCTTGAAAGTTTTACTTAACCTGAGGTAGACTGGAGGGAAAGCGGTACAGAGAAAGACAAATTACAGTAATTCCTCTTTAGGATAAAGTGTAGATTTCATATATTTCCGTGAAAAAATATGGCAGAATGTAGCGTAACATCACACTCACATGTTGCTATTTAACAGCAGGAATAAACCGTTTTATTTGGACCCAGTCTGATTGTCTCAGCTGGCATGTGTTTGCTCTAGCAGCTCACAGCTCACAGATTGTGTCTATTCCTACTGCTAAAAATAGTTGTGTTCTTCACTTTCACATAATCCAGAAAGTCTTACTCTCTGCAGTGCACTACAGCTGGCAATGGAGCTTTCTCTGGATTAAGGTAGCACTGATTCCAGGCAATAACACGGGGAATAATAGTGCCGCGTGCTGTCGATGCGTTGCCGAATGAGGCCCGTTATCAGGCTGCAACAGGAAACTGATGAAAAAAGGAAACTGTGGCTTAAAGGGACAGTGCAGGTGTTTTTAATGAGAAGCTGAAACCGTGGATGCATCCGCTTGGTTGCCTCCTGCACAGAGAGATACCGAGTGGCTTTTGTTAGAGCCAAACTATGCCTCAAATGAAAATTAATCTATCATACCATCATAGCTTAACAACCCACGTTTGTTCTCCAGTGACATGAATGATGCATTATTCATTCAGATTCCACAGTATCTGAAGAATGTCGTCAAGGACTGCTGGGTAATCAATAGTGCTGGGCATTATGTCAGTTTTTTAAGGCCTTTGTTATGATAGGACAGTAAAAGAACTTACAGGAAGCAAAGTGGGAGAAAGATTGGACGGGAAAGGTCCTAAAAATGGGAATCAAACTTGGGACACCTTGATTATCAGTGAAGAACTGAATCATCCCTTAAATGCTAAAACGATTTAGTAATTATTTTAGACATATTACTGTATTTTGTAAATATTGAAATCTTTCCTTTGAGTTATTTAGTGAAAAACAGTGTGGAAAACAACTTTTAAATTGTTGTTTAAAACCAGATTTATGCTTTTTGTATTTCTTTCATTAAACATGAATCTAACTGCTTTTTAGCTAAAACAATTTAACCAAATTTTCCTTTTAAGCCATTTCAGTCTGTTTTATTTTAGTTTTATTTATATACTATTATAGTTTTTAGTAGTGTCTGGAATTAGCTTTTATTTATCTATTTAAATTTTTTTTTTAGTTTTAGTTTAATTTCTAGGTATCTTTTTCTTCTAGGTCATATTTTTTGTTTAGCTATTAGGGCCAATTGAAATCCGTTTTATTTTTCCCCAAATTCCATTTTTCTATTGTCTTTCTGGATTTCAGGTTTTTTTTTTACATTTTAACACTTAATGGTTAAATTACATGTTATTAATCAAAAAACATGTCTAATTAATTGAAGTCATGAAACTTGCACAATTTAACACCAATTTATTAAAAGTTTAACAAAAATTACATTTTCAGGACCATGTTAATTTGTTTTTTTTTTTTCTTAAATTCAGTTTTATTTGATAAAATTCTAAAATTTCAGAAATGCTGTGTTGTGTATTTACATTTTATTGGTAAATTAATTCTGCTAAATACTTTTTCTGGTAAATATTCCCCAAAAAACAATGTTTTAATAATAACCTTATTATTTGTAGTAGCACTGTCATTACATAAAGATATATATTTCTGTCACAGTTTCTTCAAGTTAAACTGAAATTTGATTTTGACAGATTGCTGTGAATCCTCCATGATTTCAGATGTCATATACATTAGTAGTTTATGTGATTTGTGTGTTTAATCCTTTAGCCCTTGAGGTTGCCAAACTATAACCTCCAACATTCCAATTAGAACAATGATAAATTGTTTCGATTCCACCATGTACATTGATTGAAAAAGACAAAGACATTATTAGGCTAGTTGAGTAATATACTAAAAAGCAGGAAGTGGACAGTTTCAGTCCTATAGAGGGCCTTTGGCTGGCTTTTGGTGAGGGTATTGATTGATGTATGGCCTCATTTTGTTAAACAGTTCTCCCTGCCCATCCCCTCAGTCAATGGCTTGCACACAATCAGACCCCAGGCATACCCACTGTGGGAAAACGACAGTATAATATATGCCGTAAAAGGAGGAAAGACTCTATGAAATGCGTTAATTGCCTGGTGATTAAGACCTTTTTTGGTTGTTTTTTCTCGATTAGGAAGTAAAAGCATTGACAAAAGCGTATCTGTAGCTTTCTGTAACTGATCACAAAGGCTTTTTAATGGGTGTCTAATTTTATTTATTTATTTTTTTTTTGCAGTGGAAGTGGATTTCTTTAGTGTTTTTTTTCATTGTCCTTTTGTCTGGCATTTCAAACAGTTTGCATTGATTTCTGGGGAAACAAAAAGAAAAACAGGGGCTTAAGTGCCAAGTAGACTAGGTCAGCTATTTTGAGAATGATTATTTAACATTTTCCTACGAAGATCGGATCAAAAAGGCAGGAGGATGTATGAAATCTGATATGGATCACTATTTCAAAGTGGCTCATTTATATCATTGTCGTCGTTTTAAAGACTTGATTGTACTATTCAAAAAAGAATTGCTTTCGAATTTCAGATTTGAATGGTGGATTATAATATTGATGTGTCTAAATGTCTGCAGGCCAGTCCCAGATTTTATACAAGCTTCCTGGTGTAAAAAGATTAACAAGGTTAAACTGCTGTTAAGTCTGGTGAATATGACTTGATGGCCAATATAAGTCTGACTTTAATTAAAGAGCTAAAGGTTAGCCAATAGCCAGATCTGCACTTTATTGCATGTGACAAACAACTTTGTCATACAGGTTTTATATTTTCAGCATGTTGTTAGACTCAAGCCGATTTCTGGTACTTTTGTACAGGTGTTAAGATGAACAAAGCAATGAACAATGCCCTCAAATCAGGGAAAAGCTGTCATTTCCTCCATTGATTTTCTCTGTAGCCGGATTGATTATTTCTGGTGTTTCTCAGTGGCTTGTAGTCGGATGTTTTGGCTCTTGGGGAGAGACAGAGTAGATACAAAAGGAGGTCAGAGGTGCTTCTGTCTTGTCAGATGTCTTTTAAATTATCTCTTGCTCCGAGCCATTATTCAGCTGCCCCTTGCATGTTACGAGCCATTTAGTGATGTTTATCTTTTTATGATACAGCTCTGCATTCTGCATCAGCTTTGCCATCTTAAAAACCTCTCCCATTTAGATTAGTGGGGTTGTCTTGGTATGAGCCATGCATTAGTATCTGGAGAAACTGCTTTACTGCGTGACAAATAATGGCACAGTTGTATTTCCAAAGCAGTATCAGGTTGCATAGTTATAATGATTGACTGTGCAAAATGTTTTGTATGACAAATTATGTATTTGTCTTCCCTGGTTTATACTTTAGTGACATCAAGCATTATTGGTGTATTATTGTTACAACCAATACTATACAGTTTACCTCTATTTATCCAGAGTTTTTTTTCCAGTTTATCCAGAGCAGTTTACAAATGAGGTGCATCACAATCTGTTTATTATAAGAGAAATATTTGCTGTGCTCAATGTGGTTTTATTAAGTAGAACTGTATGATTTCCATAATTTTTTTTTTTAGATGAAATCGTGGAGTCCAGTCATAACAGTCTAATTTACTTTATAACACTGAAAGTGTGGAATTTGCCAAATTTTAGATAAATAGAAGTAGGTCAGTACACTTAAATCAAAATGCAATATGGACTAGTGTCTGTCAATAAGAACTGCCAAAAAAAGAAACTTTTGCAGAAATATGTTATTTTTTAATGAATATGTACATAATAGCATTATATATATATATATATATATATATATATATATATATATATAATAAAAATCAATTAAAGATGGTTTTGATTATTAAAATGTAATGAAACCATTGAAATAGAATCCAAACTAATGTAAAACTGAATTTAGTAAAAACAAAACTGAATTTGGAAAAGGAGAAAAAAAAAATCATACAGCTTTTAAAATGTAATTTTTGTTAAACTTTTAATAAATTGCTGTTTTATGGTTTCAATTAATTAAATATTATTAGTAACAATTATTACTGAAATTATTAGTTTGAGTGGAACGCAATTTGAAATTGGGCTGCACAATTTGGGGAAAAATGTTGTAATTATATATGAATATTACAATAAACAAGAATTATTATTATTATTATTTCATAAAAATAGGAATTATTGTAAAATGCTGTAAACACTAAAATAAATCAATATAAGAAAAAATATACAATATACAATATAAAAAATCTAAAGTAGGTCAGTACACTTAAATCAAAAAGCAATATGGACTAGTTTCTGAATATTAAGCCGCAAAAAGAAACTTTGGCAGAAATATGTTACTGAATGTAATGATAGTAGTCGTAGTACTACTACTACTAATAAAAATATTATTTAAATATTATTTTTTACAGAATATTTACTAGAATTTGAGGAAAAAATAAAACTTGTTTCATAGGGTCTTAAAAATGTAATTTTTGTTAAACCTCTAATAAATTGCTGTTAAATTGTATTGTATAAGTTTCATGGTTTCAATTAATTCAACCTGCTTTTTGATTAATATATATATATATTTTAATATATAATATTGTTTTATTTAACTATTAAAACAGAGTCTATAAAAATGTAAACAATAAAAATAAAAAAATAAAACTGATTTCCTAAGTTAGAAACTAGATTTGAAGTTAGAACAGAAGTGAAATGCAAAAAAAGAGAAAATGTTACAATTTTTTGTTTGTTTGTTTGATTACTAAAAAAATAAATAAATAAATATAAAATATTATTAAATTATTATTATTATTTTTTTGTTACGTTATATCATAAGTGATCACCAATATGCAGAAACAATTTTAAGTTGTTTTTTCTGCTTTTAGGCAGAAAGAGAAATGCAAACAGGATTTACTTGCTTGTTTGTATAGAAAGAGAACAAGATGTATTTATTTATTTAAATAAATTAAACGTGTATATATATTTCTAACTAATATATCCATGTAATTTATACGTAATATATCTAACTAATAAGCAGAAACAATTTAAGTTGTTTTTCTGCTTTAGGTAAAATGAGGTAAATGAATAATCATTAGACAATTACAATAAATACATAATATACTATGTGAATGTTTTATTTTTATTCATGGCTAATAATGTATTGGCATATTATTTATTTAATGTAGTATCATCTTTGTTTTAATCTAAACCTGTTTATTTTTTTTGCAAAAAATCTCAATTAACCTTTAACTAGTCATTTAACAAATGTAAAAATCTGACTTGTCAGTACACTTATTATAAAGACACATTGGTGATCTTAAACTTTTTACCTTTCAGTTTTCAGTTCAGATTTTTAACCACTATGTCACCTCTGCAGTCACTGTCCAATACAACAATGGACATAATCGCTCAGTAGTGCTTACTGAATCATTTGTGTTTGTTTTTGAGTGCTTTAGTCTCTAAAGCTCTGGAACAAAACTACAGGGTTTGATACATATTTCAATTGTACTTTTCTCCTAGTTATCCCAGATGTTTTCAGCCTGGAATGCATCCCTGTCTGAGCTCTCTTTGTTACAAAGCAGCAAAACAAGTGCAGTGTCCAGTATCTCTTTTTAGCCGTTGAGGACGTTAACTAGATAGAAGCGGCATTCTTTTCATGTTGTTTTGACCGAGGCGTGTGGGATGGAGTTATTTTGCTCTTGTTTGTGAGTCAAAATCTTTGTCTTTCTTGGTCTAAAATGCACCTTTAGCCACTTTCTAGTTCCTGTGCAAGAAATGCCAGCCAAGGCATCGAGCTGCTTTTTTTTCTCCCTTCTGTGTGGGAGAGCCGAACGTCAGTCCTTGGATAACTCACAGGGAGACTGTTGTAGAAAGGTTGCCAGGGTCACGCTGGAATACCCGGCACACTCGTTTATTTCTTTCGCTGCCGTTTCTCTATAGCAGTCTTCTTCGAGCGCTGGCCGTCTGGAGAGAGAGAAACGGGCACACTGAAGCCTCTGTTCTCCACTTCTTCATCTCACATTATCTCTCTTAGCCTTTTTCCATTAAAGTTCTCTCTATTAAGCTCTTGAGCATGTGCCGTCCAAAGAGGTCTACAATACCTGGAGAAAATTGTTCCTGCTCGTATCAGTGTCAGTTGTTTGGGTGGTACACAATTTGAAATCAGGCAGCACAATTTGAGAAAAAAATGTCATTTAGATTTTTCTGCTAAAAATTGTGATTTTAAAATGCAATTTTTAAAAAAGCTCAAGGTTTTCTGTGCTGCTGTACACAATTTGGCTGAAAATGTTGAGGTTAGTTATATATTAATATTGCAATAAATAATAATAATAAATATAAATATCATGTAAATACACTACCAGTCAAAAGTTTTTGAACAGTAAGATTTGTTTTTTAAAGAGGTCTCTTCTACTCACCAAGCCTGCATTTATTTGATCCAAAGTAGCAAAAACAGTACAATTTTAAAATATTTTCACTTTTAAGCTGATAAACTGTTTTCTAATTTAATATAATTACATTAATTATAATTAATGTAATTTATTCCTGTGATTTCAAAGCTGAATTTTTTTCATTACTCCAGTCACATGATCCTTCAGAAATCATTATTATATTCGGATTTGCTGCTCAAAAAACATTTATTATTTTTATTGTTATGTTGAAAACATTTTTAAATCTTACTGTTCAAAAACTTTTAACTGGTAGTGTATATATATACAAAAACATATATAATAAACATATATTTAATAATATAATATAATAAAATATATAAAATATATTTAATAATGCTTGCAAAGTCATATCGCAATTCCTGCAATTTCTGTAAATTCTACAATTCCTTAAATTCATAATTTAAAATCTGCAATCTTTTCTCACTGATCTTAAGATGTAAAAAGATGACAGGGACTAACAGGCCTATGCTAAAAAGCCATACTTTGCCCTCCTTCTTTTTAAAGCGATCATAAAAGAGCTTGATGTACTAGGAAAAAAATACTGGAACTTCTTAGTCCAACAAGTTCATTTAATGAAACCAAGCTCCAAAAATGTGATGAATGTATATGAGAAATTTGTTAGCAAGTATTTTAAACAAAATCCCTGGGCATTTTATTCTGATGCTTAAACATTTAATTCTAGACTATTTTATGAACATGTAGCAATGCAGTGTATTTTTAAAATTATGTTATCATTGTTTTTGTGTATAATATAAGATGCAAAGATGATCCTAGGTGTATATGACTTGCTTCTTTTAGATGAAGACAATCAGTTATATTAAAAAAATGTCCTACTTCCAAGCTTTATAATGGCAGTGAATGGATGTTGAGATTTTGAAGCCCAAAAAAAGTGTCTATTCACCATAAAAATGACTCTTAAAAGAGTGAAAGAAGAAAGTCATTTACACCTAGGATGACTTGAGGGTGAGGAAATCATGGGGTAATTGTCATTTTTGAGTGAACTATCCCTTTAAAAACACCTAATATACAGAGGGGTATGAACCTCTAAAGCGATCACCCAGAATTTCACCCAGAATGAACATTTCCATCATAATTTTCTCACCTTCAACGTGTTCCAAACCTGTATGGGTTTCTGTCTTCTGTTGAGCTCAAAACAAGGTAATTTAAAACATGTTAGTAGCCAAGCAGCCATTGACTTCCACACCTTTTTTCCATACAATGGAAGTCATTGACTACCGTCAACAATTTGGTTACCACCATTCTTCAAAATATCATCTTTTGTACTCAATGAAAGAAAGAAGCATCCATTTAAAAAAAACTTGAGGGTGAGGGCTATTTTTGGGTGCACTATCCCTTTAAGAAACACTGTATCTTGCCTGTTGACTTCATAGCCTCTGCCCTACTGTTTTCTTTCTTTATGCTGCGATTAACACTCCAAATTGGTGGTTGCAAGGCCGGGTTCAGCTTCCACATTATTTATGCATGATCTTGAATCTACTGGTCGTGTTTCGTGTTTCTCTAAATGTTTCAGCAACACTGATCAGACTCTGAGCACCTCACTCTCTGCCACCTTGTTTGCTCTGATAATGGATCCTCGGATGGGTTTCCTTGAACGCTGCAGCAAAGGGACTCGGAGTGAAGGCAGACAGAGCCAGAGCTGCCTTTCCATCCCTGTTTTCTTATTAAACCCATTTGTTGTTTGTTCACATCTTGACAGCACCACTGCAGACACAGTCCTGCTGTCAATAGTTAGAGAAACTCACCAAATAAAAACACTCACCCTCATGGTGTTTTATAATTATTATCATCTAAACATTGATAATAATAATAATGTTTCATGAGCACCAAGTCAGCATATTAAAATAATCAAGTGACACTGAAGACTGGAATAATGGCTGGAGCTTTGCATCACAGGAATACATTGCATTTTAAATATTAAAATAGAAAACTGCCATTTTAAATTGCAGTAATATTTACCTGTTTTACTGTATTTATAATCAATAAACGCAGCCTTGGTGAGCATAAGAGACTTTCAGTTGAATAAGAAAAAACTTTTGAATAGTTTTTGAATGACATGAGGGCTACAAAATGATGACAGAATTGAAATTTTAGGACGAACTATCTGTTTAAATCTTATCTGGATGTTCTCTAATGTTCCCGAAACAGATTGGCTAGAGTTACTGATGCACAAGCCATTAAAACATGTCATCGAGTTAATCACAAAGGCTTTAGTCATTCGGTCCCGAGAGACTGCATTCCAGCGCTCTGAATAGCAAGTCCTGATGTCGAGAGACTGTAATACAATTACTTACATTTGTGTGTGTTTGTGCTGGAAAATGCTGGAGCAGCTGGTCAGTCCATAGATCAATATTAAGGTAGTATTAGTGGAAGCAGGGCCGGCCATTGTGGCCTGGACGGGAAGCCCTGAAGGTATGCGTGTGTGACCATGATTGTTTTTCCTTCATCTGGTAAGCTTGTTTATTTTGCTCAAAACGACACTTGTAACACTCACTGACGCTAGCTAGGTTTCCATCCAAAGTTGCGAAGTGATGATACAATGATACAAATCCATTCATTCCTCTTTTTTAATTGCCCCCAAAAAAACGAAACAGTCTTAATTATCAAGCGTTTTGATTTTCTGAGCATTATGATGTCATATTGCTCAGGCCCCGCCCACGGTCGTTGACAGACTGTCCCATATTAGCATAATTCCTGCTCTCAGCTAGTTGTACGCTCTCCTCCATTTTCTCTGCACTCGAGCAACTGTAGCGACAACAATGTCTCGTAGGCAATGCAGGTGTTTTGTATTTGGATGTAAAAGTGAACATAAGAGTCTTCATTTTCTCCTGACATCAGAGCCACTGAAGATGCAGTTGATTCGTTTTTGTAGGGCCCTATGATTTCCGCGATGTGGAAAACGTGGATGGAATCACGGAATCCAGTATTGGAATGTATTATTTAACATGGAATGTCATGGAAATTGTCAAAGTTTGGAAGAATTAATCAAAAGTATGTCAAATTAAATTAAATCGCAATATGAACTAGTAATATTAAGCCGCAAAAAGACTATTTAAATATGAATGCTGGATGTTCCACGTGTCTCTGCGTTTATGAATGGTGAAGACGCACAGGTTTGCTACTTACGTATGCGTGATGCACGCGGTGTTTTCAGCATCTGGCGTCTCAATAAATACATGAACAACATCTCCAGAACTACTCTGAGAGTCACTTCATTCGCATTTGACCATTCCATTTGAGTAAAATTTATTGTTAGCTTCCAGCCCTAGCTGTATCCAATCTAGCCACAACGGCAACCCGTCAAAATAAAAGTTTGGTTTACTTTAAGATGACAGAAATATATTTTTAATATTTAGAATGTACGTAATACTACTACTACTACCACTGCTATTGAAAAATTAATAAAACTTTCATTTTTAAAGAAATAATTACACAATATTTCTTTCATGTTTTAATTTTAATAGTAAATCCCCTTTACTTAAATAACAAAATAACAAGCCAGAAATAACAAAAGTGAATAAAAAAATCACAAGGCTATTGTGAGAATGAATAAAAGTTGTTATGCATTCAAATAATTAGACATGCTAAAACCAGAATTTGGTAACAATAAATTTAATATTTCACAGGGGCCTGAACATGTTATTTTTGTTAAACCTTTACCTTTTTTAGAGTGGGTCCAAAACGTTATATGATTTATTAGAGCCCTGCATTTCAGCCCATTTTTTTATGCCCCTAGTGCTGGGCTTCGGACAATTTTCATGTAATAGTTCAGACACGGGCCGGGGATCGGGCCTGCTTTAGGCTTCTCCTTATTTTTATATTTTAGACATCCGTCAATTATAGTGGTAAAAAAAAAATTGCCGGGCAGTGTTTTCAGTGCAGCTTTGCGTTCAAGCAATAGGCTGAAACTTGCCACAAAGCACCGGCAAAAATAAATCGTTTTCGTTAAGTACGTTAAGTAATAATTTAAAGCTTTCTTTATATGTATTTATCATGTCTGTAAGACATGTATTTGCTGAGTTTCGGTTAATTTTTGTGAAGCGCTCTTGTTCAAGAACAAGACGACAAAAAACGCATGTTTTTTTTTGATGGATAAAAATGAAAAAAATGCAAGTGATAGCAGCTTTAGCTGTCACTCTCCACACAAACGATTGGATATGCATCTAATAGCGCACATTTATCTGGGCTTAACGTTTAAACCAACATTGTTTTATACTTGAACTGTTTTATATCTATAGATTTTATTTTAGTGAAGTCGTGATGATTTGAGAACGCAGATTGATCAAACAGACTATAAAAGACGTTACTTTAAACTTATATTTAACAAACAAAAAATCCTCCCAACAATTTTCCAAATTAACTTAATAAAAAAACAAAATGAAATATAAGCCTAGTCACTTTGCCATTACTGAAACAATACTGTAGCTAAACGTTCACTTTAGCGTGTCCCATTTCATGCAAGTCACGTTACATGATTTTACTCATTTGCATGTGAAATTGGGCTTTTATGGAGGAGCAAAAGCGCACCAAAGGGGGCAGGATCAGGAGCAATAATCGTTTTATCTCAATTATTGTATTTTCATAATCATTTGAAGTTGAAATCGAAATCACAATTGAATTTCGATTAATTGAACAGCCCTAATCTGATGTCTCCTTTATATCAAACTAAAGCAAAAGTTTGTGTTTTTAAGATTCAGTCGGATGTAAGATGTTTAGTCTATTTACACAAACTTACTTTTAGCTCTTCTTCCATGTCAGTTCACCCTCAGTCACAAAGCAAACAGCAGTGAGTTTAGCAGAGGTCAGATGTGTTCAGGACTCACAGCCACTTGATGGGATTAAACCAACAGGTTGATTCTTAAGGATTAGCAGTGTGTCTTGTGAGATTAGAAGAGTGCGGTCTGTAATCTATAATAACCTTTGACTGTGATTCATGTTTTCACAGATTTTAATACAGTAATGCAGTACTCTGCAAAAGTTTGAGGTCAGCAAGAATTTTTTACGGAAATGAGCACTTCTTTTTTTTTTTTTTTAGCAAGGACACAAATTGTTCAGAAGTCACAGTGAAAACATTTATAATGAACTTTCTATTCATTAAAATGTTAAATGCCTACAAAAATATTAAGTAGTGCATCCATTTTCAACATTATATAATAATAAATGTTTCTGAGGCATTTTATCACTATATTAGAATGACTTCTGGAAGATTGAAGTAATGACAGCTGCCATCACAGAAATAATTTATATTTTAAAATGTACACTAGCAGTAAAGTTTTTTTAAGAAGGCTCTGCTCACCAACCCTGCATTTGTTTGATCCAAAATACAGCAAAAGCAGTAAAATTGTGAAATATTTTTACTATTTAAAGTAATCTAGAAAAGTTTTCTATTTGAATATATTTTAAAATGTAATTTATTACTGTGATCAAAGCTGAATTTTCAGCATAAATCCTCCAGTCTTCAGTGTCACATGATCCTTTAGAAATAATTCTAATGTGATGATTTGCTGTTCAAGAAACATTTATTATTATTAATATTATTATTATCAATATTTAAAACAATTATGTCTGTTTTTGCAGGATTCTTTGATGAACGGAAAGATTTGAAGAACAGCATTTATCTGAAACAAAAAATGTGATGATAAGTGATGATAAAGACATTTTATAATGTTACAAAAGATTTCTATTTCAGATAAATGCTGTCCTTTTAAACTTCCTGTTTATCAAATGAACAAAAAAAAAATCTACTCAGCTGTTTTCAACATAATGATAATGTTTTTTAAGTAGCAAATCAGAATATTAGAATGATTTCTGAAGGATCGTGTGACTGGAGTAATGATGCTTAAAATTCAGCTTTGAAATCACAGAAATAAATTACATTTTATTATATATTCAAATAGAAAACAGTTTTTTAACTAGTAAACATATTTCAAAATGTTACTGTTTTGCTGTACTTTGAATTAAATAAATGCAGGCTTGGTGAGCAGACCAGACTTAAAAAACATTAAAAATCTTAGTGTTCAAAAACTTGACTGGTAGTGCATTCAGATAGAAAACTGTTATTTTAAATTTAATAATATTTCACAATTTTACTGTTTTTACATAATTTTTTGATTAAATAAATGCGGCCTTGACGGGCATAGGAAACATTTGAACAGTAGAGTTATGGCACTGCATATTACATAATGTGATTTACATTTGATTGACAGCCACAGTTACTTTTTAGTTTTGAATAGTTCACCCAAAAATGAAAATTCTGTCATTAATTACTCACACCCTTCGGATGAGTTAAATTAACCTATTTAACCTAAGCTTTGTTATAGGTCTGTGCTAATTTATGTTCAAATTAGATAACTGGAGAAAGCTCCATTAGTGTTTTGTGTTTTTCTTTGTGTGCTTGTTTACTATGAACAGAGTATGTGCGTCTTTGCTTCTTTTAACCTTACTGCACTGCAAAGCGCTTAGCTTGTGTACTCGGTGTGAGTGAGTAAGTGGTCTCTTTCAAACACATCCATGAAAAAGCCTACTTTATCAGCCACTTCCACAAAAGGAAACTGTTAAATTGCTTTACAATTGCTGGGGAAAAAAAACTTCACAGTTTAAGATGCAACCTGTTTTCCACAAAAGCAACAATTGTCCTTGTTTTACACAAAGAACTTTCTATTCGTTTTAAAGATTTTCGCTTTACAACAACTAAATACTGTCTACAAAGGATGTGCCAAAGCGACCGTTGCAAATCATTTGACCTTTATGTCAATACATACTTAATAGTACAAAGCTTACTGTCAGGGACTCAGAATCACCTTTTATAATAAGTTTTATTGTTTGTAGTCATGTTGCGTCTCGCCGCTTGCGTCTGGTGTAGACACGATGTAAAAGTATGAATTTTTTCACTAATACAGGACTATTAGTCAGACACATTGCCCGAGCCAGATTCATTTCAACAGCGAGTCCTGTTCACACATGACCTCTAAATGGAAAAATGTAATTAAATTTGCTGCGGAGGCGCCTACTGTCACATTTTCCCTCAAATAAATGTGTGTGACCTCTCAACTCTGTAATAGATGAGGAAGGGTGAGAGCTGTAAATTTGCTCTGGGTCTATTTTCCTAAATGGATAAATGGATGTTTGTATTTTAATGATGATTAAATGTTTGTTTTTTGGTGTATACTTGCTTGACATTTATGCTGTAGAGGATAAACACTGATTCATAAAAAAAAAAAAAAAAAAAAAAACATGGAGAAAAAAACGTAAATTTGGTTTATGTTTGAAATTCTGCATTTTGGGCTGACCAAACCTTAAAACTGGAAAATGACACTTGGGCTGACATGCAAATCGTTTTGCAATGATGCAAGAGATTGGTTGATTGATCAATTGATTAGTTAATTGATTTGTTTTCCTTTAATGCCACTCATGGTCAATAGCACACAAATGGAGGTTTTAGCCATGGATAGATTTTAATGCCACAATTGCCATGTCCTCGTATTTACAAGTGCTTTTAGACGTGTTGTTTGGTCTTAGCTAATAAAGCTAAGCACTTTATGGAGTTAATACAGTGGTCTGTGTTGGATATATGATTTTTTTTGGTGTTACAAATTGTGTTTTTTTTTCTATGAAGATCTGGCAACACTGACATTTCACTGCAGAACTCGTGAACGCAATTAGCCTAGCCCCATGTCCAAATCAGCTAAGGATGAGACTTCTTTCACCGTTATTTTCTTGCATCTCACGAAGTAGACAAAGATACATTTCTGATGCGTGTTTACATACGTCATTAACAACTAGTTGTTCAGTTCAGTTCCGTACACACTGCATAGAATTTCTGTGAAAGCGGTTGTCAATACCTGTATTTTTCGGGAGTTAATGCGGTTGTCACTCCCGTATTTTAGTGAATGATGTGTGTACTGAATGCGATTAAGGAGAAAAAGGTGAACTGACAACCGAATTTAGCTGCAGTGTGTACGTGGCCCATGTGTTTACAGAACAACAGTCACTCCCGCATTTGTAACCATAGCAACATTTTGCTGTCTTGCAGGAGTGAATAAGAATTTAGCCATTTGGTATCTGACTTTTTTTTGGCTAAAGACTCTTTTTGTCCGGCGATTTTAGCTAAACTACACGTACTGTGTTTTGTTTATGCTCAGGAAGCTGCTTTAGAGAGCGCTGTCTTGCAGTGTTGCCATGTCCTCGTATTTACAAGTGCTTTTAGGCATGTTGTTTGGTCTTAGCTAATAAAGCTAGGCACTTTATGGAGTTAATAAAGTGGTCTGTGGTGGATATGAGATATATGATTTTTTTGGTGTTATAAATCATAAAGCATTTGGGCATTTTTTGCGCTTGTCCTTGTTTGATGTTTTTTTTTTTTTTTTTTTTGAAGATCTGGCAACACTTCACTGCAGGGCTTGCGAACGCTACTAGCCTAGACCTGTTTCCAAATCGGCTAAGGATAAGACTTTTCTTACCGTTATTTTCTTTCATCTCACGTACAGACGAAGACACGTTTCTGATGCGTGTTTAGATACGTCATTAACAACTAGTTGTTCAGTTAGAATTTCTGTAAATGCGGTTGTCAATACCAATAAAACGTGAACTGACAACCGAATTTAGCTGCAGTTTGTACGTGGCCAAAGTCAAGTTTTAACCTTGTTAATTAAAGGTTACTTCTACTACTAGTAGTATGTAAATAGAAAATTAAACTTCTGTCATTATTTCCTCATTCTAATTTTGTTCAGTATTTGGGTGAGCTGTTATTTGAAAGGAGGAACAAGTGTAGAATTTACATTTACACAGTTGAGCTCTCTAAGGGTGTTAATGCTAACAGTTGATGTGCTAGTGAACTTCCTTTGCCACCGTCGACAAGCAATTTCCATTTTAAAGTACTATGTAGTGTTTTACCCTGCTTGGTAAAGCTGTGATCATAATCAAGAACTTCCTGTTGCCAAAGTTGGCTTCCTGTTTCTTTGCTTGTTACGTTTATTTTTTGTATAAATGAGTGAGAGGTTGCACACTGCATCTAATTTTTATCACAGACCCACAAGTCTATAGTACATGTAATTTGCACCTGAAGATCCTGGGTTTGCAGTGTTCAAGGTGCAACTAAACCTTTGAAGAAGGTTTTTTTTATTATTATTGTTATTTAATTTTTTTGGAAAAGGATTGTGGATTGTTTTGAAAAAATGTTTCAGATGATGGGAGTGGATTTAAATGATCTAGAAGACAGAATATTATTCATCTCAAGCCTTTTGAATGAGGAAGTTTTGGGATTAAAAAAAAGAATGTGTGCTGGCTGGTTATGTACTCTTAGTGACTTTTAACCTAGTTTTAGTATTAACTTCCCCTGTTCCTGTCAGAGCTACAGCTGTTTCAAAGGAGAAATCACCACCCAGTGATGTTTATTAAATGAAACACAGGAAGTCAGAACTTTGGGTTAGTTTTTGCCACAAATTTGGGTTATGTTTGTAATAGCATACTACTATATTTGTGCAGCATATTAAGTGTACTGTATGTTTGTGTATACACATATTATTATTGATATTATAACCTACTACACTGAAAAAAATGGCTTTAAGCCATCCTCACTTTTTGCTGTTAAATTTTACAAATAATTACAAAGAAATGGTGAACAACACTTAAAACTTTGAAGCAGAAAGACTGCAAAAGTATTTTCTTATTATTATTTATATTAATATTATTACTATTGATTATTGGAGTATGATTTACAACTTTAATTCCATATTTTATTTTATGTTTTGTACTGTATGAAAATGTGCTATATACAAAAGAGTGGTTTCTTTGAACAAAAATAATATAAAAACACTGTTTTAAATACCATTTCTGTTGTTATCACCTTCAAGAACTGCTGTAAATTACTCCCGAAATAGAAATTATTTGTCATCGGCAAATAAAATACATTTTAGTGACTCTGATACTCATGTCACATGAATCATATAAATTATAAACAGATTTGGATCTAAGACCGACTCCTGCGGCACACCACAAGTTATGTTCAAATTATAGTTAGTATGTTTATTTTATTATTATTTCTATGCAATATTTGTATGCATTATTACTTTGAATTAGCTGTTTTATTTATATACTTACAGTCAAATTTATTTAGACACCTACACCTTCAGCATTTCTCAGATTATCACAGTTTTATTCTCTATAGTTTAAAAAATGGTAATAAAATATGTTTTATTACCAGTTAAACTTCATCTCAATAATGTCAGATAGCTTTGATAGAAAGGAATGTTAAATGAGATGTGGTGTCTAAATTATTTTTGGTTTGACTATATTTTCAGTGAAAATTGTTTAAATGTTTATTTTTTATATTAATATTTAGGTTTAATTTATGTTTATTTCAGGTTTAATTTTAGTTCAATTTTAGTTGCATTTAATTTGAGTAATTTTAGTGCTTCAGTGACTTATTTCGGTTGGTGGCCAAGGGACCATTTTCTAATTTTCATTTAAAGGTTTATTTTAGCTTTATTTCGATAAAAAATGTAATAGTTTCAAAAAGTAACATTGTTTTCTTGACATGATTAGATCAGACAGCCATCAGTTTTACATAATAAACATAAACATACTGTTTTGTTAACGTAAAGATTTAATGTTATAATATTATATTTAATGTCATTTTACCTTTAATAATAATGACTTTCAAATAATATAGAAACCATACTTCAGTTTGAATTATTAATTAACAAATCAATAGGGCTGAATGTTCGAATATTCGTTCAGTGGGTTGGCATTCGATTTTCAATTCTGAGATTCGAATATTCTTTTTTTTTTTTTTTTTTCAACACGTGACTTCCCCATGCTGTTTTAAAGGCTGTTTATTAAAAACTGTAAGCATTTAGCATGATATACTTTGCAGTAAGCTACTCTGTATGCAAGAATTTTATTTTAGTTTTTATCCATAATCTTTTGTTGTCATGATCAGGAGCATCAGTGCATACTGTATGTCACTAGTGCTATAATAACATGTCTGTTTCATAAGTCTGCATATTTCATAAACGTTCAGGCCTTGTGTTCATAAATTGGACATTGAACAAAGGATTAAATGCTAATGAAACGTCTGCAAGAGAAGGACATCATTGGCTTTGTTATATGCAGATGAGTTAGTCTGCATTAGATGAATATTAAATTGGAGGGGAAATGAAGGAATCGTTCAGTGCTGTTCTGACCACCCTGCAGCGTCTGTGCTGGTGTGCTCTCTTTCTCTTCTTGACCTGTCTGTGGGGGATTCTGTAGACCACCCTGCAGCCGAACCACGTGTGATTTTTCAGGGCTTTAATTATTAGGCAAACACAGGTTGCTAAGAATATTTGTCACAACCTTAC
The DNA here is from genome assembly GCA_033026305.1 of Cirrhinus molitorella. Lineage (NCBI taxonomy): Eukaryota > Metazoa > Chordata > Actinopteri > Cypriniformes > Cyprinidae > Cirrhinus > Cirrhinus molitorella. The sequence continues at coordinate 24,109,958 of CM065117.1, read as the reverse complement.
AGAACGCCAGGGGGTGTGCCGTTGTCACCTTGTGTTAGTGTTTATGAGTGTGTTTGTGTCTGTGGAGTGTGTATCAGTCTGCATGTAAAGACAATCTCCATGGCAACCAGGCGAGGAGTGTCAAAACAGTGCCTAGAGAGGGTGATTTTCACCGTGGCTCGGAGAGAAAGGCGTTAGCACAGTTGCTTGCTTGGAGAAGAGTAGGAACTATACTAGTGGGGTATACAAAAGTGCAAACACACTTGTGTTTCTGTTTATTGTTGCACTGTTGTTTCCGGAATTTGTTGCATTGGGGTTGAATTGAAGATCTGGTCTAGTAAAACCCGGGTTTAGGGTTTGGATGAGGGTTCACTTAAAGGGTCACTCCACCCCAAAATTAAAAATGTTGTCATTAATCACTTACCCCCATGTCGTTCCAAACCCGTAAAAGCTATGTTCGTCTACCGAACACAATTTAAGATATTTTGGATGAAAACCGGAAAGCTTGTGACTGTCCCATTGACTGCCAAGTAATTAACACTGTCAAGGCCCAGAAAAGTATGAAAGACATCGTCAAAATAGTCTATCTGTCTAATTTTATGAAGCGATGAGAACACTTTTTGTGTGCAAAGAAAACAAAATATCGACTTTATTCATACTTTATTTTTTCTTCTCCTCCATGACACTTCTTTGTTCCAAATGACTGTCCCTGCACTGTAAAACTGTGAATAAAAATTATTAAAGTACGTTTTACATGTAATACTACTTCAGTTTGTGCTATTTCTGCTTCAGAATTTTACTTTTACATCTTTACTTGTTACTTGCCATTTCTTTGTAATTATTTGTGAAATTTACTAGTATTTTCTGAGAGAAAATTGTTCCACCACCTTTTTTTTGTTTTCAGTTCCTTTATGTAAACTAGGCCTGTTACAAGACCAGAAAACACACATTTGGCAAGATTAAAATAACTCTTTTCTATGCTTCTTTCTTTTAGTGAAAAATACATTGGTCAGGCTCTTCAGTCGGCAACAATTTCCAGTTCATTGGTAGAAATAAGCACTAAACACAAGTTTTTGAACAGTATTTTTTTTTATTTGATCCAAAGTACAACAAAAACAGTAAAGTTTTGAAATATTTCTGCTATTTAAAATAACTGTTTTCTATTTGAATATATTTTAAAATGTTGTTTATTCTTGAGTTCAAAGCTACATTTTCAGCATCATTACTCCAGTCTTCAGTGTCACTTGATCCTTCAGAAATCATTCTAATATGCTGATTTGCTTCTCAAAAAAACATTTATTATTATTATGTTGAAACAGCTGAGTAGAACTTTTTCAGGTTTCTTTGATGAACAGCATTTATCTGAAATAGAAATCTTTTGTAACATTATAAATGTCTTTATCATAACTTCTGATCAATTTAAAACATCCTTGCTAAATAAAAGTATTCATTTCTAAAATTTGCTGATCTTTGGCTCTTTCTATTGATCAAAGAATCCTGAAAAGAAAACTATTCAGCTGTTTTAAATATTGATACTAATAATGTTTCTTGAACAGCAAATCAGCATATTATATTATTACAACATATATATTATTATAATGATTTCTGAAGACACTGAAGACTGGAGTAATGATGCTGAAAATTTAGCTTTGATCCCAGGAATAAATTACATTTTATAATATATTCAAATTCAAATCGAATTTTTAATGATGGCAAATAATGCATACAGAATTTATATATATATATATAAATTCTGTATATATATATATATATATAAATTCTATGTATGTATATGTATATATATAAATTCTGTATGCATTATTTGCCATCATTAAAAATGTTACATTTTCATCATATATCTTGGCATCAGCCCTTGAAAACCCCATATTAGTCAACCACTACTCTATCTTAAAATCTCCTTTTTCTTTCACACATTCACTCAAAATCAACACACACTGATGGTGCGTGTGTGTGTGTGTGTGTGTGTGTGTGTGTGTGTGTGTGTGTGTGTGTGTGACTGCTCACATTCCAGGACCCTCCACATCTTCCTGTATGCAGCTTTAGGTTTGTGGCATGCAGAGAAACGAGGGTTTGTTTGTGTGTGTGTGTGTGTGAGGGGGAGCGGGCTGCTGTAATGCTAACACACTGCACTGTCCCTCTGCATACCAGTGAGAGTTTAGAGTGTGTGAGCCAAAAACACACAGTCAAACCAGCTGCATTCCACATGCACACACTGCAGTTTAGAGCTCATATTAGCAGCATTATCTGTCACTTTCAGTAATTTTATTGTTTTTGTGTAATGCTTTTTCTGTTGGTATGGCAAATCTTTGAAATGCTGTGCTTCAAGCAGGCTGAATTTTTTTGTCATTTACGTCTTTAATAGTGAGAATAATGACAGGAAGTGAGCCACAAGAAGACTCATGTGGTGGTAATATGAACCTTAGTCAGACTTGACACCATGTGACACAAATGAAAATGTGTTTGTGAAGGATAGATGTACCATCCATTAAGTTGGTTTCAAAAGGTTTCATTAGGACCACACAACTAATTTAAAATGTGCTTCAAAAAATTCTGGATTGTTCCCCTCCTTTTTAAAAAAAAAAAAAAAAAAAAAGAATTTTAAATAAAAATAAATTTTCTTGAGCAGCAAACCAGCATATTAGAATGATTTCTGAAGCACCATGTGACACTGAAGGCTGGAGTAATGATGCTAAAAATTTAGCTTTGACCACAGGAATAAATTACATTTTATAATAATTACTTGTTAAGCAGAAAATAATTCTTTAAAAAACATTACATTATAAATATTTTCTGGTATATCTATCTGGTGTGTGTGTATATATATATATATATATATATATATATATATATAAAATGTATTAATTTTAATTTATTTGTTTATTTATTTTGGGGAGGGTTCAGACTCCCTACAACCCTGGAGGTTCTTGCACCGTAGTTTTAAAATTCCTAGTTTAGTGGAATCACTCTTGTGATTAATTTCTGTTCAACTCTGACTGAAGTCTACAAAGACTATTAGTCCATTTTTACTCTGTGGAAACGGTTCGCAGAGGTTGCATGTGCTTCAGACACATCTGGCCTGTGAATTTCTGTCATCCCGTCCAACATTCCATCTGAGAGAGAGAGGTACAGAAAGGGAGACACCAAAAAGAGACAGAAAGATGGAACAGACTCCTAGCCAACGACAGACGACCCACAGATGGCACTTGGCACTTCACTGTTTGAATTGGCCTATAAGATGTGAGTGACCAAATCTGTGTTTACTTGAATCCACTGATCCCAGAATTTCAATTTTCAAAAGTTCATGGCATTTCATCATATTTTTCTTTAGTCAGAAGTCGCATATACAGTGATGCAGGCAATGTAAGACATGATTATATACATTTGCATTGCACAGCCGTCAAGAGGAAAGCAGGAGAGGAGGGGGAGGGAGAGAATGAGAAAAGGGGGGTAGGGGGGAATGGCACAACGATGTCATAATCACAATCGCCAAGCCGGGCCGTTGCCATGGAGACAGAGACATGTGAGCAGGCCGATGGCATTCACAGTGAGGGTGCTCCGACCTGCTGTTCACTTCAAGCACTGCGATCGAGGGAGTATTTTTAGATAAGAGATGGAGCGATCTGAGGAAGGGAGGAGTGACCCAGTGAAGAGACGGAGGTGTGAGAGAGAAATATAACGGTGGTGTGGTACATTAAATCCTGATGGTAGCTGATTTTACCTGGTTTCTAGGTGGTCTAGATGATTTTACATGTGTTTTTCAGGAATCACCTTGATCACCTTAAGCAGATTTGGCCCTGGTTTTACAACAGAGAAAGATAATATCAAATGTGATTCATGTTATGAAATTTCAGGATTTTATTTGTTGTTGTAAGAAATTAAACGGGTGGAATTTTATTCATCATGTACGAAAAAATGGACTGTAGGGTATAACGCAGAACGTCACCTGAATTTTTACAATTTGAATTAAAAAGACTGTGCACTCCTATTACTTATGAATGGGAGAAAGTGTAATGCCTAATAAAAAAACGTTCAAATTTGAGAAATTGAATTTGAGAAATTGTGTACGTTTTATGATTTTAATAAATCATAAAAAATACGTACTTTTTGATGAATATTTTTAATTTAACCTTTAAAGGAGAGTCTAGAAAAATTAATAGGGAAAAAATGGAATACTGAAAAATTAATTTTGAAAAAAAAAAAAAAAAATATATATATATATATATTGCCATCTATATGCGTATTTCAATCCAAAAAAATTGTGTTCAGTTTTACCATAAAAATAATTAATTAAGCAGCCTTTTTATTTTATTTTATTCTTTATTTTATATTATTTTATTCTTTATTTTATTTTGCAATTTTTAATTTTTATTTTTATTTTATTTTATTAATGGTGCTTTCCAAGGCAGGTGTCACTCTTACTATTTCTATTTTAACCAAAAATAAATAATCAAAAAATGGCCTAAAAATATTTGCTTGATAAAATAGATTTTTCTACCAATATTTTTAGCATTTTTGAAAATATATAAAATATAATGTAATATATATATATATATATATATATATATATATATATATATATATATAAATAAATTGGGACAAAATGAAATGGATTTCATAGGGCCCTATAAACTTGTATGACTTCATTTCTTTTGTAGAGTTAAAAAAGAGGATAATTGAAGAAGTTCTTTTCAATTGACTTTATAGAGTGACCATAGCTGTTAAGATGGCAATAAACAAAGTCCATGTGACTCATGCGCTATATTCCATATCTTCTCAAACCATATGATAGCTTTGTGTGGAAAACAGACACGTATTGAAAGTATTCACTGATAATCCTGCCCTTCAGTGCACTGTTAAAGGGATAGTTCACTCAAAAATGAAAATTTGATGTTCATATGCTTACCTCCAGGGCATCCAAGATGTAAGTGACTTTGTTTCTTCAGTAGAACACAAATGAAGATTTTTAATTAAACCGTTGCAGTCTGTCAGTCATATAATGGCAGTCAATGGCCACCAAATCTTTGAGAGTAAAAAACATGCACAGACAAACCCAAATTAAACCCTGCGGCTTTTAAAAACATCAAATTTTCATTTTTGGGTGAACTATTCCTTTAACCACTGTGACCAAGTCACTGAAAGTCAAAAAGTTCAATTTATTAACCAGCTCATCATTTTTAAGGTAGTTCTTTTGAACTATTTATTCATAGACTTTGGTATGGTCAAAATTATACAAAATTAGACTTTGATGGTGCTTTTTACTTTTTTTGGGCCATTTTAAGAGCTCTTGTCACTATGCACTGTCTGTGTATCGACAAGATCTGCATAAAATGTTCTGATCCGCAAAATAAAAGAAAGTAGCAATTGAAAAGATTTTCATTTTTGGGGTAAACTATTCCTTGAAATGAAAGGAATGTGGGAACATAATGTGCAGGGTGAGCAGATGTAAAAAGAGGGAGATGAAATAAGAGGAAGCGAGTGGTTGTGAAAGACACAAGCTCGGTGGGATGGTGTGGGCTGAGGAAGTTGAAAATGACTAAACAAAAATGAAAAGAAAAGAGAAGCTAAGTAAAAAAAAGTAAACCTCTGCAATTTTGCTGCATTATGTCCTCTTGTACCCATCTATGATGTGCACAATTTTCTGTAGTTTTTCCAAGAAAAAAACGAAGTTGACAGCAGTGCCAGCGGAGAGACAGATGGGCAATGATCACTGCTGCTTGCGTTACTCAGCTACTGTCATACATTTCCTCCATCAGCAGTTTTTGATATAATTATGATTTCCCACTGCAGTAGAGCATGGGATGATATTGAATCAGAAAAAGAAATGAGGGGAGGGTTGTCATCGCCTTGTCATCAGTTAGAATTTTGTTCAGAATGAATGATTAATCTTTGATATCTGTATTAAGCAACGATGCGTGAAAGGAAAAATCTAGTCCGTTTTCAACACTGTAATATATTTCTAAACTTGGGCTGTGGTCTGATCTTTAAATCACTGAATCTTTCAATAATTTTGTACACATCTGCTTGAATGATTGGGTTGTGTGAATGTTTCAATGACTTACTCACCAAGACAGTTCTTGTTTTGTTCCCAAATGACTCTCCATTTTTAAACGAGTCTGTTGAATGAATCATTCAAGCAATTTACTCACTTGTCACTGACTAGGTAGCATCAAATGGAAAGAGTGCCTTCCTGTATTGCCCTAGTTTGCTACTCTACCCTCAATGCTTGTAGCGTGGGCTTTAGCAAGAACGAAAACATGTTTAGATCAAAGACGACCCTAAACAGGAAGCTGTTACCAAAAGATATTCAGCAGCCGTACATAAGTGCTGTCTAAAGACTCATGGGTAAACTTTGCTTCTTTATATAGAATGGCGCTCTTTTTTTTTCGGCTTACGGTTGTAGTTCTCAACTATTATAAATGAACCCACTGTGATATACCCATATGCTGGTGCGGTTTCAAGGCCCCAGTCTCTCTGACGGAGAACATGATGTATGACTGCATCTGTATAAACTGCTGCTTTAGCTGTGCGGTTAGTAGTGCCCAGAGCTGTAGAAAGAAAAAACAATCTTCACTGAAGAAGATGACTTGAGCTCTAGACCATTTTCTCAAAGGTGTGTAATTTCCACTAGCTGTACCAAATGAAACTCTAAAATAATGATTGTCTCCCATACACTCCATCTGTCTAAGACTGTTTGGTGTGTCAGAGTAGCATGGTCTGGTTAGCGCCTGCTGGTGGATGTCGTAACTGCACCATCTGGACCCAGAAAGCTTCTTTCTCCATTGATAGCCATTAATAATTGTTTTTGCAACAGGACTCTACTGTACTGTACATTTTTGATCCCTGCATTCTGTCATGATAATTTTATGAAACAGTTATTTCAAGTTGTAAAATGTAATTTGGGATAGTTCACCCAAAAATGAAAATCACCCCATGATTTACTCACTCTCAATCCATCCTAGGTGTATATGACTTCCTTCTTTCAGACGAATACAATCTGAGTTATATTTAAAAGTGTCCTGGCTCTTCCACGCATTATAGTGGCTGTGAATGGCTGTCGAGATTTTGAAGCCGAAACAATTCAACAATTTGTCTCCTCTGCGTCACCGTAGCGTATACCCTGGACACAAACATTTCTCTGTCAGCTGCATCACACTGATACGCTGTTTTCGTTTGCATAAAAACATAAATAAACATATAAAATGTATCCTTCTGTTGCGGCTGACACAGAACAGCGTACGCTGTTTGAGTCCAGTGGATATTCTCCAAAATGGCGTTACGGTGACATGGAGGAGACAAAAGTTGTTATTTGTGTTTTCTTCGCGTACAAAAAGTATTCTCGTAGCTTCGGAAAATTATGGTTGAACCACTGATGGCAGATGGACAATTTTGACAACGTCTTTCATACTTTTCTGGGCCTTGACAGTGTTATTTACTAGACAGTCAATAGGAGAGTCATAAAAATTTTGCGGTGGAGTAACCCTTTGACCCCTGAAGCCATGTGGAGCACTTTTTATGATGGATGGACGCACTTTATTGGACTTCAAAATCTCAACACCCGTGAGATTTGAAGAGCCAAGGCATTTTTAATAGAATTATAATTGTATTTGTCTGAAAAAAGGAAGTCATATGCACCTATGATGGCTTAAGGGTGAGTAATTCATGGGGTAATTTTCATTTTTGGGTGAACTATCCCTTTAAATCCATGTCTGCTACAGACTTAATTTTTCATTCCTATTAAAAACTTGTATTCAGTGTATTTTGGCCCAGTGAAACAATTGTTGCAATTGTCAGTTTGAATATAATCCATCCTACGATATAGACCCAGTCATGGTGACTAACTGACTATGTGTGCGTGACCATTATCTGAACCCAGGTCTCTTGACAGCCAGTGTTAATTAATTCATAATTCTTACAGTAATTGTCACCTGCTCTCAGTGTGGATGACTTCTGGCGTCTCTTGCAGAGAAAAGCAAAAATCCAATTTAAAATACTCAATACATTAAGCTTTTTGATTTTGTGTTCCCAGGTTTTCACCACATACTCGAACGAGGACTACGACAGGCGTAATGATGAAGTTGATCCTATGGCGGCTTCGGCCGAGTACGAACTGGAGAAGAGGGTGGAGAGACTAGACCTTTTCCCCGTCGAGCTGGAGAAAGGTACTCAAACTACCAATGGAGTTTTCCTGACCGTGTGTGTTTTTTAGCCTGTGTGGTATGTTGTCTTAAGGGTCCTTAACTTCCTGTTTCTAAACAAACTGACTGAAGCAGCTTGTTTAGCTCTGTAAAGTAAGCAGCTTTTGCTGATTATAAAATCGGAGGGGTCGGGCCCTCTCTCCTAAAGCAGTCTGGCGGTTACCATAACTACCGCATGTGAAATATCGCAGCGTAGACATAGAGGAGTTGTGTTTAGCTGTGTAGTTTTATATTACCAGCAAGTTACAACCAATCTGGACTAAAACAAAGTGATAAGGAGTAATATCATTTCAAGAGGATTATCTGGAATCCAATGTATTTATAATTGCTAAATAATTATAATCTTAAAATCTGCTCAAATTATTTACAGTCTCAGGATTAGTGACAGTAATTCCAGCTCATTATCCCACTATTTAGTTATTGCCGTCTAAAAGCCTTAAACCTCTTTGAAGTGTGCATTTACAGTTTTAAGCAGGGTTTTTTTTTTATTTATTCATGTTTTGAATTACTGTCAAACCAAAAAATATTCAGACACCAGATATAATTTTTAAATTTTTTTACTACTGGGTACAGGACACTCTAGTTGATTTATGTAAGCGAGGATAGCAAAATAAAGTAAACCGTGGCCAGAAATTCTTTGTACAGTAATTTGACACTTTGACCTGACTATGTTTTATTACATACCTTTTTATCAAAGTTATCTGACATTACCATAATGAATTTATTCTCACACAGTTTAACTCTTGAGTTCTTGTCATATTTTATTACCATTTTCTAAACTACAGCGAATAAACTGTGATTATGTGAGAAATGTTGAAGGTGTCTGAATACATTGTGGTTTTACTGTAGCTTTTATTTTTATGTTTTTGGTTTTCATTTTAAAATTTTACATTTATTATTTACTTTTTAATTTTTTTGTTTCGTTTTTTTTTATATTTCTATAAATCTTTATATGGGTGTAAGCCAGTCTATAGTCTGTATAATTTCTTCCTGGTTGAAAGTTTTTATGATTTCTGTCATTATTTACACACATGTAATACAAAAAGAGACATTTTGATGAATGTTCATGCTGCTCTTTCCTAAATAATAAAAGAACAGTGAGCAGTGGCTGTCAAACTACAAAAAAAAAAAACACTTAAAGCACCACTAAAGTAGTTGATGTGACTGTCTGCTATATTGCACGTCTTCTCATGCTGTGCGATGACTTGCATGAAGAACACACTGAAATTTAAACTTTATTCACTAAAGAGCTCCCCTTTGCCATAGCTCTCAAATCCTACTTGTATTGTTTGTTTACAAGAAGTGATGACTAGTGATGTGCACTGATATTAACACCATGATTTCTTTCATTCAGATAAAGACGGATTGGGAATCAGCATCATCGGGATGGGTGCCGGCGCAGACATGGGCCTGGAAAAACTGGGAATCTTTGTCAAAACAGTGACGGAAGGAGGAGCCGCACACAGAGACGGAAGGTCAGTTAGATTTACAGGACATGACTGTTATTTATATGGATTTGAGTGAAAATGAGAGTGAAAAGAAACTAGGATTCCTTTACCTTCAGTCAGTCTGTACTACCAGGACATCTGCTTTCGTCAGTCTGCAAAATGGATTAAATACCAAAGTTACCAGACATGCAGTGGAAACTGTGAGACTGATGTTTTTAGACTGATATGAGACCACTTTTGTGCCTTTGTCCAAATGAATAGTGTCCATGGTTTTGTTATTTATAAACCAGAAGTGTATCTGGAGTTACACTTGACCGAGTATTTAGTCAACAAATATGTGCATGGATGGAAGGATGGAAGGATGGTGTTTATTGATCTGAAATGAGTAGAGTCTGACCTTGCAATGGCATTTGAGCTTTTCAGGCCCTGGAGTGAGTCATGGAGGTCACAGAGAAGCTATTTCTATCTGTCAAGCTCAAGAGGATTGAAAAATAACAGCAATTCAGCCTAGAGAAGCCCAGTTTTGCTCTTAATGCTTACAGGAGATTCAGCGGGTGTTAGGAATCTTAATAAAAACTCATAACGCTAGTTATTTCTCTCCAGTCTTCAGTCAATAGGTTCATGATGCATTGCAGTGGCTTCTTCCTCATTTTGGCGTGACAGTAAGAAGCAGTCGACCTGGAAGCCACAGGAGACATAAAAATCTAATAAGCCAATGCTGAAATGAGCTGTCGCCACATGTGTGACAGAAGTGCTTAGATACTGAGTGGGACAATCTTGAGTTTTACACTCGGAAATGACTTCATCCTCACTGGCACCTCATTGGTTCACCTGCTGTCTGTCAAACGTACATCCGCCTTGGCAAACAGGCACCCGGTGGCTATTTTGGATGGGCCTGGGTTGTTTGACTTGTTTTATGACCGAGAGGATCGATCGATCATTTTAACAGCTTGGAATACAAGAAGAGGTTTGCTTAAGTGGGGCACTCATTCACTGCTGCTGTTGGTCAGTTTTCAGACCGAATAAATGATTCCTTTGGCAGTGGCAGTTACACATATAGAGATTGATCAGTATCTTGGCCCACGATGTAGCAGCCATTTTACAGATGCACTTTTCCTCCCTAAGCTGTAATCTTGGTTATTTTTCCTTTCGGTAGGATCCAGGTGAATGACCTGATCGTGGAGGTGGATGGAACAAGCCTGGTGGGTGTGACCCAAAATTTTGCTGCATCGGTCCTCAGGAACACCAGCGGGACTGTCAAGTAAGGAATTGCACAACATTTTCATTAGAGACTTCATGTGATATCTCACAGGTCAAGGTTAGGTCAGGTTATGTGACCATGGACCACAAAACCAGTCAGAAGAATATTTTTTTTTATTGAGATTTATACACCATCTGAATGCTGATAAAATACGCTTTTCACTAATGTATGGTTTGTTAGGATAAGACATCTGATGGTGCGAAAAACAATCTAAATGTTGGGAAAATCATCCAGTTGTCGAAAGTTGTCCAAATGAAGTTCTTAGCAATGCATATTACTAATCAAAAATTAAGTTTTGATATATTTATGGTAGGAAATTTACTAAATATTTTCATGGAACATGATCTTTACTTAATGTCCTAATGATTTTTGGCATAAAAGAAAAATCAATCATTTTGACCCATACAATGTATTTTTGGCCTTTGGTACATAAATATATTTGTGGTCCAGAGTCACATATGATATTATATTATCACTCTAACTATGTATCATTGGAGTATTATCAGACTTTGTATGAGTAAGTTCACAGAGATCCACTGCTTCATTTTGAACTTTTGTTGCACCTGTTTTTTTTTGTTACAAAACTTCAGATAGACCTCAGACTTTAGTGTTTAAAAAAAAATGAATCCAGCATTGTCTTCTGTTTTCTCTAGTTCTGTTAAATCGATTAATCACGATTAATCGGATCCAAAATGAAAGTTGCTTGAAAGTGCGTATATGTGTCTGTACTATTAATATTTATATATTTATATTAAAAATACACAAAGATACATATGTTTACATATTTACATATTAAATAGTACACACACATATGTAAGCACAAACTTTCATTTTGGATCTGATTAATCATGATTACTCATTTTAACAGCACTACAAACAACAGAAGACACTGGATTAAATTAAATTTTAAAACACTAAAGACTTTGGTCTACCTGAATTTTTGGTATGTAAATATATTTACATTTTTTTATATTTATACATGATTTATATTATACAAAAATTTAAATGTATATTATTATTAAATATGTACAATTATGTGTGTGTCTGTGTATTTATATACACATAAATATACAAAGTATGCACACATATATTATGTAAACATAAACTTTCTTTTTGGATGTGATTCATTGCGATTAGCCGATTTGACAGCAGTAATTGTCTCATTTAGCATCAGGTACTCACTGATTCGCTATCATCTCTAATATTGCCCTGACAATGCTCTGTATTGAAGATATAGATTGCTGCTTTCTGTTACTTTGATTTAGCAAAGATCCAAGACCTGTGTGGTTGTATCTACAGTCACAATGAGGGATTGGGTAGTTGTGGCATTTCAAACAAGCTCACACATCTGCGTCCTGTTTTCTTTAAAGCTGTTCTGGCTAGGCGTGGATGGTGCTTGATTGTAGTGCAGGGAAATGGAAAATGTGATTAAACAGACTAGGCTTAAGTCCAGTGGGAGAGAACATGTTTAATAATAACTTTTATTTTCGTGGAATACCTCGGCACAGAAGCGACTGACAATCAGTGATGCGGTTCTGAGCCTTTTGAGTTTCTGAGCCTTTTAGACTTTATAATGCAGGTCTTTTCCTTCCTGTAAATCATCATTCATGAAAACAGTACAGAACACACTTAAGGAATGACAGCTAGTCCAGTAGGTCATATCTGATTGGCTGGTGTTTGTGTGTTGCAGGTTTGTGATTGGCCGGGAGAAGCCAGGGGAACAAAGTGAGGTGGCCCAGCTGATCCAGCAGACACTGGAGCAGGAGAGATGGCAGAGAGAAATGATGGAGCAGCGCTATAACCCCTACATGGAAGAGGACGAAGAGGTAAAGCTTCATTAGATACACAGTGGAGCCTTTAACAGACAACTTTTTCAATTTGTGACGAATGCAGATATATGTAGATTTTATATGCACTTCGTGTTTTAGAGTGAAGCGCAGCACTTTGTTCATTTACACATGAGCCGCTCATGATCCGCTGGTGTTTGGTTCGCAGTAAATGCTGCTCCACACAAACTTCACAAAAATCTCTGCACCTGCTTTGAGTTTGGGTCGCTGTAAATGTGCATATGGAAACCCAACATGTGCCAACCATCTTCCCATGAAATTTTGCTACATTAATCTCAGGGGTGTGCGATATGACGATTTTTAACACTGCATGAAAAGAGCTATATCCGGACATATATGGGCATGGGAAATATCCGCTAAACCCCACGTTTCCCAGATGTAAGAGGCAAGCTAGCATGCAACAGGAAACCTGATATATATAGACGTATACAGGAAACGGTGAACTACCTGGGAATCCTGCTGGCTGTGAGGTGTGAAGGCCTTTTTGTATGTTAATGACTAGCAGACAGAGTGTGCCATTGTGTGCCTTCTAGAGGACATTTATTTTACACAAAAACTGGATACTAAATAAAACCAAACCCCTGTTTTTACAAATATATTTATTTATTATTAATATAGTTTAATTTGTATATTTGAGACATCGTTGTACATCATTCTAAATAGCTGAAATTTAATAGGAGATGATTACCTTTTGTAATGTGTGAAAATTACTTTTTGTTAAGTGTCTGACAATTCATGGATTATAGTAGTAAAGAAGAATGCAACAAACACTGTTTCAGAATATCACAAAAGAAGGTTTATTGTAATGGTTAACATGATTAAATGATTAAAATGTCTCCACGATCTGCTTTTGGAAAAATATCGTAGTATCATGCTACAGAGTGCCTCCGTCTTAATATACACGACATACATTCACTTAGGGGACACTGCGCTTATTCACGATCACAATAGTACATTATTTGCATGCACTTTAAAGTCTTGTCGTAAACATTATTTCCGTCCAAATGCTGTGCTGGCATGCGCTTCATAAGCACATACACCTACTAAAAGCCTGTCAAACAGCGCTTGATTACTGGACTAAGCTATCTTTCGCGTCTGATTTGCTAATACTGTCAAAACCACACAAGGATTACATACAAACACAGTTGGTTATGTCTAAAGTGAAAGTAAACGGTTGAAAGACAAACGGATGCACGCCTGTAGATATATGATGCGTACAGCTCTTAAAGCGACAGAACTAAACATCAGGGTTCCCACGGGTCATGGAATTTCTGGAAAATCATGGAATTTTAAAAGATCTATTCCAGTCATTGAAAGTCAGGGAATTTAATATTTTTTGGTCCAAGTCATGGAATATCAGGGATTTTTGTTTGTTGCTTTAAATTTTAGTTTCCATTTAGCAAAATGTAATTTTTCTATTTGTGTTTTACCATTTTATTCCCTTCCCCCACGTCAACTAGCAATCACTTACGTCAAATACAGGCACCAGGCTGTACCTGATAACTAAGGCAAACATGCCTGGAAAATGTAAATTTCAAGAGCTACATAATGTCCACTTCAAAGACTGGGCGTGAAAAGTAGATGATAGAGAAGCAAAAATAAATGTGAAGAAATAAAAAAAAAAAACTGAATGATGAACTTGATTACAAAGAGAAAATCCTTCAGAGTGTTTAACCCCTGAGATCATAAAAAACAAATTAATTTCTGTATAGATAGTACAGAAAAAGCCAGTTTCCGCCACTAAATAAAAAATTAAAAAAGGTTATTGCAATCCTGACTTATTTTCTCACAATTGCGTGATACAAACTCACAATTCTGACTTTTTTCTCAGAATTGTGAGATAAAAATTTGCAGTTGCGAGTTATAAAGGCAGAATTGCATGATATAAACTCACAATTGAGAGTTAAGTCAGAATTGTATGATATAAACTCGCAATTCTGTGAATATATCAGTATTTTTTCTCCTCAGAAATGAGATTATATCTCACAGTTCTGAGAAAAAAAAGTCAGAATTGCAAGATACAAACTCGCAACTGCAAAGAAAGTCAGAATTGCGAGTTTTAACTTTAGCTTTTTTTTTCATTTAGTGACAGAAACGGGCTTCCATAGTTTTGTACTAACAACGTTTGTAAACAAGTAAATAAAGCTTGCAAATGGATGGATCCGTTCATTATAGATCATGGAAACTCAGCTTTTTAGTCAGTGAAAGTCAGGGAAAAGTCAGGGAATTTGACATTTGGCTTACAGTGGGAACCCTGAAACATGCTGCCGATTGTGCTAAACACAAAAGAATACATTTTAAAGAATGTGGATAACAGTACAGTAGCTGATCCCCACTGACCAGAAATAAATAAAATACTATGGAAGTAACTAGGGAATGGCAATTGTTTGGTTACCCACATTCTTCAAAATAAGTATGTTCAACATGTTTAATGTTTAAAAAAAAAAAATCGAGAGTAAGTAAATGATGACAGAATTGTCATTTTTGGGTGATGGTAGGTTAATAAAACAAAACAGAAAGAAAAATCACTCACTGCTCTTGACTGAAGAACTTTAATACAGTTGCTTTAATAAGAGTCAATGTTTCATTTATGTATATAGTGTGTATATAGTGTTTGATTTTTATATTTGTTCAATTTCGTGAATGCTACTGCTAAATACACCTACTGTACCTGAAAAGTTTGTTTTATTTGTATATTATGTATATTTGTAACATGTGGCCTATATTTGTTCTTATTTTTTAATAACAAAGATTAAAAAAGGACAGATTTTTATCTTCAGCCAATTTGACCTAAACATCTGCCATTCTTTTTATTTTATATTTGTTGCCTTGTAAGGCTTTGGTTTTAAAATAGGGAAATTAGTTTGGCTGAACTGCTCAGACATCTTGCAAAATAGTAAAACCAACATGACTAAGAATCGTGATAAAATTGTGAATCGTGATGTCTCACGATTGTGATGTCTGACATTTTTGCCATATTGTCCACCCTAATCAATCTGAACAAATAAGCTTTCCATTGATGTATGGTTTGTTAAGATAGAACAATATTTTGCAGAGATACAACTATTTGAAAATCTGTAATCTGAGGGTGCAAAAAAATCTAAATACTGAGAAAATTGCCTTCAAATTTGTCCAAATGAAGTTCTTAGCAATGCATATTACTAATCAAAAATTAGGTTTTGATATATTTACGGTAGGGTAATTACAAAATATGTTTATGGACCATGATCTTTACTTAATATCCTAATGATTTTTGGCATAAAAGAAACAGCGATAATTTTGACCCATGTGCTGCTTACGACTGGTTTTGTGGTCCAGGGTCACATATATACTTGTAATGAGAAACGCTTGTCAACAGAAGAGCAGCAGTTTTCCATTAAAATAAAAGTTTAAAAATGAAGAAATTAAGGCAGCCATGAATACTTGTATTGTAACTGTACTTTTGTAGTTTAAAAAATAAAATTATAAATGAAATACTTAAATATTTTTTATTTTATAGTGGAATATTAGAATATATATTTTTTTATTTTGTAATTTGTGTAATTTTATTAAGTAATTATTTTACAGCCATATTGATATGAAATTACAGAATTTTGGCCAAAATGTGTAGGACTACAAACAAGCAAAGCAAGCCAAATTTTAATCAGAAAAATCACAATTAAATTTTTTTTCCAAATCATGTAGCCCAAATCAAGCAGTTTGTAACATGTTTCCCAAACAAACACCATACTATTTTTTTTATTATTATTTATTCATTGTAAAGGTTTTGTTATATTATAATAAATATTTTGCCAGTGACTGTGAAATAGACTTTTCCCTGTCTGTTGACACAAGCTTTCCTTATGCACACCCAGACAGACATCGTCACAAAGTGTTTTTCAGGTGACCAGATGTGCCAACAGATTTCTTGAGAACAGCCATTTTTAACTTTGAGGCTTAGATATATTTGGGGCTTAAATATGAATAAAAATGTCACCTTGTCTGTGCAATCCAGGCTGAAGTCTCAAAATCTAATAATGAGATAACAAGCACCAACGTTTGATTTCAACCATTAGTTTCAGTATTGCTCAGTCAAAAAAAGATATCAGGTTACATTTTCACAGAATGTTCTTTACCTTATGAAGGATGATTTTATGTAGAAAACAGTAAATCACAAAAATATGACTAGCTGGATTTTCACAGCCAGGGTCTAAAATTATCTCTCTCTCTCTCAATGTTTTATATTGCTTTTGAACTTTAAATGAGACCCTGGACCACAAAACCAGTCATGAAAGTTAAATAAATACGTTTTACATTGATGCATGGTTTGTTAGGATAGGAAAATATTTGGCCAAGATACAACTATTTGAAAATCTGGAATCTGAGGGTGCAGAAAAATCTAAATACTGAGAAAATAGCCTTTAAAGTTGTCCAAATGAAGTTCTTAGCAATACATATTACTAATCAAAAATTCCATCCATTATTTTCCCTTCAGTTGTGTGGCATTGAATTGCATGTTACATACTCCTTTTTTGCACCACAGACCTCAGATTTCATAAGTTTCACTGGAAATCCCAGTCAGTGTGTGTGTGTGTGTGTGTGTGTGTATCATACTTTTACGTAACATTTGCTGACGGCACAGAGAAGATGAGAGCTAGGTCAGCTGGTTTCTTACAGACACAAGATTACTGTAGGGCCGTCTTTATCACAGCCTCATCAGCTGCTGTCTGTTTCTCTACTTTGGGATGAGTTAGATTTAAAAGACTCAGTTTGTTTTTGTCTTGAATTTTGAACAACCACATTTGATTCAAATTCATTCAGTACAGATTTATATTCGCAAACAAATCATGTGGGTAGAAAGGACAACCGTTTCATGTTAAGAAATACTTACACAAATATTGCACACAAAACAGTAGGATTGACGAGACGGTGAAAGCAAGAAAGAGGTGAAGAGTCAAGTGACTAATTTCACTTAATGTTTTCTTCAGAGACTGTAATTATATACATTTAGGTCTCTGCAACAGCATGTTTTTCCATCTCTAAAATATTATTTTCACTTCAGTAGTGACAGATTTATTGGGGGAAAGGATGGATGCTTGACCTTGTTCTTGGCAGCGCATCAAAACACCTGAGGTTTTCACAGTTTTTATGGCATCTTTAAAATGCTCAAAGCTTATAAATCAAGTTCAATTAAAAGAAATGTGTTTTTTTAATCTAGGTATACCCCTTAATGATGGGTTATTAAAGTCATTTCGGTTGCATGCTGTGGAAAACAGGATGTCAACATTTCTTCACTGAGACGCTCTTTCAGAAATTATGAAAACATAATAATTAGCTCTGTTTTAAATCACTGCATTTCTTTAACACTTTCATGCTGTACATCCTGTACATGTCTCATAATTGTCCTCCACACCTGCCCACATTGCCATGGCGTGTGGGGAATTGATTAATAATTCAGATGTCGAAGATTCACAGTTCTCGCCATCGGTATTCTTGGAGATCTTGGGTGTGAAAGTAAGGGCAGAATTCCATGGCAGCGTGTCTCGCGGCTAGATTTGCCAGCTCAGTGCCCTCTCAGCGCGTTCTCCTCCGCAACACTGAGCTCACGTCAGTCTGATGTTGTCTTAACGTTTGAGAGCTGCCGAAACAGACAGTTTGTCTGCTACTTCACCCACATGGCAGAGTTCAGACGGATACATGGACTTGGGGAGACAGAATGACAAAATGGGTTCAGTGAGATAGAAAAATACATTTGTAGAATACATTTGTAAAAAGCCCTCCCCTCTGTTATATATATATATATATATATATATATATATATATATATATATATACAAAAACAGTCTTTTGTATACATTGCATACTATGGGTCAAAATGATATTTCAGATTTTTCTTTTATTCAGATTTTTCTTTTCATGTTCCATGAAGATATTTAGTAAATATATTAAAACTTAATTATTTCTTAGTAATATACATTGTGAAGAACTTCATTTAGACAACTTTAAAGGCGATTTTCAAATAGTTGGCCAAATATTGCCCTGTCCTAATAATCCATACATCAATGGAAAGCTTCTTTATTCAAACTGGTTTTGTGGTCCAGGGTCACAAATAGGAAATTAATACTTTTATTTACCATAACTCATGAAATTGATCAAAATTGACAATTTCTTTTTGAACTTTATATAACTTTTTATTGTTTTGGGCTTCATTTTCACCATTTATATATTTCTCATCTTATATTATACATTTATAAATATTTCATCATATATAATAGTTTATTAATATAGCAATATTATTTAAATTAATATGCATCAGACATTTTATAATTGTTTTCATCCATTTCCTTAACTGTCACCTTAAAATAATTTGTTACCTGGCTGCCTTAAAATTGTAAGTTGAGTCAACTCGAAAAAAAATGTAGTCAACTTGAAATGTTACATTTTACTAAGTGACAACTTAGATATTTGAGTTGATTTAACTTAAAAAATACAGCCAAGTAACAAACACAGCTGTTAAGTTTAACAATTTTTTAGTTTAGTCAACTCGAATATCTAAATTTTCACTTAGTACAACTTAACATTTCAACTTAATCTAAAATAAACTTATTTGAGTTGACTGAACTTAAAATTTTAAGGCAGCAGGGTAACAAAGGATTTTAAGTTGACTCAACAAATTGTTTTACAGTATAGTACAGAATAATATATTAATAATAATTATTTAATCCGAAAGATCTGAAAGATTAAGATTTTATGATCAAAGCATTCTGTACCTCAGTTTGCTGAGAAAATTGAGAATTTTGCCTTTGTATTTTTGCATTGTTTTTCCATTAAATTACTGTCATTACCTTTATCAGTGATAAGTGACAATTTAATGACATTTTATGGATTATATATATATATATATATAAATATATAAACTCGACTTTATATGAATAGTTTATTTGCAAAAAAAACAGATTTAAAAATTGTTTTTTATTGTTATGTTTTTGTTTTTTTTTTGTTTTTTTTTTACTTAATCAAAATACCCCAGCTGCAGTTTAATTGAGATTAATTGGAATGCACAATGAAAAAATATAATTTTTGCAAATGAACTCTTCATATGTTACTTAACGGGACAGTTCATCTGAAAATCTCGTAGCTTCATAAAATGAACGGTGGTTGAATAGTTGAACAACTTATATCTCATGGACTATTTTAAAGAACATCAACGTTCTTGAGAACATCATCGTTTCAGCTGCAATGCTGTCTGTGCAGGGTCAGAAATGTTTTGGTATTTCATAAAAAAAAAACTAAATTTGTGTTCTTAAGATGAACGAAGGTCTTATGGGTTTGGAACGACATGAGTAATTAATGCCAGAATTTTTGTTTTTGGCTGAACTGTCCCTTTAAGATAAGATTTCCCTAATTTCTTGTAAATAATAGTCATTTTATCACTCTATGCAGAAGTCACTATCAACAAGAAACCGTTACTTCAGAGGAATCAAGATGTTCACCAAGTGATTCTGTCATGATATGTGTCATTAACTGTGGCTGTTTGTCTGATAAGCGTTTACAACGTTCACTCATCCAGACAGGAAGTCATTATGCGGGAGTTTGCCTGCTCATGTCCCAACTTGCAGGGGAAGTCCATTGTTAAAAGGATGTTTGTGATAGTGGTGTATTTGCAGTGGCTCTTTGGGAGTGCTGGGTGTTCGACGGCCTTTAGAAGTCAGAGTAATTGCAGTTTTAGGATGTGGAGAACATATTAAATGGTTTATTTCAGATGTGTCAGGACATGCTTTCATTGGGTTGTTTCTCAGAAATTCCTAAGAGACTGTATGTTTGTTTATGGTCCAAGCAATTCTCAACAGCTTCCAAATGTGGCACATCAGTGCATCACGTGGTTGCAGTTTTTTCAGTTTGCTTTTATTTGCCTTTGCTTCATCTTTCTGCAGCTGCACAGTCAATTCAAAATGGTGGTTGGCCAGTCACAGGGATTTTTTTTTTTACAGTGTCCTGGCATGTGCTTCCCCTTGATCCAACTGATTTCTGTTTAGGCTTAACTCTGACATCTAGTGGTTGATGGTATTAACACACTGATTAGAAACCAATATGTACCCAAAGACATTTAAGTCCAGTCAAATGTCTGATACAGGAATTTTTTGGCTTAACAATTCATAAATTGATTAAGGTCAGACACAAATCTTAACTGCAGTGTAAAGCACTTAATTTATTAATTTCTTGTCCATGTTCAGACGGGTGAATATGCCACAGATGAAGAAGAAGAGATGAGCCCCATGTTTCCTAATGCCATCGAGGTGTTTGACCTGGCAGAGAATGAAGACATGCTCTCTCCTGTGGAGATGGACCCAGAGAAACTTGCGCACAAGTTTAAGGAGGTCAGTGGGTCATTCAAGAAATAAAAGCTAAAGCTGGCCACTCATAAACACTTTTTATTTTATTTTATTTTATTTAGCACTAAAGTTCCAAAATGAAAATGTTGGTCTATATCAGCCATTTTTATTTTATTTTATTTTATTTTATTTTACACTAAAGCTCCAATATGGTGATGTTGGTCTGTATCAGCTATTTTGTTTTTTGTTTTTTATAATTTTTTTTTATAATTTTATTTTATTTATTTTTTATTTTATTTTGCATTAAAGCTCCAAAATGGAAATGTTGGTCTATATCAGCCATTTTTATTTTATTTTATTTTATTTTATTTTATTTTTACAAACAAAGGAAATAATACAATGGTTATTAGAGTACATTTCACAAGAAAATACTATTTCAGTTTTTCTACTTCAAAAATTATTTTAATGTATTTATTTTTATTCTTTTTTACAATCAATATTTTATTTTATTCTTTTTTTCTATTTAATTTCATTTTATTATGGTTTACAATCAATAAGGGATGTACTCCCTGAAAATAAATTTGTAGTTGTAAATAATGCAAAAATTATTAGAGTACATTTCACAAGAAAATACTGTTTCAGTTTTATTACTTCAAAATGTTTTTTTTGTTGTTGTTGTTTTTTTTTATTTAATTTTATTATTTTTTGCAATCAGTAAGGAATGTACTCCCTGAAAATAAATTGTAGTTGTAAATAATGCAAATATTATTGGAGTACATTTCACAAGAAAATTTCATTTTTTTTACTTCAAAATTTCATGAGTATTTCCAATATTTTAAAAAAGAAATAATTGCATATATCATTATTGGCCCTAAAATAAATTCTAATATAATTTACATTTCATTTGAAAGTTTGTAGATGTGTATATATATACCAGTATGAACTCAATAATCAAGAAAGATGTACGTCTCTGTGTCTCCAGCTCCAGATCAAACATGCTGTGACCCAGGCTGAGATCCAGCAGCTCAAGAGGAAGGTATGACTCTCTTTCACAGACACCACTTGTAAATGTCATTTTGTTTGCTTGCTTTTGATTTAAGTTTTCAGAATAGTAAACATTTCTAAGAGATCTTTAAACAACCTTTATTTATCCTTGTGACAATCTCTCTGTCTCTCTCTAGCTGGCTCACGCTGAGCAGGATAAGCTGCGCTGGCGGATGGAGAGGGCTCAGTTGGAGCAGACGGTGAGAGAGAATAAGGAGCGGATGGAGAAGTTGGAGGGCTATTGGATGGAGGCTCAGAGCTTATGCCAGGCGGTGGACGAGCACCTGAAAGAGACACAGACGCAGTACCAAGCACTGGAGCGCAAGTACAGCAAAGCCAAACGCCTCATCAAGGAGTACCAGCAGAAGTGAGTGCAGGGGATTGTGACTTAATGACTTAAAGCAGAGTTGCAAAACAAAATTAGCGTGTTTCACTCATTTGTGTGACCTAGCGAAAGGGTTTAAATGGTGTTGCACATATGTGTGTGTCTGAATGCAGAGAGATTGAGTATTTGAAGAA
Organism: Cirrhinus molitorella; assembly: GCA_033026305.1. NCBI lineage: Eukaryota > Metazoa > Chordata > Actinopteri > Cypriniformes > Cyprinidae > Cirrhinus > Cirrhinus molitorella. The sequence goes on along the minus strand of CM065117.1, from coordinate 24,087,332 downwards.
GGAGACGGCCCAGCGCAGAGCACAAGAGGAGTCAGAGGCCAGCCACAAGGTGGAGACAGACAATCTCCAGGAGAAGGTGCGGAAATCTGTATTTCCAGAAACAGTTTGTTCTTAGTCACTCACACACTGTCTGATTCACAAGGGTGAATGCACATGCTAGTTTTATATTACATTTAGTAGTGCTGCCTGCTGAATTGACTTGACTTATTTGTTTTTAAGGTTTTTAAACAGACGCACGCACTTACATATTGAGCTTTCTGTGTATGCATAATTTATTGAGATCCTTTAGATCTTCAGATCAGAGGGCAAGAATAAAACTGAGAATTGATCTGGCTTTTTCAGTAGTTGCACCAAAACTGTAAAACAGCCTCAAGTGCTCAAACACTTTCTGATTTTAAATCTAAGTTGAAAACTTCTGTGACTTTTAATATATTGTTGAGTTTTATGTAGTCTTCAGGTAAACTGTTTTGTTGACATGTTTATCATTTTCAGCATTGTACAGCACTTTGGTCAGCTTCTAGTTGTTTAAAATGGTGCGTTAGAAATAAACTTGAAGTTGAAGCAATCATAACTATTATTAGTCCTATTTTTACTTGGGCAGGGCATTTTAACGTGGCGCGTCACGCATGAGACGCTGCAAAAGATGTGAGCACAATGGTCAAAAAATGTTTGTCTAGTGTATTTACAAAGAAAACAATGGAAAAATAGTGCAGTGAAATGGAAAAACTGTGAAAGCCAGCCCTAAAGGGTTACATTTACATTTACAGTAAGGTTTTTTTTCGTTTTTTTTGCAGAGAGAAACTTGTTTCCGCCACTGAATTAAAAATTAAAAAAAGGGAAATTTGTGACTTTTTATCTGGCACTTATGATTGATTGATTTTTTCAGAATTGTGTGACAAACTCTCAATTCTGAGAAAAAAGTCAAAATTGCAATATATAAACTTTATAACACAAAATTGTGAGTTATTAAGTAAACTTGCCGTTCTGAAAGTCTGAATTACAAGTTTATATCTCGCACTTCTGAAAAAAGACAGAAGTGTGAGAGAAAAGTCTGAATTGCAAGTTTTTATCCCACAATTCTGGGAAAAAGTCTGAATTACGAGAAAAAACTTCAGAATTGCGAGATATAAACTTGCAATTCTGAGGAAGTCCAAACTGCAAGGAAAAAAGTAAGAACTGCGAGAAATGACCATGCAATTGTGAGGAAAAAAGTCAGAATTGCGAGGAAAAAAAATAGAAATGCAAGAATTAACATGCAATTGTAAGATAAAAGTAAAAGAATTGTGAGACATCAACGCAATTGTAAGAAAAAAGTCTGAATAGTAAGGGAAAGGAAGTAAGAAATGCGAGATATAAACTCGCAGTTGTGAGAAAAAAAAAGTCAGAATTGCGAGGAAAAATGCAAGAATTGAGAAAAATTAACACACAATTGTGAGAAAAAAGTCAGAATTGCAAGGGAAAAAAAATAAGAAATGTGAGATATAAACTCGCAACCGTGAGAAAAAAGTCAGAAGTTTATATCCCACAATTCTGGGAAAAAGTCTGAATTACGAGAAAAAACGTACAAGTTGCGAGACATAAACTTGCAATTGTGAGATAAAAGTAAAAGAATTACAAGACATCAGTGCAATTGTGAGAAAAATTAAGAAATACGAGATATAATCTTGCAATAGTGAGAAATAAGTCCGAATTGCTATAAAAAAGTAAGACTTGCAAGAAATTAACGTGCATTTGTGAGATAAAAGTAAAAGAATTGCAAGACATCAATGCAATTGTGAGAAAAAAGTCTGAATTGCAAGGGAAAAAAGTAAGAAACGCGAGATATAAACCCGCAATTGTGAAAAATAAGTCTGAATTGCTATAGAAAAGACTTGCAAGAAATTAATGTGCAATGGTGAGATAAAAGTAAAAGAATTGTGAGACATCAACACAATTGTGAGAAAAAGGTCTGAACTGCAAGGGAAAAAAGTAAGAAATGCAAGAAATAAACTCGCAATTGTGAGAAAAAAGTCAGAATTGCGAGAAAAAAAGTTAAAGAATTGTGAGACATCAGCGCAAAAAAAAAAAGTAAGAACCATGAGATATAAACTCGCAATCATGAGAAAAAGTCTGAATTGCGAGGAAAAAAGTAAGAATTGCGAGTTTAAATCCCACAATTCTGACGTCTCGCAATTCTGACTTTGTAATTTACAAATGCAAGTGTATAGCTCACAATTCTGGGGGAAAAGTCTGAATTATGAGAAAAAACTTACAAATTGTGAGATATAAACTCGCAATTGTGAAAAAAATGTAAGACATAAACATAATCGTGGGAAAAACATCAGAATTGCGAGTTTATCCCACAATTTTTACTTTATTTCTCTCAATTCTGACTTTGTTTCTTACAATTGTGAGATTTACTCTTATTTAGCAATAATGCGTTCAGTTATCATTTACATTTATTCATTTAGCATACACTTTTATCCAAAGAGACTTACAAATAAATATTTATAATACAAGTGATTAATTATAATTATAATGTTACAGAAGATTTATAGTTATTAAAAAAAAAAAGATTTTTACGAAAAAATACTAAGCTGCAGAACTGTTTTTAACATTGATAAGAAGAAGAACTGTTTCTTGAGCAGCAAATCAGCATATTAGAATGATTTCTGAAGGATCATGTGACACTGAAGACTGGAGGTAATGATGCTGAAAATTCTGTTTAAAATATATTCAAATTAAAATCTGATATTTAAAATGACTGTGCTTTTGAGCAAATAAATGCAGCTTTGGTAAACATAAGAGACATTTTCAAAATGTTTGAACAGTGTAATGTATGCATTTAAAGATAAGGGCATTCACCACATATATAAAACACCCGTTTTTTTCTGTTTCCATCTCAGATTACCGACTTGGAGTCAAAGGTTGGCGCTCTGAAGAGCTTGGAGCCTTCGTAAACCTTCCGCTGTGCAAACAACGGAGAGAACGACAGAAACGCCTTGAACTCCGCCCACTCTACCCTCCGACCACATTTTCCCTCCATGACCTGAAGAGCCTGATGAACTACAGGAAACATGCTGAGGGGATGTTACCGGGGACAAAGAGGGGACAAAACGAACACTGTACCTGACGCCTGAGGGACGTCTAGCCATCAGGAGGCCCTTTTTATAGTCATTTAGTCATGTTCTCCATTTCTTTTTAAGCGCCCTTACAAGTATTATGAGCCTCTCTGCTCTCGGCAGGAATGTAGAACCTCTTGGTTGAGAAACGTTCACTCACATGCTTGCAGGAGAAGAACGAAACAGTCGCCGGACAAAGACGGCACGGATGCTCACTGCACCCTTGATAAGAATATGATCGAAACGAGGGGCGACCTGTATAGCAGTGACTGACAAGAGGACTGTTTGTATATATTCTGGCATATATTTAAATATTAAAATCGCTTAAGCAATGTCCTGGGGGGAGGAGAAGGGGTAAGGGCTTTACTTTTCACATCTAGGCAAATAATACAGTGAAAGTGGTCCATTTTTGCATGGCAAAAGAGATGGTATCAAGGTTTCTTTGTTTTATTTTTAGGACAACGTTGGAAAACAGGGTGTGAAAAGTGTAATCTTGACATTTAGAGTTAGCATTCAGGGGAGTGTCATGTTTGCTTGTCGTGTTGGTGAAAGTGTAGAACGAATAGGGACTTAACGGGTGATGGTTTCTTCACTCGGTGCTTGTGGTTAGTTGGTGCAGTGCTCATGTGCGCTGCGCAGTGTGCCTCGGTCAACCCTGCAATGATGTCTGACTCTGTGGCGGGACAGAGTAAGACTTCTGCATCAATCAGAAATATGGCCTTGTTTTATTGCTTCCCAAAAGCTTTCACCAGCCCTCTCTGTTTAAGCAGATTCGCTGTGTGTTTACGCCGAAGTATTGGTCCCCGCGGACCATGGTAAGTGCACTCGGATTGCACTACAGAGAGTCCAGGAAAATCCTAAAGTTTTATGCCTCTGTTGGCTGTCATTCCTCCTCTGTCCTTCTGGACGTGGATTGATTCAGTATTATCATTCCATGTGCTATGATGTGGAATCTCCTTTTAGTTGGTTTGCGGTGTTCAAAGCCACCTTTGTCTTCTTATTTTGTCTTAAATGTGTTTTGGTTTTTTATTGTACTCCTGGGAAAACTGGAATTTTGACACGGCAATTGAAGGAATTTGAGACTTTAATTATATGTCACCTCTTTCAACTCAGTGGTTTCAAGTTAGTCATATTGATGAGACACAAGCAGAATTTAGGTGTCACATTTTCGTAAAACCACTCTTAGGGGCCATTCACAGCCAATGAAAAATAACACATGACTTGGCATTTTGCGTTTTTTCCATTCCACTAAAAAAAGGTGGTTTTGAATTGAGGCCTGTTTCCACCACAGAATAAAAAAAAAATTGACTCACAATTCTGACTTTTTCTAAGAATTGGGAGATATAAACTCACAATTGCAAGCTATAAAGTCAGAATTGCGTGATATAAACTCACAATTCTGACTTTTTCTCAGAACTGAGTGATATAAATTGCAATTGCGAGAAATAAACTCACAATTCTTTCCTCGGAATTGCGTGATATAAACTCACAATTGAGAGAAATAAAAATTGCATGTTTTTTATCTCGCAATTCTGACTTTTTTCAGAATTGATTCATATAAACTCATAAATTCAGAAATGCACGATATAAACTCACAATTCCTACCTTTTTTCTAAGAATTTTGTCATTTAAAATCACAATTGTAAGAATCAAAATATGTATCTGGCAATTCTGACTTTTTTTTCCTCAGAATTGTGAGATGAACTTGCAATTGCGAGGTATAAAGCCAGAAATGTGAGAGATAAACTCACAATTGCGAGAATAAAAAAGTGAGTTTTTATCTTGCAATTCTGACTTTTTTTTCTCACAAATGCAAGTTTATATCTCACAATTCTGAAAAAAAGAAATGTGAATATATATATTGCATTTCTGCTTTTTTTTCAGAATTGCTTGACACAAACTCACAATTTTGACTTTTCTCAAAATTGTGAGATGTAAACTTACAATTCTGAGAAATGAAATCAGAATTGCATGATGTAAGCTCGCAATTCTGACTTTCTCAGAATTGTGATATAAACTCGCAATTCTAAGAAATAAAGTGACATATAAACACTTCTGACAACGTCTTTTTTCCTCTCCGAATTTTACTTTATAACTCATATTTATGACTTTATATCACACAATTCTGAGGAAAAAAAGATATGTAAACTTGCAATCACAAATTTAATATGATAAAATAATAATTTTTTTATTGTTATTCAGTGGCGGAAACAAGCTTCCACAGTTTTGAAACGTTTTTAAAATTGAACTTATTTTCAATTTGAGCGTTGTTTTAAAACGTTTTAACGTCTTGTGTGAACCACCCCCTATGTTCATTTTTTTATGTAAGGGTTGCTTCACACAGTTGTGCTGCTTTTTGTTATTTTTCTCCATAAAACGCACAAGCTTCGCATTTTTAAGACACTGTCAGATGTCAAACATTCTTTTCTTTTTCATCTGTTAAACTGCGTGTCGCCTTCTGTGTGAAAGGCCCCAGATCTGTGGAGTGCAGATTATTTCCTTCAGTTCAGTTGTATCCTATTCTAACGGTTGGGCCTCTCACATCAACCATATTAATGAAAGAGAATTGAGTTGTTTTTTCACATGCCAAAAAACTCTTATTCCCAGCTTAGTATCGAAAACCTTAAAGAGTATTGGAGTTCTTCCCATTTCCCTCATGAAAGTATTTAAGTATTGTTCAGCTTTTTTTCAAACTGTTCTTATTTGATATGATTGTTCAATTTCATGAAGTTTTAGTTTGTTTGTTTTGTATATTACAAGTCATTTTCCATTGGTTAAAAATGTTGAGCAACAGGGTAACACTGAGAAACGATGTATAGGAACATCGCATAATAGCAATCTGTTCTGCTAACCTATTTTGAATGTCAATCATCCTAAACCGCAATTAGACTGAGTTTGTGTCTGACTTTCGTTGTCATAGTCACCTAAAATCATTTTCAAGCAAGCGAGAACAAGCACTGACTAGAAAAGATATTCTCGCTCCGGTAATTATGGGACTATTATCTCAGTTGTATTGCTCTTAATTCGTTGACTCTTTAACCCTAGTGTTATCTAGCAACCAAGTGCAAAAAGTATTTGAGAACTTAAAATGATTCCGCAATGATTAATACAGCAGTAAATGTATATAACAGAGCCATTCTGATGGCTTTTCTTTTCTTTTATTTGCACAATGTCAAGGAAACCTTGATTTTTGTTTTCCATCCGTAAGGAAGCCCCCTAGGCTGACAAGGACCTTAGCAAATATATTCGAACAAAAAACGGTCATATTTGCTGTGTATAATTCTGTTTACCGTTAGCCTCTGTTTGCTAAAATGTAATATTGTAAAGTGCTGACTAGCACACGACGACCATGTGTATGGATGTCCAGACGGTGGCACAGTTGAAACATGGAAACGTTCATTTCTTCTCCCCGTGCGTCACACTGTAGAAACGAGCAGGCTGGGTTGTGGAGGTAACGTTAACGGACACTTTGAATCTTATAAACGCTTTTAAATTTCACATTTTAGCTTAGCTTAGCTTAGCTGCTGCCTTTAATGAAATGAATTCGCTTCCATGTACAGGAAAGAGCTCTGTGTTTTTCTGCTCACTTGCTGGTGTAATAGTTAGTTCCTCTTTATTTTTGGTGTCCTACAGTGTATTTAAATCTAATAATACTATAGAATAACACGTTACGTTGCAGTGTCGTTAAACAAGCAGCAGCTGGCTTGGAACGACAGTATATTGGATTTTAAAAAGTCTACAAACGCCACAATTTGTAATTTGATTGTAATCGCTGTAATTATGACATTAGCACATTTGTCTGACACCGAACGTAAAGAAGGAACGGCAATTTTATAGTTGTTTTACAAACTCGACTTAATTTCCTCTGTACTGTTTTAGGTTCCTTTTTTCACCCCTGCCGTGTAAATTGCTACCACATGATCCAGAGGAAGATGTTCTCCATTTGAATAAGCATCATCATGTTCAATAATTGCATAAGTACTGTCATAATAAAAGCAGAAATGTGCTGAGCAACTGTTTGAAATTTTGTCTATTTTGAAAGTCGTCGTGCGACCAGGTTTTAGCTACATCGCGCACTTGCTATGAAGTTTTGTTTAGTTGACATGTATTGTTTCTTAGCGATATCCTCCTGGGCTATGGAGTTTTTGCCTCTGTGGTGGACATTATATTTTAGTGAATTTCTCAGAGACCTCACATGTCATAGTTGTAAGCCTTGATGTCCTGTACAGAGTACATTCAGGGCTTTTCAAAGATACCAAATGTTTGGAAGTTTGACCATGATCACACCCTCTCCTTGGTTTTTAAAAATGGCTAAAATTAATTTAGTGAAAAATTGTACATCCTTATGGAAATATGATTACATTTTGTAACTTGCATTTAAATCTGAATCATTTTCTAATTGTTTTATCATAAAGCAACATCTCAGGAAAATGTTATGAGTTTTCAAATCCAAATATAACTTTTCTGTTATGAAACGGGACATTCTGTTATGTCCACTGTAGAGGACACCAGGACTAAAAGAATGTTTATTATGCATTTTGTGAGACATAATTGAATAGGAAATATATATATATATATATATATATATATATATATATCTATATCAAAATTCTTATGAAATATTAGATATTACTACAAAAATCTGAACAATTAATACTCCCATTATGACAATTATTTTTCAACATGCTGACCCAACAGCAACACATTAATATTCAAATTAGATACATGTATAGATATACTGTATTTGGATTTTTTTACACACATACTGCAATAAAAAAAAATGGCATATCAAATAATTTTTTTTAATGTATTTTACAACATAGAATCATCCTTACCATCCATCCTTCAAAGTCTGGTATAAAAAATCCTGAAAACCAAAAACTGGTTGGTGATTTAAAAAAAACTTCCATTGTTTTTCCTTTTTGATGTCTATTTATACCATTATATTTTTAGAAAATCTTAGACCTAGTGTCCTCTACAGAGGACACCGAATAAAATATGAATAAGATGTAATTTTTCAAAAGTGCCAATTTTGAATTTTTCCCTTATGCCCTAAACAGTGTAACAACATGAAAAAATATTAAATTCACAACGTTTTTTTTCGGGGGGTCTCAGGAGGATATTGATATATGTTCATTCATATGAACCAACAGGAGACCAATAGAGTCATTATTTTTCTGTTCATCGCAAAAAATAGGTTGAAAAATATTGCTTCTGTGATATCAGGCTATGTCTGAAATGTCATTATTTCTGTTCCATTTTTATTTTTGTTTTTTTATTATTATTATTATTTGTTAAATACTGACAAATAATAGCTCCACTATGTTTTAGGGAAAAAGATGGCTTTTGTTGTCGTTTTAAAGAAATCGTTTTTAAATCATTCGTCGATTCTTTTTAAATATTTTTTCATATGCAAAAAAAGTAGTTGTAAATGCAAGTAGTTGCACATAAAAAAAAATATTTCTTTTATGTGCAAATTTAAATTTTCAGATTTAAGGTCCTTGCACACTGAAAAAATGCATACGAATAGGCTATTTCGGATCCAAAATAGCGTCCAAGGACCCTTAAAGTTTTTTGCACATTAAAAAAACGACTTTACGTTGTGTCAATCACGTTTACACACTGCATTCTAAATTGTAATTAATCATTAAAAATCGGGTTCAATTTTATGCCATTTTTTCGCATATGAAAAGTTAACGCTCAGTGTGCAAGGACCTTTAAGTTTTTCAAACATATATTTAAAAAGTACAACCTCCCTCCAATCACGTTTATACACTGCATCCGAAACTTCAGTTTCGGCATTAAAAAAATTGGATCAAGTTAAATTTTCTGCATTTTCTGCTTCCGAAAAAATGCATAAAAATTTTTCGGACTCAGCCTAAGGTTTTTTGCATGTAAAAAAAATTACTTCATGTTGTTTCAATCACATTTACACACTGCATCCGAAACTTTTGTCTGTCATAAAACAAAAAAATCGGACTGGGTTAATTTTTCTGCATTTCTCACAAATTTTGCGTGCAAAGACTTTCAGTGTGCAATAACCTTTCAGGTTTTAGGCAGGTAAACACCTTAAACCCGTTTACACACCTTTACATACAAAACTTTCGTCCAACATAAAAAACGGATCAGGTTAATTTTTTTTTTTTTTTTTTTGCATACGAAAAAAAGTAAAATTTCAAACACAGGACGTTCAATGACCCTTAAGGTATTTAAGACGTAAAAAAAAAAAAAAAAAAAAGATCTCGCATACAAAACTTTCATCTGTCAGAAAAAAAAATCCGGATCAGGTTAAATGTTCTCCTTTTTTCGCATCCAGAAAAATACATACAAAAATTTTGGACTCAGTGTGCAAGGCCTTTCGGTGTACAAAGACCCTTCAGGTTTTTCACGGATAAAAAAAAAAGTCGCGTTGTGTCAATCTCGTTTACAATCTGCATATGAAACTTTCAACATTAAAAAAAAATTGAGCAGGTAAAATTTTCAGCGTTTTTCGCACTTGAAAAATGCATCCAAAAAACATGCACAGCCTTTCAGTTTGCGAGAACGCTTTTTTTGCTCAAAAAAAAAAACGACCTCACATTGTGTCAATCACGTTTACACACTGCATACAAACTATTGTCTGTCAGAAAAAAATAATTTGGATCAGGTTAAATTTTCCACATACGAAAATTTCAGACTCTGCAAGAAAGGACCTCTATTGTGAAAGGACCCTTAAGATTTGGGGACACACTGCATTTGAAACTTTCGTCCGTCATGAAAAAAAAAAAAATGATCGGGATACTTTTTTTTGCGAATTTTCTGACTCATTTCAGTATTTTGCGCATGAAAAAAAATACAACCTCATGCTGTGTCAATCACATTTACACACTGCATTGGAAACTTTCGTCTGCCATTTAAAAAAATGGATTTCAATTTACTGCATTTTTTGCATCCAAAAAAACATACAAAAATTTTGGACTCAGTGTGCAAGGACCCTTGTTTTTGATGTAAAAAAAATGCAACCTCACATTGTGACACACACTGCTGACACACAGCATTGGAAACTTGTCTGCCATTTTTTAAAAAATGGATTGTGTTCTGTTTTCTACATTTTTTGCATATGAAAACGTGAGTATGAAAATGTAGGATTTAGCATGAAAGGACCCTTAAGGTTCTATGAACGGAAAAAAGTGACCTCGCACATTTACTGAAACATCTGTCTGTCATAAAAAAAAATGGGATCAGATTCAATTTTCTGAATTTTCCTCATACGAAAAACATACTAAAATTTCAAACTCAGCGTTTAAGGACCCTTAAGGTTTTTTGAAAGTAAAAAAAAATAATACTATGACCTCACGTCCGTCATAAAAAAAGGGATCAGGTTCAATTTTCACATCTAAAAAAAAGGATGAAAATTGGGGACTCATTGTGCAAGGACCTTTAGACTAAATTACTGAACTGATCTTGTTCGACCTAAAATAAGCCCAGAAAATGAGAGTAATATGAAGCTTGAAAGCTCTGATTAAACACTTACCAATAATATCTAAGATTCATAATGTTAAAATCTTTGGCTAGAAAGCTTTTTGGCTTTAAGAAATATAAAATACAACAGCATTCTCACACATAACACACGTCTCGAGTGCTCATCACAAGAGGCTTTATTTTAGATGCATCTTTGACTCATGTCAAGAAAAAGGGGGCGGAGCAATGCCACATGCCCCACCCTCCGTGTCTTTCACAGGACATGTCTGAGTTTCAGATAATCGCACTGTAAACACGGACTTCTGTACAAAACCAAAAAACAACAAGAGAATACCCGCTTCAAAAAGATCAAATAAAAACAAATGAGAAACTTTGACCAAATAAAAACAGCGAAATCCAACTAAACCACCTACATGCTGTACAAAATTCATCCATTGCAGACAGACAATGCAAAAAAAAACTATGCAACCAAAACAGAGGATATGTACAAGTCATCTGTAATGGATAAGAAATGATATCAAACCGAAACAACAAAAACCAGCGAATAGAATAGGCTATACAATTCTTTCATCGCAAAACCACAGACTCTGTCTGGGTCGCCTTTTAAACTGTACACGTACGTTTGTTTTTCTTAGATTTACAAAACAAATATTCTTCTTGAGAGTCCATCTCATAGCTCTTACATAAAATAGAGTCATATTCATATTTATTTTTGCTATTTACAGGACATATGTACAGCGCAGCCTTACAGGCCGTCCCTTGTATGACCTCAGGAGGAGATCCTGAGAGAGTCCAATCCAAGACAAGTCATCCCGTACAGAGCCCGTTTTCAGCTTGGGAGAAAACTTGGGCACAAATAAACACTTTCCCAGTTATTACGAGAAATAACCTCCTCACAACAGGCCCTTTCAACATAACACACGGGCAAACTGAAACAAGTGCTTGACCAAGTAAAGCTCGAGTTGAAATGAAGCGGGGCCATCAGCGACTACTGATTTTAACGTAAATACTGCATTTGGTCAGTTTTTTTGGTCTGTTACTAATCTTTAAGAAATTAACAGCAAAGTTAAATTTGGCTTCTACACTGCAAAAAACAAATAGCAGTTTTTCTGTCTCGTTTTTTTATTTTTTTCATAATATATTAACATTCCTACTCTGAATAAAAACTTGTTTTCCTCTACTTTCAAATCTATCAAAATGTGTTGTATATTTAATACTTAAAATATATATTACATTTGTGTTTAAATATTAAATGTTATTTTATTAAATTTTGTTTCAAGAAAAAAAAAATAAAAAACAAGACAGAAAGAAACACCGCCATAAATTGATTTTTGCAGTAAACAAGTTGACTTTAACATCCAGTTAAAGTGCATTTCTTCAGTATGGTTTACATTATTCAGGTTAATTATAGCGTATCCTGTACGTTGGAGCTGGTCTTGGATTCGGGACTCATTTTTGATGGCTGGGGATCCATATTGTTCAGAACACTAACATCTAATGACTGCAGCCAATTGCACAGGGTTGCAGTAAGTGCCAATGTTGGCAGGGGAGGAGGGAAGACCAAAGGTCAGAGTTCAAGAGGTCAGATTGTCTCATGTATTTTAGGGTCATGAATGGGCAAAATGCAGTCTGTGTTTCTGAAGGCCCGGATGACGAGTTGTACAGATTAAGCTTATTCCGGTTTGGTTCAGTTCAACTGATGGCAGTGCAATCAGGACAGGTTTCCCTTCAGTCGTGAACAGCGGAGAAATAAAAAAAAAAGTGGAAATGAATCCGGACCACTGTGCGTGGCCATAATTAACATTGACACAGAACCACTCAAAGCACAATTCACACCATTTGCATGAACAAATTTCCTCGTTCGATGATTCGGAGGCGGAGCCTGAGATGATTGACAGCCCAGCTGGGTTGATCTGCGACAATGTGGAGAATGAAGGGTTGGGCGTGTGGGTTTATTGGTGGGAGCAAGAGGTTTTGTAGATATGGCTTGTAGGTACACCTGGTCCCTTCACATGTCTTTTGGCTCCAGCTTGCTGGACATCTCAAAAAGCAGGTTCTGATTGTCGATGACCTGCAGCTGCCGAACGTACGCCTTCGTCTGGAGGTGAGAGGGGGATGGCTCGGCTTCCATTGCTGTGAGGAAGACACAGAGAAAAGGAAATCAGTTAAGGGCACTTGAAGAAAGAAATCCAAAGAAACACACAGAAGTTATCAAATCTGACATTTTAATTTAGAACACTCTTTTTTATAAATAAATGCCTGTGATATTTATAGTATACATTTAGTGTACAAAACTTTGGAATGATTAGGATTCTTATGCTCAACAAATCTGGCATTTATTTGATTAAACACACTTTAAAAAAGAATAATTTTGTGAAATATTATTATAATTACAATACAAAAAAAAAGGTTTCTATTGTGATGTATTTTAAAATGTAATTTATTCCTGTGATCATAATTACTCCAGTCTTCAGTGTCACATAATCAGAAATCATTCTAATATGTGACCCTGGACCACAAAACCAGTCTTTATATTTGTAGCAATAGCATAAAATACATTGTATGGGTCAAAATTCTGGATTTTTCTTTTCTACCAAAAATCATTAGAATAATAACTAAAAATCATGTGCCATGAAGGTTTTTTGTACATTTCCTACTGGAAATACATTAAAACATCGTTTTTTAATAGTAATATGCTTTGCTAAGAACTTCATTTGGACAACTTTAAAGGCAATTTTCTCAATATTTAGTATTTTTTTGCACACTCAGATTCAAAATTTTCAAATAGCTGTATCTCAACCAAATATTGTCCTATCCTAACAAACCATAAATCAATAAAAAGCTTATTTATTCAGCTTTCATATAATTTATAAATCTACCCTTATGACTGGTTTTGTGGTCCAGGGTCACATATACTGTTTTGGTACTGAATTATTATCAATAATTATTGGTATTTGATTGTTAATAATGGTTCTTCTTATTATTAATGTTAAAAACATTCTTTGCTGTTTAATATTTTGTAAAAATCATGATGCACTTTTTATCATGAAGATTATTTTATGAATAGAAAATTTAAAAAAAAGCTATTTGAAATATACATATTGTTAGGATTGTAACTGTCTTTTAATATCACTTTTGTCCTTGTGGAATAAAATTATTATTAAAAATATGCAACATATTATTAGAATTTAAAATAATGGTTTTTATTTTAATTTACAATATAATTTATTCCTGTGACGCAAAGCTGAATTTTCATCAGCTGTTACTCCAGTCTTAAGTGTCACATGATCCTTCAGAAATCATTCTAATATGCCGATTTATTATTTATCAATGTTGGAAACACTTGTGCTGCCAAATATTTTTTGCAACCTGTGATTCTTTTTTCAGAATTCTTTGATCAATAACAAGTTAAAACAGCATTAATTCTAAATATAAATCACACATCCTTGGTGAATAAAAGTATTAATTTCTTTCAAAAAAAAGAAATAATAAAAATTTACTGACCCCAGACTTTTGAACAGTAGTGTATATTGTTAGAAAACCTTTTTTAAAACCTATTTTAAATAAATGCTGTTTTATTTTAACCTTTTATTGATCAAAAGTATCACAGGTTCCAAAAAAATATTTAGCAGCACAACTGTTTTCAGCACTGATAATAATTCAGCATACTAAAACGATTTCTGAAGGACCATGTGACACTGAAGACTGGAGTAATGATTCTGAAAATTCAGTTTCTGTTTTCCATCAAAATATTTAGATGGAAAACAGCTATTTTATTGTAATTGTAAAACCATTTCACAATATCCCTGTAGCTTTGATTTAAAAAATGCATCTTTTTCTTTTCTTCTTTCGAAAACATTTTTTTTTAAATCATACCGACCACAAACTTTTGAACCATAGTGTACATTTTAGTGTATTTGTTATTTCCCTATAGTGGATAATGAATGAAAGTCTTGCCCGTAACCTTACGTTGAAGAATAAAGTAATTAAGTATTACATTCACAGCATCCTGCAACTACTGTAACTACTGTGAAGTGCAGATGAGTTTGTATTGATTATAAGGTGATACTGTGGCTGACCACATGGTGGCGTGGTAGAGCTGAGATCCCAGCACACATGTCCAGCTGACCTGACTTTACACACACACAGCATCCGTTGCTAAGCCACACTTCTCAAAAAGAAAGTGAGTATAAAAAACTGCAAGAAGAGAGAGAGAGAGATACAGAGAGAGCAAGAGGAAGGAAAACAGCTCTTTCAGTAGCTATGAATAGCTGCACATTGTCCTCTCTGATCTCAAGAGAAAAAACTGTCACTCCGCCTCTGCATCAGATTCAGCTGTCAGTCAAGTTACAGCGAGACAGATGCTGCTGCTGCTGCAGGTTCACACACATCCAAGACCAACTGCTCATATACTTCAAACATATACTGCTAAAATCATTTTCTTCATTAAAATCATCTCCAATAGAAACATCCTTAAAACAAGATCAATTTCATGGTATGTTTTTTTATCTTGAAGTAATATTTTTGAATCCATTTCATATATATACACACTGCTGTTCAAAAGATTTTAAATATTTTTAAAGAACTCTGTTCTACTCATTAAGGCTGTTTATTTAATTAAAAACACAGAAAAAAATGTAATATTGTAAAATATTATTGCAATTTAAAATAGTGTTTTTCTATTTTAATATACTTTAAAATGTAATTTATTCCTGTGATGCAAAGATGAATTTTCAGCATCATTACTCCAGTCTCCAGTGTCACATGATCCTTCAGAAATCATTCTAATATCCTGATTTATTATCAGTGCTGGAAAGAGTTGCTGCTTAATATTTTTTTGGAACCTGTGATACTTTTTGTCAACATTCTTTGATGAATAAAACGTAAAAAGTCAGGATTTATTTAAAATCTTTTGTAAAAATCTACACTACCGTTCAAAGTTTGGGGTCAGTATTTTTTTTCTTTCTTTCTTTAAAAGAAATTAATAGTTTTATTCAGCAAGGACGTGTAAAATTGACAAAAAAGTGATAGTCAAGCCTTATACTGTAAGAAAAGATTTATATTTTCAATAAATGCTGCACTTTTTAATTTTCAATTCCTCAAAGAACTATAAAAAGGATCACAGGTTCCAAAAAAATAATATTAAGCAGCACAACTGTTTCCAACATTTATAATATATCAGCATATTAAAATGATTTCTTATGAATCATGTGACACTGGAGACTGGAGTTATGATGCTGAAAATTCAGCTTTGAATCACAGGAATAATTATATTTTACAGTATATTAAAATAGAAAACTGTTATTGTAAATTGCAATATTATAAAATACATGATATAATATATAACATATTATATATATAAATTGCAATAAATTATTTATTTAATTTCAGATAAATACTGTTTATTTTCTGTTCATCAAAAATCCTGAAAAAATGTTTTTATTAAAATATTAAGCAGTGCAACTGTTTTCAACACTGATGATAATAAATGTTTCTTAAGCAGCAAATCAATAAATGTTTTTTTAAGGATCATATATTTAGATATTAGAAAGCAGCTATTTTGTTATAACTGTGAAAACGTTTCACAAAATGACTGTAGTTTTGATTTTTAAAAAATACATCCTTCATTTGAAAAATCTTATCAACCTCAAACTTTTAAACCATAGTGTAAATTTATCTTGCGTTTAGGATATTTTGTAACAAAAAAACAGATAAATACATTAACAAGGTAACTCTTTCATAGCTCAGACTGAATAGTCATTTTTCATTTATGCAAATTTTTATCAGATATTTCCTAAAATAGCTTAGGATAACAAACATGCCAATTGTACATGGAATCTCAAACTGAAAAATGACCATTTGCGCATGAGCGTCTCAATGTCTTGAAGCAACACTGGAGATTGAATTAATTTCCTCTGTGATTTTTTGTTTTTAAACAATAAAAAGAGACCACAGTGCTGATCTGAGATCATCTGCAGCCTCCCTCCTATGACGCTTTGACAGCAGGAGTGCATTAGACACAATTACAGAGTCATTAAGTCTCACATCCGAGCAGCTCCCCCAAAGTTCAGACCCGCTGTAAGGGAAATAGAGGCAGGAGATTTGTGCATGGTCTTACAAATGTCAATGGCTGCAATGTGTCTATTAAAACTGACGCCCTCTGGCCTCGACGCGTCACCAAATGAGTCTCTGCCACCATATAGAAATGTCATTGCAAATGGGCTCCGGTATGTGGGCGACAGATGTCACGCTACACTGGCATAAATCGACTGACAAACATTCAACGTAAATATTATCTCACAACGGAGACAAAGACGACGGACGGCGATGTTAGGTGCATCTAAATTCAATTCTTTGCCGCGAACAGAGAAAAATGGACGGTTCTAAAAAAAAAAAAAAAAAAAAGGGCCACTTCTATGACCAGACTGAAAAAGTGCCATGCGCTTGGCTGGCCATCAATCCCTCTAATGGAAATGGATGAGGGCAATCCACTCAGGTAGATGGAGGGAGAATGAGCCCTGATAATTACAGCCCTCATTCAGAGCCAGAGACAGGAAAATAAGTGGCCTGACGCACGAGACCTGCTGCTCGACTTCAACACACTGACAAACTGAAGACAATGAACCGCGGCTACAGAAGAGAACAAAACGCTGATCAAATAGTCATACTAAAATAATAGCCCAAAGGGGTTATTTTCTTAGTGATTCATAATAAAAATGAGGCTGACTCAGGTATAGTGCTGTTAAAATATGGTGGAACATTAACAAAACCCTTTTAAGCCAAGTCACTTCGAGGGCATATTGAAAACGCCTCCTATGGTAATAAATATAAATGGTACGATAATACCTACAATAATATGGTAGGTAATAAATACGACTTTCATTCAAAAGTGTCATTTCTCGAAGATTTTTTTATGTTCTTGCAATACGTCAATCAAAAAATACAGTAAAAACTGTTACATTTTGAAATGTAATTTATCACTGTGATGATAAAGCTGAATATCCAGTTTTCAGTGACACAAGATCCTTCAAATATCACTCTAATACACTGATTTGCATCAATGTAAAAATGTATTGTTCATCCTTGCGGAATTAAAGTATTAATTTTGTTAAATAAATAAATAATTAAATAAATAAATTTTTACACGTGAAAGTCCAGCTCCTATATATGTGAACAGGAGTCAAAATCTTGAAATCTGCTTGTCGAGATTTTTAATAATATACTTTTTAATAACATACTTCACTTCTTTTTTAATTTTTCTCTTTTTTTCCACCTCAAATTTATATTTTTAGGCTGGTAAGGTTAATGTGCATTCTAGAGAAAATATACCTCTATCAAAAGGCATTTGTCATATTCAGAAATTGCAATATTTGACTTTTCTAATTAGATTTTTTGCTTTCTCCTGTCATAGCTCTAATTTGTCTATTGTGGAAGCCACTAAATAATAATAATAATAAAAAAAGGTAATTGCAACTTTTTATCTCATAATTCTGAATTGCGAAGATATAAAATTGCTATTGCAAGAAAAAAGCTAGAATAGTGAGATATGAAAGCGCAAATGTGATAAAAAGTTAGATTTGCGAGATATCAACTCGCAATTGCAAGAAAAAAAGTCAGAATTGTGAGACACAAAACTGCGAGTACGAGAAAAAAGTTGGAATTGTGAGATATAAAATCGCAGTTGTGAGAAAACAGTTACAATTACGAGATATAAACTGGCAATTCTGAGAAAAAAAGTCTGAATTGCATGATATCTATATGCGTGATTTATATCTCACAATTCTGACTTTACAACTTGCAATTGCTAGAAAAATTGCAAGACATAAAATTGCCAATGTGAGAAAAAGTTACATTTGCGAGAAAAATCTGAATTGCGTGATATATATAAGAATGTGTGACTTATATCTTGCAATTCTGACTTTATAACCCACAACCGCAAGAAAAAGACAGAATTTGAAGATACTCACAATTCAGGTTTTTTTTGTGTTTGTGTTCATATTGTAATTGCAACTTTTTATTTCACAATTCTGACTTTATTCTTGCAATTGCGAGTTTCAATTGTGTTTACTAAGTCTACTGAGTTTAAAAGAATAGTTTTAAGAAATAAAGAAGTGCCTAACGGATGATTATGGATATGGCTTATTTGTTCATGATTATTTGTTAAAACTATTCAACAAAGTTTTTAACCAAAAAAAGAAAATTGTCAATCTAAAAACCATATTCCAATCTTATTTTAAATAGTAAATCATCTTTAAAGTTTAAAATTTGTTTTTGTGTTTACCACTTGATGATCATAGCAATGGTGGTTTCAAATGATGATAATACTAAAAGGACGCATGACAACCTCAAAACAAACAGCTGCATGGAGATGAAGGAAATAAGAATCTTGTGCAGGGTGTGATGGTGCAGAGGCTCTTTAAAGTCAAGCCAGATGATGCGTAAGACAAATCGAAAGCTGTGTGGGCGCGTGCAGAGTCACGACTTTTCAACCTCACAGAACCTCACGGTTACCATGGAAGCTGTGTTTTGTTTGTTGAGATTTGAATCTAGGGAGTGAAGATTCCAAGGTTGTAAAACCCCGAAAATAATTATAAAACAGAAACTGACATTCAACTTACCTAAGCTTCAGAAAAAAACACTAGATTAAAAGAGGTCAAAAACAGCACAATCAACACCTAGTCTATATTTTGCACACCCAATGACACAATCAAGACCAACAGAGTGCACTTTTTCAGCAGCGTTGGTTCAAGGAGTATTCTTTCAAAAAATGTTACGCATAGAGACTTTATTAACAGCTACAAGGTGAGGCACAATATTTCAAACCTTTATTTGAAGCAAAAAACTATTTGAAAAATGTGTACTTATAGGCTTTAGTGAGGGAAGAACTACAATGCCATGAAGCACTGTGTATGACAATCAAATTAAAAACAATGGTGAAATATAAAACTATTGATTGAAATCTGTTGATTTTCTCTAAAGAAAGAATCATTCATTTCAGTAAGTCAATTATGTCATTTGCGGTCCTTAATGGCAGAGGGGCTGCAAAAGCTGTTAGTCACAGCTCTCTGATTGGTGGAATTTTATGCACAGCATCATGGGTAATGTAGTTTTCACCACAAATTCTGTAGTTAAACTTTTTTTTTTTTAATAACTCGAAATTACGCAAACAAATGACTTTTACAAAGGCATATACCATCAGTTAACAACCTCGGAGCTCACAACAATGGAGAAGTTTTTTTCTGAACCTGACCGTTGCACTCTTTAATGAATGTTATTACTCATTACGCACATGCAAATAAATGTACAACTGCAAATCGTACTGTTTGTCTGTGACCATAAATGTTTTGAAGTGCCGCCCAGCAGTTGCATGTGTTTGTGTATACACACGCTCTGGGCATGTGTGTGTATGTGTCATGAAGCAGTGCCCTGTGGCTCATGGCCCCGAGGGCTGTGCTGTCCCAAACAGATGGGCTGTGGCAGGGTGGAGCAGCAGTCTCCTAGAACTAATCCACTCAGACAGGTGTGTGTGTGTGTGTGTGTGTGTGTGTGTGTGTAAGTGTTCATGTAGGTATGTTGTTATGTTGGCGGGTGGAGACATGCTCTAGTTTTGCACTAATCCTATTTGACAGGCCGATATTTGTCTGTGTGTGTGTCTATGTGTGTATGCAGGAATACACATACCTAGCTGAGTGCTCCTATACCGCCTGATGCTTCGCACCATCTCGGCCACTTTGTGCTAGAGAAAATAAAAACAGACAGAAATTTCATTAACAGTCGTTCAGTGAATGGTATACAGTAACAAAATACCTGTGGTAACTAATTGTCTGTACAGGATGTTCTGTATTGATCAGAGCCTCAGACAGTAGTTCATTTGATACTTTTAATGCTTATTTTAGTCAATTTGAGGGAAAAAGAATGCACAATGGAAACAATTCTTGTTGCATTACACCCTCAACAATATGTTGTGAAATTTTAAGGTAATTTTAGATGTTTTTAAAAATGTCTAAAGCTGCATTTATTTGATCAGAAATACAGTGCAAACAGTAATATTGTTAAATATTTTTAAAATAGCTGTGTGCCATTGTAATAATATATTTTTAAATGTAATTTATTCCAGTGATGGTAAATCTGAGTTTTCAGTTTCATTACTCCAGTCTTTAGTGTCACATGATCCTTCAGAAATCATTCTAATATGCCTTGAATCATATAAAACCTTGAATCATTTTTTTTCTGTGATGAAAATAAATTTTAATGAACTTACTGTCACTTTTGATTGATTTCTTAAAAAAGTCTTACTAGCCCCAAATATTGGAACAGTAGTGGATATATAATATATATTTGCAGATATTATTACAGATATTATAAATTGTGGGTTGATTGTTCATTCTTAATACACAGCTGACAGAAATTAAGATGCATGCCTGCTGTCACAACAATAGCAAAGTATACATATGCATATTTTATTCACTTGTGGAATCATTGATGAAAACACAGTGGATATAGTTTGGTTACAATATAAAAAAAATAAATAAAATAAAATAAAAAAAAAAACTGAACCAATTCCTGTTATCAATTTTTAACCCTATTCTTAAATAGAGCAAATTATGGAAGCTTGTTTCCACCACTGAATAAAAAAAAAATGTTATTGTGACTTTTTAGCTCACAAATTAGATTTTTTTTTGTCAGAATGATACAAACTAGCAATTCTGGCTTTTTTCCTCAGAATTGTGAGATTTAAACTTATGAAGTCAGAATAGCATGATACAAACTCGCAATTCTGACTTTTGTCTCAGAACTGTGAGACATAAACTTGAAACTGCAAGTTATAAAATCAAAATTGTGAAATATAAACTTACAATTCTGACTTTTTTTCTCACAAATGCAAGTTTATATCTCCCAATTCTGACTTTTTTTTTGTAAATCTGACTTTGTTTCCTCAGAATTCCTCAGAGATATAGATATAAAGTCAGAATAGCGTGACACAAACTTGCAATTGCGACATAAACTCAATTACTTTTTTCTCACAAATGCGAGTTTATATCGCATAATATCGCAAATCTGACTTTTTTCTCAGAACGGTGAGATATAAACTCACAATTGCGAGTTATAAAGTCCAATTTTGAGAAAAAAAAACAGCCATTTAAAATTACGAGTTTATATCACAAATCTGACTTAAAACCTGCATGTTATAAAGTCAGAATTGGGAGATATAAATATAATTCGCAATTCTGAGAAAAAAAAGTCACAATTGTGAGTTTATATCTCGTGACTTAATTTCTCAGAACTGCAAGTTTATTTTTGACTTTATAACTTGTTTATAACAAGTTTGTATCTTTAAATTCTAAGAAAAAAAATAACACATAAAATATCACAATTGGCTTTTTAAATTTTTTATTCAGTGGCCAAAATGGGCTTCTTAAGCAAATAATACAGTTTTTTTTTATACTAAAAAGCTTTTTAATTAAAAAGTCTGTAACGTTTTTTAATTGCAACAGAAGGCTATGGTATGTCCTCACTTAAATAGGTACATAAATATGTGTGTGCATTAATGTGAGCACATCATTAATTCCATTATAGATGCCAACTCACCATCTTTTCAAAATTAACCAGCTCCCCATGGAAAGTCTTACAGCTCTCATGGAGGAAGGTCAGATCTGCAGAAAGAGAGAGAGAGTGAGAGTGAATGCATAATAAAGGGAACAGTTATGTAATGACATGTCATCATGCCATCACTCGTTCAGCCAGGCGTCTTCTTTCTGGCTGAGCTGAACTGAAGCTTGACGTTCACATGCAACAAAAGAGAATAAGAGAGAGAGAGAGCGAGCGAGAAGGAGAAGTGAACAGTCATCATGTCATGATGGGTGATCTGTCTGTACCCGAGCCAGCTCTGGTGAAAAAAGAGAGAGAGGCAGGTAACATGAGAGGAAAGGAGAATGTTAGAGACACTACATGCTGTCAGGATGAGTCCACTGAATACAGACGATTGAGTAAAGAGAGAGAGCGGCCGTGTGCCAATGTATCGGCCCATAAAAGTAATTATCTGCAGGCTTACAGTTTCATGCGACTGTTAGAGCCCTGCAGTTAAGCATGAGCTCACAGCCTGTCTGTATGGTTCACGATTAATAAATTGTGCAGCCCTATTATATAGAGTTTTCGCTGATAACTGAGACCAGAGGAGAGTGTTGTTATTGATAACTGAAACTTACACTACAAAAAAGAATTTGGGGTTATTGTAAATAAAATAAAACAATAAAATATAAGATGAAAAGACTTAAAATAAGTTCTTAAGAATTGAATAATTGCTTTGGTGACTAACCAAAAAGAATTATTTTAAGTACTAAAAATGACAAAAAAATTAAATACTGTAAAAACTACATATATTAATATATTAATTTCTGTTTAACATTAAACAGAAATATTAAAAAACGAATACACTTGACAAAAGCACGTAACTAAATTACTAAAACAACCAAAAACTAAAACCTGGTCTACAGCGCCTTGCGAAAGTATTCATACCCTGGCATTTTTTTTCACATTTGTTATGTTGCTGCCTTATGTTAAACTGCTTTAAAAAATCCACATCAGTCTACACTCCATGCACCATAATGGCAAAGCAAAAAGACTGATTTTTAACGTCTTTGCAAAGTTATTAAAAATAAAAAAATTTAATGATTCCACTGCACAAGTATTCATGCTTATTTATATTGAAACTTAGCTCAGGAGCATTCATAATGCTTGTAGACGCTGAGTGAAGTTAACCTTGAATAGGTATGATTTGGAAAGACACACACGTCTTAATAAAAGGTCTAAGAGCTGAAATATCAATGCATATCAGAGCAAAAACGAAGCCCTGAGGTCAAGAAAACTGCCTGTAGAGCTCAGAAACAGGATTGCATCAAGCCACAAATCTGGGGAAGAGTTCAGACAAAAAGTCTGCTGCATTGAAGGTTCACAGAAGCATGTAGTCTCCATTATCCTTAATGGAAGAAGTTTAAAACAACCAGGACTCTTCCTAGAGCTGGAATCCTGACCAAACTGAGTTAGTGTGGTGGTAGCACCTCATGCTGTGGGGCTGTTTTTCAGTGGCAGGGACTGAGGGACTCACTGAAGTAGAAGGAAAGCTCAACACAGCAAAATATTGAGATAGCCTTAATGCAAAACAAGTCCAGTGCATTCAGAACCTCAGACTGGGCAGAAGGTTCACCTTCTAAAAGGACAATGAGCCTAAACACACAGCAAGTGTGGCTTATAGACAACTCTGTGAATATCCTTGAGTGGCCCAGCCAGAGTCTGGGCTTGAACCCAATCAATCATTTCTGGAGAAACCTGAAAATGTACATCTGCCAGACCCCATCCAAACTGGCAGAGCTTGAGAGGTGAGGAGAAGAATGGCACATAACTGCCAAATGGTGATGTACAAATCTTGTTGCATCATACCTAAAAGACTTGAGGCTGTAAAGGTGCTTGAACTATGTACTGAGTTAAGGGTATGAATACTTATGCAATGTACTTATTTCAGTTTATATATATATAAACTTATGGTGAACATTATATGTCAACTGTGGTAACAACCCATTATTATTATTTTTATTATTACAAATATTTTATAAGATTTTTTTTATTATTTTAAATAAAAAAATTACAACACCTTTTCTCAGCCATGGCAATAAAGTACCTGCAAATACCTGCATGCTGAGAAAGAGAGAAAGAGAAGGAGGAGTGCATCATGCTTCACCTCCTGACCTGCTACTCTGAGGCCTGCGGCGGTTTTAACAAAAAAAGCTATTAAAAATGCAACACGTGTCACATTTCGCTTTGCCATCACAAACAAACATCCCAAAGACCTCTCTGGCTTTCTTTTGAAGGACACCGTTTTAGCTCTTATACTCTGAAATGTCCACCCACATCATTTAAGAAGATTTTGCAACATATTTAATGTATCGATCTAAATTTACATTGAAGATAAAACATGGCTACTGTCCTCAGGCATGCCGCATAATTACTACATAACATGCCAAATGCATTTCTGTTACACGTGTGCACACTTAAACAACTCCTGCTGGATTCACACTGAAAGTATGTTGGAATTTCAGATTAGCTGACATTTCTGGACACAAATAACACTGTCTGTCAAGTACTAACATCATTCTAGCATCTTTATCCCAGCAGACTCAAGACAATTTACACTTTTAGGACAACAGCTCCTCTAGACACAGTGTTCAAATCCGTTAAACACTAGGGATTCCCAACTGTCAGACTACAGATAAAGCCACGCTCTGAGAAGTGACACATCAGCATCTACAAAGCAAAGGTGCGCTAAGATTTTACAAGACATTGCCGAATGTTTGGATTCGGACACATTGCGTTGTGGGCTATAGTCCCTAAGCAATAAAATGGCTGTATATTGTAAACCTGGTAAATATTGTCAGTAATCCTTGTATCACAAATGTACTGGGGGAAAAAAAACATACTGAAAAAGTGTTACTTTACAGTGCATATACTGTATACTGAATTTATTTCA
Source organism: Cirrhinus molitorella (assembly GCA_033026305.1). Taxonomy (NCBI): domain Eukaryota; kingdom Metazoa; phylum Chordata; class Actinopteri; order Cypriniformes; family Cyprinidae; genus Cirrhinus; species Cirrhinus molitorella. Next base: position 24,062,249 of record CM065117.1, on the reverse strand, counting down.
GAATGAAATTTAGTATAAAAGCATCTTAGCAATAATAATCGATAATCTAGAGCAATACATTAATCTAAGTAACATAAATGCACATGTACCTTAGTGATGTCTCATTTAAGTAACTCTTTTGAACCAGTTATTTTCACTGATTCATTTGAATTGATTCAAAAACTTACACTAATTTTTGGTAGTATACTTTCATGTTTTTTTTTTAAAGTAGTCTCTTTATATATTTTGAAATGTAATTTCCTTCTGATGCCAAATCTAAATTTTCAGCATCATTACTCCAGTCTTCAGTGTCACCTGATCCTTCAGAAATCATTTTAATATGCTGATTTGCTGCTCGAGAAACACTTTTTTGAGCCTGTTTTGCTTAGTTTATAAATTCTTTCATATTGTGATGCCTGTGTGTCTCGTGCCAGAGTCATGTAATGTGTGTGCCAGACTGAAACGCAAAGCAGTGCTCAGCAAAGACTTTGATGCTCAACTGATCCTGACAGGCTTGAGTCATGAGCACCTACAGGGAAGGAGACAGAGATTGAAAAGACATGGAGAGACTACAGACATGAAAGAGGACAGATGGGACAGGAATATAGCAGCTGTGTGTATGAACGTGTGCAGAAATGTGGATGAGCAGGTAGGTAAATGTGTGTATGTGCAAACATGTACAGTTTTAAAGGGGGAAGGCGGAAAGAAAACAAATTTGAGAAGCACTCATACACTACCATTCAAAAGTTTTTTAATACTTTTGCCAAATTTACAGCAAAGACTTAAATTGCAACAATCAAAACATCTTTTTCAAACAAATGCTGTTCTTTTGAACTTTCTGTTTATCAGAGAATTCCTAAAATTCTAAGAAATATCATATAATAGCATATTAGAATGATTTCTGAAGGATCATGTGACACTGGAGACTGGAGTAATGATGCTAAAAATTCAGCTTTGCATCACAGGAATAAATTACATTTTAAAATATATTCAAATAGAAAACACTTCAAATATGTTGTATTTGAATGGTAATGTATATACTGCACATTTCCTGTACTTTTAGGCATTAATGTTTTTGTGTAACAATTTGTGCATTAATGAAACTTTTTAATAAATTGCAGCAAAAAAAAGTGTACGTCAGGTTTTGCTTTCATCGTGGGGACTATTTGAAGCTTTCAATTGATGTATGGTTTGTTAGAATAGGACAATATTTGGCCAAGATACAACTATTTGAAAATCTTGAATCTGAGGGTGCCAAAAAGATCAAAATATTGAGAAAAATCACCTTTAAAATTGTCTATATGAAGTTTTTAGCAATGCATATTAATACTCAAAAATTATGTTTTTATATAATTACGGTAGGAAATTTCTAAATATCTTCATGGAACATTACTTCCTAATGATTTTTGGCATAAAAGAAAACTCAATAAGTTTGGCTATTGCTACAAATACGCCTGTGATATTTAAGACTGGTTTTGTGGTCCAGGGTCCCATATCATTAGCTCAGTAAAAAAAAAAAAAGCCCTGGAAGTCCCATCATAATCCAGAATGCACATGTGTTTGTGTGTATCACTAATGTGTATGCCTGCATGTTGATCCCTGGTGCATGTTTGGCTGCAGGGGGTCTGAAATCCAGCATGTACAGGAGCTGCAGATCAGAGGGGCGTTAATTAATAAGGCGGGGCCTTTCAGACTGACTTCAAATCACAGAGGCAGTCACGGCAGGAGGGGACTTTATAGGAACACATATGGACAACAGCTGGAGGAAGAGACTAAGAGCACACTGCTGCTACTGTAACATGCGAATGTGTCTGTGTGTGTGTGTGTGTGTGAGGGACTCACCCTTCAGCAGCAGCGGAGTGAAGGGTATGAGTGGGGCTCTCAGGCTTGCTAGAAGGTCTCTGTATGACTTGTGGTTCCTCGAAGGGTCCTGTAGCAACAAACAACATCATCATCACGCATGCTGTCAATTAATGTCAAATCAGCCTGCAGAGTGACAAATTTTATAGCTTAGAGGCTGTACTTTCAAGAGATCACGAGACTTAATCGGTTACACTGTATTCAATTAAAGGGATAGTTCACCAAAAAATTTAAATTCTCATGTCGTTCCAAACCTGTAAGACCTTCCTTCACCTTCAGAACACAAATTAAGATATTTTTGATGAAATCCGAGTGCTATCTGACCCTGCACAGACAGCAATGCAACTGACACATTCAAGGCCCAATAAGCTAGTAAGGACATCATTAAAATAGTCCATGTGACATCAGTGGTTCAAACGTAATTTTATGAAGCTATGAGAATACTTGTATTGTCATCTGTGGAAGGTCAGAAAGCTTTTAGATTTCATCAAAAATATCTTAATTGGTGTTCCAAAGATGAACAAAGGTCTTTTGGAACGACATGAGGGAGAGTAATTAATGACAGAATTTTTAGCTGAACTATCCCTTTAATTTGCTTACCCTCAGACTATCCAAGATGTTTTTCTTCAGTAGAACATTTAAGAAGATTTTTAGCTAATCCCGTAAATTACAAGATGATGGGTTCCGTCACTTTGAGCGTCATTTTTTGATACCTGCTCAAAGTGACAAAACCTATTGTCTCTCATTTCATGAACCACCAAATGGATGGCATGAAGATGAGTAAACAGCAAATTTTGCAGGTTTTTTTTCTGACCTGAATAAGATATTTCACATAAATGACGTTGACATATAGTCCACAAGAGAAAATAATAGTTGAATTTATAAAAATGACCCTGTTTAAAAGTTTACATACACTTGATTCTTAACACTGTGTTGTTACCTGAATGATCCATAGCTGTTTTTTATTTTTGTTTAGTGATAGTTGTTCATAAGTCCCTTGTTTGTCCTGAACTGCCTGCTGTTCTTCAGAAAAAGCCTTCAGGTCCCACAAATTCTTTAGTTGGAGTCCCTCAGTTGTCTATTACAACTATTGCAACTATTACAGAAGGTTCAAATGCTCACTGATGCTCCAGAAGGAAAAACAGAAGGGTGTAAACTTTTGAACAGAATCAAGATTAAAGATTTTTCTTATTTTTGCCTCAATATCATATTTTTTTTAGTACTACCCTTCAGAAGCTACAGAAGATTCTTACATGTTTCCCAGAAGACAAAATAAGTTAAATTTACCATGACCTTTAAATTCAAAAAATTTCACCCCCCAGCTCTTAATGCATTGTGTTTCCATCTGGAGCATCAGTGAGCGTTTGAACCTTCTCTAATAGTTGCATGAGACCCCAGTTGTCCTAAGATGGATCTCAAAATCATACCGTCGTTGTTAAAAAGGTTTCGAATACACAAAAATGCTGAAAAAACATAGAATTTGTGGGACCTGAAGGATTTTTCTGAAGAACAGCAGGCAGTTTAAGTGCAAAGGACAAACAAGGGACTCATGAACAACTTTTGACCTCAACTGTAACTCTGTATTTATCTCAAAGAAGAAAGTACACCTAGATTGGCTTATGGATGAGTAAATCATGGGTTCATTTTAATTTTTGTGTGAACTATCCCTTTAACATACAATTAGAGTATAGAGCTATAAAATGAACATGGATTTCATAGTTCAGATAACTGATTATGGAAGAATTTGACTAAAAATAAGAAATAGAGCTCATACTGAGTTATCTAACTTCTGTTCTTTGCAAATCTGAGCACAGTTAAAAGACATTTTTGAGATGTTATCTAAAACTCTAGGAGTCGTTGTCTCAAGATAAGCATCTAAAAAAGCAGGAGTCCTAAGCAAAAGTCTCACTGCTGTCTAAGAGGAACAATTCAGATATGAAATAGCATTTGGGATTTTTCTTCACTTACCGCAATGCTCTCGAACTGCTGAAACTGCTTCCGGAACTTTCCTGGCAAACCCTGACAAAACACAAACACATATGCAATTAGCAAATGACACATTTCACTTGCCAATTAAAACTCCATGAGGAATCGGATGCGTGAAAACAACACATAAAATGCAACACATATGAGGTAAAAAAAAAACAAAAAAAAAAACATAGGATTTATTTCAAAAGGCATAATCTGACACTAGATGTACAGGTGGACATGGAAACATTTCATACGGAGCAGCACAAGCTAATTCAGTTCGGTTGTCATGACAACTGCTAATAGCTTCCTGCCAAGAATAACACTCGGCGCTTCTTAGGAACGAGAGTAGGCAGAGGTGCTAAGAGACTGTGTGTGAGTGCGACAGAGAGAGCGAAAAAGGGACATTAGCAAACAAATGCACTCACTTCCCAGGTCAGACGTAGGCGGCTGACTGCAGGGTTGTCCAGTCCCAGAACCAGCGCCAGGAACGACAGCAGATCCTGCTGCTGTTTACATCTAAAACACACACACACACAACAGCACTCATTACATACACAAACCTAATAAACAACTTAATAATCTTGTTACAGTTCTCTAAAACTATTGAGAACTTGTATTCGGCCATTGAAATAAAGCTGAAATAAAATAAACTAAATATTGGATTAGAAATATTAGAAAAATTTTAACTTAAGGCGAGACCCTGCAGGTGAATAGGGTAAAAAAAAATTACTAAGAGTCATCGCCTTACTTACCCAGATGTCTGACTACATTAATAGTTGGAAACATTTTTTGTATTACAAGTTTTCTAAAATATTAGGTTTAATCCCTTAACTGTCACCCAAGTTTACGTCACCATTAAATACTCCTAAAAATATATTTTACCACTTTTTGGTGTTACAAATTATTTAGGAAAAGCAACAGGTTAATTTATGACAGGAGTGCACCTCAAAAATCTACTTCATAACAGGAGTTCTGACCTTTGTGAATTAGTGAACAGAAATTATATTTCAGTTAATCTTTTGAAAACCATTTTAAAATCAGACATTGCATTTATGGAAAATGTACATCAACTCATATTACAAAATGTTTTCGTTCATGAATTGTACAAATTTAAGTTTGAATAACTGCATTTTCATGTCTATGTTCAAAAATGTAACAGTTAAAGAGTTAAATATGCAAATTTCTAAACAATGGATGAAGTCAGTTTCAAAATTCTTGTTTAAATTTTTTTGACATATTAGGGTCAAATGTTTTTACAGAGGGTATTTTGGGTATCTAATTTGTCACTCCAAAATTCTGAAAATACTTGGAACAGACAGAAAACAATATATTTTTGTAACATTTTTTGGGTAATAAAATGTTGCATAAAATCAAGCGAATTATATATGAGCAAATTCTTCTGTAAAAACCTTCAGGATATAGACAGGAATACAAATGTAAAGTATGGTGTGTGTAAGTGCCACTGAAGTGGAAATGTAGGAGAAAAAACTCATTTTGAGAAAACGGCATAATTGAATTGAAAACTACTGGCACAAATAGATAAAGTGCTATAAAATAAACATTTAACAGTGTCTTTTAGATATTTTCTATTTACTAGCCTGAAAAAAAAACTTTATGAAAAACCAAAAAGCCCAAAATCTCAAACTTGACAGGTGCATGAAAAAACAGTTTTCGCCTGCAGTGTCTCCCCTTAACAAAAAATGTAAAAATTCAAAAGGGTGTAAAAAATGACTAAAAACTTTAAATTTAAAATTTAAATCTAATTTAAATTATTTAAAATATTAAGTACTATACCAGTAAATAAATAATTAAATAACACTGGAATGTGAATAAAAAAAGCATAGATCCACGATGATCATTTATCATATTTTTTCCACCAAAAAGAGTTTCATTGGACTTTACATGACTCTTTTTTGCCATCTTTCTGAGCCTTTGATTTAAACAGGTGTTTTCTGCTACTTGACCATTATAACTATATGCAAATGTGCCCTATTATGATTGGCTAACCGCCCCCTCCAAGAGCCAGAATACTGAATAGGTGTTGATATCTGTGGGTGGTCATATGTTATCACGTTCACAGCTCTGACGCAGTTTGGTGCCATGATGATTCCTGAATAATTCATTTTTGTCACCCTCATAAGCGGTTTCAGCTTGTACCCTACCCAAAAGCACGTGTATACTCACAAGGCTGCGATCTTTATGAACTTGCGCAGTAGCTGTATCCTCTTCGGGAGCGACTGGCACTGCAGGATCTCTGTGGCGACCCAGTGCTGCACCTCGCTGCACCGCTGCAGGATCAGCTCCAGGTTTAGGGGGCGCCAGCGGGCCTGTTCCCCGTGAAACACGTAACAGACAAACTCCACCTGTTCAAACAAACCCACCACCACCCCATCAAAAAAATCAAACACGGACAGGAACAAAGGCACACGGGAAACATTTCATAACGTGCCAAGTTTTGTTGTTTTTACATGAACTTTGCAATGCGGCTAGCCTTGAACTAAAAGCCAGTTTCATAAGACATTGATTTGCAGTGGAAAACTACAGAGGATGCACTGTAGCACTAGACAAGTCTTGATTACACTTTGTAGTCACCCATCCTACGAAGGATATACCAATAAAAAGAAAAAAAATTAAGATACAGGACATTTAAATTTTATTCAAATGCTCATATAATGTTAACTGATTTATTTTGAATTAGCCTTAATTTTATATTTTATTATATTTATTATTTAATTTTGTTATGAGCTTTTGTAATAATTTTATTATTGTTATTACTATTGTTTTACGTATTCTATATAGCTGTAATTTATTTATTTTAGTTTTCTATTAGTACCTCGACTTGATTTATGTTGATTATTTGTCAAGGCAATGCTCATATAATATTCATTTATTTATTTATTTATTTATTTAGAATTAGCCTTATTTTCAGTTTTTTTTTTTAGTTTAAGTTTTTGTAATTGCGTTATGAGCTTTTGTAACTGAAATTATTATTATTATTACTACATTTTTTAAGCTTTAATTAATTAACTTCAGTTTTACTTTTAGTAATTTAGTAACCTCAACTTACTTTCTTTCATTTAGCTGTCAATTTTGAAGTTTTAGTAATTTTGTTATGAGCTTTTGTAACTGTAATGTAATTAATGTATTTATTTATTTATTTATTTATTTTTACATTTTTCTATATAGCTTTAAGTAATATATTTCAGTTTTACTTTTAGCAATTTCAGTAACTCATCTTATTTTATTTCATTAATTTGTCAAGGCAACACTGATATAATATTAATTAATTTATTTATTTTGAATTAGACATATTTGATATTAGTTTAAGTTTTAGTAATATTGTCATGAGCTTTTGTAATTGTTATTATATATTTATTTATTTTATATTTTTAATATATATATATATCTTTGATTAATTTATTTGTTTTAGTAATTTCAGCACCTCAACATATTTTATTTATTTGTGAAGGCAATGCTGATATAATATTAATTAAATAATTTATTTTAATTAATTTATTAAATTTAATTTATTAAATTTGCTATGAGCTTTTGCAATTGTTATTACTTTATTTTATTACACTTTTCTACATATCTTTAAGTAATTTATTTCAGTTTTGCTTTTAGCAATTTCAGTAGCTCAATTTTATTTCATTTATTTGTCAAGGCAATGCTGATATAACATTAATTAATTAATTTACTCTGAATTAGCCTTTATTTTATATTTTCAGTTTTATTTATATTTATAGTAATTATATAGTTTATTTATAGTTTATTATAGTAATTTGAGTAATTTTGTCATTTAGTTATGAGCTTTTGTAATTATTTATTATATATATATAAATAAATAATTACAAAAGCTCATAACTAAATGACAAAATTACCCAAATTAAATTATATATATATGTTTAATGAATGTATTCCAGTTTTGGTTTTAGTAATTTCAGTACCTCAACTTCTTTTATTTAATTTTTCATGTAATATTTATATATTTTATTTACTTTCAGCTTCATTTCAATCCCTAAATTTTATTAGTCTTAGTTTTACATAACAACAACAACACTGTCAAATTCCTAATAATGCTTAATAATTTTAGTTTATTTTCTAGGTAACAATAACAATACTTATGTAGTGCTTTGCACATAAATTCAAAAATAACTAATAACCAAAGTTTAATGCAGAGCTACGAGAAATTTGTCTTTTAAGATTGAAGCTCCTGATACATTCCAATGAAAATGATGTGGAAGCACGAAATAGGTTGATATTATGTGCACAATGCAATGCAGTAGCTTTACGCTGGCCTGTGTCTGTCTGTGATGAAGCTGTGCTGAATACTGATGATTTAAGGGCAGTAGTGTCCTGACCTCGTGCACACAGCTGAAGAGTTCCCAGTCGAACACCACCAGCTGATTGGCCACCTCCTCTGCACTCATGTCATGGAGTTTGCTGTCTCCTGGTGACCAGTGGATCTCCTCAGGGAGCGGTATCTGACCGACAAACACATGCGGATGAGGACCGTAATCATTGAGCAGGACAAGTCAATATGGCTTTTTCAATAACTTTTACATTAGCTGCCCCCAAGTCTTCAATATTTGCTCATATACTACTGCATTCGTCTCACACAGTGAAGCTGAACTACAATTGTAAATTTTCAATAACTCCAGTCTGTTTGACTCATGACGAGGCTCTACAGTGCGACCATTTCGGTCGCATTTGCGACTGAAAAATACTGCAATATTTAGGAGCACCAGTGCGACTGACCCGATCAGCATATTTGTGTTTGCGTAGAGGGGAGCTTCAAATGTTTCTATGTGTTTTTGCAGCGATAAGTAATGTATCACAAACATATCTCACAAATCTTTTCATAAATAAAGTGTAAAGAGAGTGTAAATAAGAGATTCACTGTGCAGTGTAAAGAGCTTCACTGATTATAATGGAACTTTGTGAGATTGCGATGAACTAAAATGAGGGACAGCTTTTAATGATTTTTAATAGAGTTTGTAAATGAAATATTGAGTTAATACAACAGTTAAATTAACAAGAAGCTTTTTTTGCTCTATTTCGGTGTCAAAAATAGTTTGAAATAGTCACAACTGAGCCGCTGCACATCTGCATTCAAACACAACGGTGTTTAGTTTCTGAATGAACGTGCGTTTTAAAACAAATTTAGTGCGTCAATGATTCAATTTCCTATTCATAAAGACATTCACTTGCTGTATTCCTGAATGAATCAGCAGTTCGAACGAATCAAATGAATGAATGACTCAGTAATTAAATCAGTGACTTGCCATCACCTGCTGGCAGTTTTAGTTTCATTTTTAAAGTATCTTTCAGTTATACAAATCATTTAATATTTCTATATTCAAAATGTTATATTTAAAACATTAATCTCAACATGAATTTATGAATTTGATTGCACTCTGAGCCTCATTAAACATCTGAAAATACACCTAGAAGCCACTTTTGTGTTCTTCTGTGCCACCTCTTTAGTACAAATTAATTTAGTTAATACTGATTTCATTTGATTGGTAACTTCGTTCGTATTCCACTTGCTATTATTCTGCTGTTTTAATTAGAAATGCTAAAAAAGCTTATAAAATATAATTGTCTAAACATTTTACATAAAAGATGACATAGTTTTAATCAAGTTAGAAAAATGCCATTACAAAGGTAAAAACAAAATTCACTTTTAAAGGATCACCTCGTAATGGGAAGGCAGATTTTTGATCCGATTTTTTTGATTATTGATTAGAGATGCTCCTAAAATTTTGACTGTGCTCCTAAAAAGAAAAGTAAGCATAGAGCCCTGCGCTACAATCACTTTGTGGTTGAATAAAACAAGATTTTGATGGCAATCAAATGCTTTCTAAACCACTGATTTAAGTTCTCAGCACTATTGTAGATAACATCCTGAGTGAATATGTAATTTGTGGTGTTTAAGAATTCCAGCATGACTGTAACAAATACGAAACACTTATGCTTGCTATTTCTGAGGGTCTCCATGGGAACACCACTCCCCCCCTCCACACGAATGTCTCGCCCACGGTTCTCACCAAGCTCTCGAGCTCCGCGGGCTCACAGGCGAACAGGTGGGTGTTGACGCCCAGAGTGGTGAAAACGGCCTCGTCGCTGGGACGGAACACTGCCTTCTCTGAAAAAACACAGATTAGATTGTGATGTTAAAGCTGATGAGCCATCATTTTAGAAAATGTTGTGTCCCCAAACAGTGAGTCAAGGTCTGGATCATTATAAATTGGTATGGCACTTCATAATGTACACAAATGACGCTGTGTTTGGGGTTTCAGTGTGCAAGTGAGATCTTGGTGTTTCTGGGTACGGATTTGAATTCTCTTACCTCCGGATGAGGTGACGGCCACCAGTATGAGGTTGGCAGGTTGGGTGGGCTGGTCCTCGCTGTACTGGAGTTTCTCTTTCACCAGAGCCAAGATCTCTCCGACCCGGCACGAAAGCCGGCTCCGAATGGTCACATACGAGTGATCTGGTGTGTAAACCCTGCAGAAGACTAAGAACAAGGACCAAACAGTCAAATCTACTGTCCAGGAGATATTGCCCCAATCTTAGTCTCACAGCATTGGCTTCTGGTACACTATAGAACTGATTTAAAATACTTTTTATTGATACAGAATCTGTATCAATCTGGAAGAACACTGAGATCTGCTAGCCAGATACTATTAAAAATTCCAAGGTCTGGACTAAATCAAAGTAGTAATTGTGTGTTTGCACTGCTCATTTTCTATTATTAAATTACATTGATAATAATAACATGTAATATTGATATTACTTTGAAAAAATTATGTTTGCTAGGTGAATCACATTTAGTTTGTACTGTAATTACATTAAAGTAATATTATTATTATTATTATTATTATTACTTTTATTTGGAAAAAGGGGTTTGCTAAGTGAATAAAATTTAGTTTGTGCACAGCTCATTTTCTATTTTTCAATTAAATTAATAATAATAATAATAACAACAACGTATTATTAATTGTATTTGGGAACAGTGGTTTGCTAAGTGAATAAAATTTTGTTTAATACTTTCTATTTTTCAATTCAATTCAATTAAAAATATCATTATTCTTATTATTATTATTAATAAAATCAACATAGTATTCATTTTATTTGGAAAAAGGGGTTTGCTAAGTGAATAAAATGTAGTTTGTGCAAAGCTCATTTTCTATTTATAAATTAAATTCAACTAATAATAATATTAATAATAACAACAGATTATTATTTTTATTTGGAAAAAGGGGTGAACACAATTTTGTCTGTTCACAGCTCATTTTCTATTTTTCAATTCAATTCAATTAAAAATATTATTATTATTATTATTACTATTATTATTAATAACAAAATTAACATATTATTCATTTTATTTGGAAAAAGGGGTTGCTAAGTGAATAAATTGTACTTTGTTCACAGCTCATTTTCTATTTTTAAATTAAATTCAACTAATAATAATAATAATAATAATAATATTAATAATAATAATAACATGTATTTTTAATATTATTTGAAAGGGTTTTGCCAAAAGATTTTTTGTTTGTGAACAGCTAATTTTAAATTAAATTAAATTACTTTTTAAATATAGTTTATATCTACAGTCTTCAGTGTCACATGCTTGTTCAGAAATCATTTTAATATGCAGATTTGATACTTCTTAATGCTTGATGAAATAATGTATACATCTTTTTTTCACAATATTCTTTGTTGACAGATATATCTTTTCTTAAATATGTCTTTTCTAACATTACTTTTGATCAATTTGAAGCAACTTTGCTCAAGTTAAATAAAAGAGGCAAAACTTTGAATAGTAGTAATTATGTACAGTATTGACTTCCTCTCCATTCACCAATGACGGCTCTGACAAAAGCAGAAAGTGGGTCATTGGAGGCTTCAGGGTCAGCGGCGTTTTGTACTGTCAGATTGCCTATTGATTAAGGTCTGGGAAATCAGTTAGCTTGGCTTGAGCCACTGCCCTGACAAAGAGTCCCATTCCATCAGATGAGCTCATTGCATCTATAAAACTTGGCAGACGCTTCTTCTGTGACCCGATTTGTCATCCTGGTCTGAATGAAGTGGAAGCAGACTGGCACTTTCACAAAAAAAGGATGAATAAGAGGATTCACTAACAGTATTCTCATGGGCGTTATTGCACAGCTAAGCAAACGCAACGGCAATAAACTGCGGTCAGTCTGTGCAATATTTATGCATCCTATTAAAACGAAGGTTTGAACGTACTCTCGTCCGAGCCGCGGAAAGCCTCTCGGGGCTGCAGGCAGGCGTCGATACGTCTGAAGTGTCGGAAGAGCGGGCGGACTTGCTTCTTGCGGCTCTCCTTGTCTTCCTCGGCTCTGCCGGAGAGAATGGGAAACAAGTCAGGTAGCTATTCATGTGTAAATAACTGAATAAGTTATTTGTCTCCAAAAGACTATTATTAACCTAAAATTAGTTTGGTAACGGCATCAGGGATGGAAAATATTCTATGCATGGGCAAGATATTTGAGGACCAGACATGGCATGCTATTAAGCTGTTTATAACTGGATTGCAAGAAATTGTAAACCCCAATATGCCAAAACCATGAATATGGCATTGATTATGTTTGCATGGCATCCTTATAATTTAAAGATGCAAAAAGACCAAACATGCCAGAGGCAATTAAAAGCTGTCTAGAAAAAAAAAGCTTTTTATAAAATGAGTCACAGAAAGGGTTTATGAAAAGACTGCTGCCCTATTGAGAGGCTTTAAACGACACAATCAAAATCGAATACAACACATTAAAGTATTAATCTCTGCACATTAATTCTTCATCTGGTTCTAAAGCTCCTAATGGGCAAGTGCATTCGCCTCATTTAATACTTTACAACTCATGTTGTACTTCGACAAACTAAGAGGCTCTGAGTCTTCATGTATTATATGATTTTCTGCTCCTCTATGATTTCTGCAGCCATTATAGCTCGTAAAAAAATATTTATAGCTTGTATTAATATTCCACTGTGAGGATGAAGGGGATTTGATGCTTACGGGCTGTGTAATATCTCAGTCCAGCGCTGAAGCTTCAGGACGTCTTCCACCAGTTCAGGAAAGCGGCTGAGCTCCTGAACGGCGCACAAATACAGCTCCTGAAACGAAATGCATTTGTTATTGAGACTAAGAGAAAGAAAATAAAAGAGACTGCTGAATTTATTTTTGTAGCTTCATAACATTACGGTTGAACCACTGATATCACATGGACTATTTTATTGATGTCCTTGCTGCCTTTCTGGGCCTTGAACGTGTCAGTTGCATTGCTGTCTATGCAGAGTCAGAAAGCTCCCGGATTTCATTAAAAATACCTTAATTTGTGTTCTGAAGATGAACGGAGGGCAATTAATTAAAGTAATTAATGAGTAGTAAGGACATTGTTAAAATAGTCCATGTGACATCAGTGGTTCAACCTTGATGTTATGAAGTTGCGAGAATACTTTTTGTGCAAAGAGAAAACAAAAGTAACGACTTCAACAATTTCTTCTCTTCCATGTCACGATAGGCCAGTCACAATAACACCTTTTTGTTGTGTGATATATTGCCTCCAAGCGATATTATTGTCATTATTGCGACTGAATATATAATCATAATATAACAACATAATAATGCAAGAAGGCCTGCACACTTTCAGATGACAACAAACTTTTAATTCTTAAGAAAATTGACAAAAAGTTAAGTAACAAAATATTAGATACCTTTAAAAACTTTAATAAATAGTAAATAAACATTTTCTAACAAAAAGTGCAAAGTAACAAGTAGAAAAAAAGAAAAATGCACAAAGAACTTGTATGGAGATTTTTCCATCTACAGATTTTTTTTACTGACCTTCTTTTCTCAGTAAATTAAGGGCGCACACTATTGCTAAAAAAACACAATCCCTACTTAGCAGTCAGATGTCTGTATGCACAAAGGCACAGATCTCTAAACAAGGCCATATCTGCAGATTAAACTTATTTTGTAGAAGCATTTTTAAAATTTGAAATAACACCTCATGACTGCACCACATTATGTACAAAAGAAGCTGCTAAAGACACAGGTGCAAGTGGAAAACAAAAAAACATGGTGACATTAATTTTTATGTAAATACAATGGGAAATATATTGCGTCACCAAAAATTATTGAGGTCATCCACATATACTGATCAATAAGTCGATATATTGATTATTGCGACAGGCCTAGACGCACATTCACAATAATATAATGATGTATGCGTGTGGATTCACTGTCTGTATAATGTAACAAGACAGAGCAAAATAATCAAAATCATCCTCTCTCTCGAAATTTTTAGACATGTTTACATGACATGTTTTATGTACATCATGCGTCTTCCTCTGCTGGTAAACAAGTCGCAGAGCATCCGGGTTCTATGTTAGAATAGCAACTCCTGTGTCTGAAAAAAATTGTTGAATAAAGTCTTTGAATCAAAGTGGTTGAATCACTGATGTCACATGGACTATTTTAATGATGTCCTTAATACCTTTCTAGGCCTTGAACATGTCAGTTGTGTTGCTGTCTTTGCAAGGTCAGACAGCACTTGGATTTCATCAAGAATATCTTAATTTCTTAGTTTCAAAGCTGAACGAAGAACTTATGGGTTTGGAACAACATGAAGTGTCAATATTTAATGACAGAATTTTCATGGCTAAACTATCCCTTTCATTTAAGATATATTCATTTATTTTTAAAATATTATATCAGATATATATATTATATATCTAAACAAGACTCATGCTGTTTCCCAAAATTAATATATTTTGTTTTATTATTCAGGTATTTTACTGAAAAACAAATAAAAAATACTTATTAAATAACTAAAAATTAACATTTTTCAGTATCTATTTTGCAGTTCTGAGTTTATTTTTTAGCTTTTTTGTTTGTTTGTTTGTTTGTTTGTACGCATTTAAAAAAAAAAAAAACACACACACATTTATGAGCTTTTTTTTTTTTTTAACGTGTGAGATACCTTTGGGAAGGTGTTGGAACGATCCCCCTCCTCCTGCAGTAAGTCTCTGTATGTGTCCAGATAGCGGAAAGCCACAGTCAGAACTGCAAGTTTCCGCTCAGCTCCATCCCAGCCAGGCCAGCCCTCACCCTGCTTACCCTCTGAGCTGAATCTGAGCCAGGAGTTAAGAAACAACACACTCACGAGCCAACACATACACACCTGCGCTCACTAAATACAGTGAATATAACAGTACGCACACGTCCACACATGTACAGACAGACAGACAGACAGACAAATATCTGTCTGTCTAGATAGATAGATAGATAGATAGATAGATAGAGAGATGGACTCAAACACAACATGCAGCTGGTGTTTTTCAGCACAGAAATTGCACTGAGTGGGTTTTTATGAGTGTATGCGGATAAACACATACTCAGACAGCCGCTGTCCGATCACCTGACACAGATGCCGCACTGGAAAAACAAAATCTATGCTTCTGTGGCCAGACAGCCAGAATAATTACAACCTTTGAAAAGTATTGAGGCCGATGGAACACACCCATCACACCCACACACACTCACATACACACACAAGTTACAACATAAACACACACGCAATAGATTTTTTCTGTACTTGCATGCTTACGTAAGTCACGTTGGTAAACTAACACATAAGACATTCACTTTTTCGGCACGTAAAATGACCTAAAAATCTACAAAGACTCCCTGTCCCCAATCCTATCACTCACATGAGCAGGAAACCTGAAAGGCGGACTAAATTTAAACTGGAGTATCCCTGAGCCTCTCTGCCTATAATTAAAGAGTCCCCGACACCCTGTCTAAAATTGACACAGCTATTCCCATACAAAAAAGGCCCAAGAGGAGCTTCTGCAAATGGCATCCCAGATCTAGTAAATCTATATCCAGAGCCGTCACCTCTGCTCGGGTGCCAAAAAACAGCAGCAGTCTGAGCCGCTGGGCAGCTGCGAAAGTTGAACTCTGTTCCCCCGCACGAGCCCTGGATCGCGGCCGCCACAGCGGTTTGGAGTCCGGCCAGGCCGACTCCACCGGGAGTGTCAATGTGTGAAGAGCTAAAAGCACTATCAGACCAGAGTGAAAAGGATTCATCCTACTTTGAAATCTTTTTATTAAACCCCTCAAATGAGCCCTGACGAGTGGGAAGTCTACGAGACGGGGGTTTTCGAAGCAGGAAGCAGACATGTTGCCACAACAAAAAGATCTGATTAGGCCTGGATTAGGTCAAGTCAAAGACCAGGAAAAAAGGTGTGGAAAGTGGAAAGATAAATGGCCCGGGAGGAGGGAGAAAAAAGAGGAGCGGATCATGAGGCGAGGTGGTGACGACAGTCAGGGAAGATTAGCGAGGGTCACTGATTGCCGCAGACACTCGGGGGGCCGCCGCGCAGGAGATCCGCAGCAGACACGCTGCATTAGGAGCGCTGAGGCATGCAGACGGGCCTCCCCAGGAATACCTTTGTGCTTAAAGTCCGCAGACAAGCCCCTCAGACGCCATTATGGTCTGGGTGTGGGGGGGGGGCTATGGCACTCACAGAAGGAATGTAGGTCACCCGAATGAGAGAGGGGACTTAGAGAGAGAGGGGTGTCCTCTACACACAGACTTATACACACTCTGACACAACGCCTAAAGCTAACAAAACAAACATTCCCCACATTGCACTCTTCTTATCTGAATTTAGGCAACCGATGGACCCCGAGGGATGGGGGTGGGGGGGGGGGGGGGTGCAGTGTTGGCCCGCAGAGTCTGATAGAGCTAGGTTAGCATCGCGGCTAATTGGTAAATCATTTTGACCCAAATTTTAAACAGCATGTGCGACTGTTAGCCCCCTGCGGTAGAAAGACGCTGGGCTCTTCGGCTATGTGTGTTGGCTGTTTTTTGGCAGATAATTCAGTTTGCTTTGGAAGTGTTTTGAAGACGTTCAAGTGCTCGGCTTGATAATTTAGAGCCAAATGTTTCTTCTGAAGTGTTATGAAGTAAACAAACTTATTGGAGAACATGTAGGGCACTAGCATAGCTGTCAGTGTGATAATTTCAAACAAAATAACACAAACGAGACTAAAAATTAGTTTTAGCTAAAAACCAAAAGTTAGGTGAAGCACTACAAAATTTCACCAGAAAAGGAATTAGCAAGTTATACATGGTTTAAGCAGTTCTGAGATGGAAATCATTCGTCTGACGGACCATAAAGAGTGGTCACGTTAGACTTTGATCATGAGCCATTTCTCCAGACACTAATGGATATATACAACAGGATATGATGTCACGCTGTAGTACAGAGAGTCTAAGAGGACATGATAATGCAAAAAAATAGACAGGAGGAGAAATTGCATTTCAATGCTTTTGTCGTTTTTTGTTTTTTTTTGAGGGAATGCAAAGTTTCTCTGCATTCCCAGAGAAACTTTGCAAGCATAAGCTAAATAAAGGGACATGGTGGTGGGAAAAATATTTTTCAAACTTTTTGCATTTCCCCAAGAAACCGCGTTCACTTGCAAAACTTTCTTGTTCCTTCGCGAAGATATTTGCATTCCCTCGCAAAACTTTTGTGTTTTCTTGCAAAGATATTCGCATTCATTTTCTCACAAAACTTTTGTTTTCTCACAAAGATATTTGCATTCATTTTCTCACAAAACTTTTGTTTTCTCACAAAGATATTTGCATTCATTTTCTCACAAAACTTTTGTTTTCTCACAAAGATATTTGTGTTCATTTTCTCACAAAACTTCTAAGTTTTCTTGCAAATATTGCAAATATAAATTTTCTTGCAAAGATATTCGTATTCGTATATAAATTTGTTTTCCTTGCAGATATTTGCATTTGTTTTTTCGCAAAGATATTTGCCTTCATTTTCTCACAATACTTATGTTTTCTCACAAAGATATTTGTGTTTGCTCACAAACTTTTGCATTTTCTTGCGAAGATATTTGCATTCCCTCGCAAAACTTTTGTGTTTTCTCACAAAGATATTTGCGTTCATTTTCTCACAAAAACGTAACTTTTTCTTGCAAAGATATTTGCATTCATTTTCTTACAAAACTTTTGTTTTCTCGCAGATATTTGCGTTTGTTTTTTCGCAAATATACTCTCGTTCATTTTCTCACAATACTTTGTTTTCTCGCAAAGATATTTGCATTTGTTTTCTCACAAAACTTTAACATTTTCTTACAAATATATTTGAATTTGTTTTCTTGCAAAAGTTTTACATTTTCTTGCAAAGATATTTGCGTTTTCTCAAAGATATTTGTGTTAATTTTCTCGCAAAACTTTTAGGTTTTCGTACAAAGATATTTACATTCTCTCACAAAGATATTTTCTCACAAAACCAGTTAAGTTCGGACAAACACCACCTATTTACTAAACTTTAAATGCTTTGCAAGCAGACGCAAAGCTTTTCAGGGGAGAATGCAGAAGATTTGAAAAATATTTTTTCCATCACCATGTCCCCTTAGGGGCTCCATAAAATAACAATTTTTTTTATATTAAATTTTTTGCAAACAAATGCAAAGTTTCTCAGGGGTTTCATTTTTTTAATTTTTTTTATTCCACCTCATATTGAGTTTTGTGAGAGAACGCAAAGAATGCAAATCATTTTGCTAGAAAATGGCAATGTTTTGCGAAAAAATTAAAAGGTTTTGTGAGAAAATGACAAAGTTTTGTGTGTGAAAGCAAACATATTTACATCTATTTTTTCCTCCAATCGGTATCATATTCCTCAATACTAAAGCTTCTTCTTCATTTATTTATTTATTTTTTACGAATAATAAATAATACATTTAAAATAAATTACACTCAATTGTAAAATATTTAATAGAAGTTAAATATTCAATTAAAATAAATAAATAACATTCTAATCCACTTGCCCACACCAAACACAATATCTTCTGGTCCTGAAGCAACATTCCTATCATAAATTGTAACGTAAATGTTATCCTTAATGTTAATGCTAACACAAATTATACGTTGATAAGACCCTTTTTTTTTAAGATGATAATTCAAGTACATGTTCTACCTGGATAAATCACATTAAGATAGGGTTATAGTCGCCAAGTGCAGATTTTCAGAAGTTAAGTGGTGTACATTTGACATTTATGGTTCTGGCGAGGGGAAAGGATACTGCTGAAGCAAGACCTGCTGGAACTTGTCTGGGGCCAAGAAGATTGGGTGTGTCAGCATGAAATCATCCAGGAGTATTTCTGCAAAGAGACAGAGAGAAGAACACAACCTTATTAGTGACATCACAACTGAACAAGATGTTCATGTTCGCCTGAACAAGGTGTTGTGTTGCAGCAACTGACATGAGGAGGACAGTATAATGAAAGACAAGGAACTCGAGAAAATGAGGTCTTTCTTGCAGACTTCGTCATAGCTGTTCTTGTTCGACAGGTTGTGAATGCTCGCTCTGTAAGTATGTCTTCAGTGAAACGAAGTTGAACCTGACAGCACCAGCCTTCACCTCTGCTAACTCCTCTCAAGGACAGTGGGGTTGTGGGTAGAATAAATCACGGCACTTTCTGGCCCACTTTGGTCGGCAGACACTCCCAAAGGCTGCAGCGATGTACTGTACAAACACATCTGCCTGCACAATACAGCGGCTGAAAGTAAAAAAACTAACAAACTAGCTCATACAAACGTCAACAAACACATTACAAACAGCATAATAAATGAGCGATGCTTTGAAAAGCTGTGTGAAATGCGCAAATAGGATAAATATCTTTCGATCTGGGGCACTTGACAGTGAGGTTTTCGGCACTGTATTTTGGCTGATGAGAGGACATGATGCTGATTATGTATCTGGGTTATATCAATGTGGAGCACATAAATCATTGATACTTAACTATTAAAACGTAATCGCTGAGAGGAATGAGAAACGAGTCAGTAGCACAAAACGAATACGTCAGTTCAAAATGCTAAAACTTTCACGTGTCATGCAAATATAGCAAAGCGTGCATGAACTAGAGCAAAACAGGGTCCAATATTCAAATATTAACTAATGCATTCGCATTTCAGAGCAGTAGCTCGGACACAGAATACATTTGTATCATTGGTTCAGTCAGACAACGAATTTAATTAAGATGAGCTGTCAGTAGAATTCAGTCAGTAGCTGATTCATTCGTAAAAGATTCCCACAATCATGCCCTGCTTTGCATACTGCTTTGCAGCCAACAACCTATCACTGATTGGTGCGGACGTGTTTGTTGTAGTTCCTGATTGTGACTATCGAGAAATGATGCAAACGTCCTCCTGTCATTACGGGATACTGGGACACAAGGCGCTTTAATGTGCATTTTAGAAAATGAACATGTTCAAACCTGCACACTTCACATATCTGTGCATGTTTTGTGAAGTCACACCTCTTTTGAGAGTTACAGGTGAGACATAAGTCTGGGGAAAATAAGGTCACATGCACACCTACCCATTATCGTATTATATAAAATAGCACTGAATGCAATCTAATAATTATATAAATATTTCTAAGAATATAAATAATTGCGTCACGTGATTTCATATAAGTATTTATATTATTACAATAATGAAAAGAATTATATGTAACTCTCAACTGAGAGATACATAAATATACATATTACTATAAAACTGAAGGCCAAAATGAACTGATTTGTGTACAAACACAAATTACACTAGATGAAGTTTTATAATAACAAAGTGACATTTACATAATTACATTTTTACTCCAATTCGTTGAAATCTAAACATTTAAATGGTGGCTGTCATAAAAAAAATAAAATAAAATAAAAAAAAAACTGAGAGATTTATCCAAACATAAACACTGAAGAACAGTAGGCTACAAATGATAATGAGTATGTTATTTGGTACATACTGAGCAAAATGCTCCTCTCTAGAGTTAATTTTTCTAGCTGACTAATGAGTTTATGCTCACCGAATATGTTTTTTTTCCTGAGGTAAATGTTAAGCTACGTGACATTGTTTACAAGCCGTTATTGACGTCTTTCCGCGGTTGAAACACTGATTGAGAGATTTCACGAGACAGACACGGATTTCGGTAAGCTGTACTCTGTCTATTAACATACCTTCGGGTGTTTATTTATGTTTATGTTGTGTAGAAACTGGTATTTAAGCGAAAGAGACGATCGGTTCTCCTGCGTTTCGAGCTGCCGCTTCGGTTGAACTGAGGCGCTGCAGCGATCCGTCACTCCATATTAAACAGCGCCAAAACGGTATTTATTGTTTTAAATTTAGGATTTGAGACTTTGTTTCAAATCAAAAGTAATAAATTGTGATTTCTTGGATGCCCCGTTCATTAACTGAAAACAGGCTACAATAATCGACTCCGGAGATTTAAGGATCAATATCGTTTCGTAAAAATGCGAATCGATTAAAGTTGATACAGAAATATTTTTACTCAGCCCTAATAGGCTATATATGCATTCAACGTACCTATTTATATTATTATAATTATTACAGTTATTAAAATAAATGTGTGTGTGTGTGTGTTATATTCAGGGGCGTCGTTAGGCCTATTTTAGGGGTGCTGAAGCCTCACTAAAATATTCTTAAGCCCCCCTAAAATAGGTGGGGGTTTATTAAAGTTTTTTTTTTTTTTTTACTTATTCTACTTTTTTCTACAAAAATTGCATACAAATTCAATATAAAGACGGACTAATATGAGTTTAAGTAAATAAATTATAATATAAACCCGTCACTATTTCTGATCATAAATCTGTTAAGGTAGCGTCAGCGCTTCGTTATTGAATCCGTTCCAGTTGTTCATAGGGAACACCCACATTACTGAAAATCCAGTCCACGTTTTCACTGCTACTTTACGCTCCGCTCCTGCGGACACACATACGTACACACACACAGCGAGAGAACATGGATATACGAAAGTTTTTCAAGAAAGTAAGTCTTCATCACTGCTGGTACCAGTTAGCTCCAGGCTCCAGCTAACAGCAGAGAGTCCCGTGAAATTAATGAACCAGGAGCTCCCATTTTGATAAATAAAAACCTGGCTAGGCTAGCACACTAAGTTAAATTGTTAATGTCGATTTCTGACTCATCTTTTGGCTCTGAAAAATCGAACTGAGCTCATTCAGGTATTCTATCACTACATTCGTTCACTGTGTGCATCTGTTGGGGGCTAAGCCCCCCTGTCCTTAAAACCTAGTGACGCCTCTGGTTATATTATTTTAACATTTTAACATTATTAATGTGACCCTGGACCATAAAACCAGTCATAAGGGTAAAAAAATTTTAATTGAGATTTATACATCATCTGAAAGTTGAAAAGCTTTCAATTGATGTATGGTTTGTTAGAATATTACAATATTTGGCCAAGATAGAACTATTTGAAAATCTAGAATCTGAGGGTGCAAAAAATATTGAGAAAATCGAAAATTAAAGTTGTCCAAACAAAGTTCTTAAGCAATGCAAATTACTAATCAAAAATTGAGTTTTGATATATTTACAGTAGGAAATTTACTAAATAACTTCATGGAACATGATCTTTACTTAATGTCCTAATGATTTTTGGCATAAAAGAAGATCAATAATTTTGACCCATTTGTCCAGGGTTACATAGGCCTATCTATGTATGTGTATCTTATATTATTATTATAATACATATTGCCTCAAATTTTATTCACCATGTATTTCAGACTTTAGCAGATTTTAGAGGTCACAACGTCATACTTGTTGAATAAAATATATGTACGTTGAAGGTGGACACGCGAGTCAGACTCCTTCCACATCTTTGCAGCTGCAGATCTTTTGCGGTTGCCACGGCAACGCTGACTTTAGAGGCTGCATGGTGAGTAAGGAGAAATAAAAAAGATGAGAGGCCGAGAGCGAGACACACAGACAAAATAAAGACAGGCGTATGCAGAGAGACAGAGGCAAAAAGAATCAAGTTAAAACGCACACAAAAAAAGGCAAATAGGATGCAAAGCCAGAACCGACGACAAGGGTGCAGCAAGGCAGTCGAGTTAGTGTGGAAAAACAGGAACGGAATGACTGGAGGAGGCGTCAAACGGGGTTAATTACCGCCTCTGATAGCCGCAAACCCTGCACATGTTAGTAACCAAATGGAAGATACGTGCCGGACAAGTTCTACTAAAGTTGATGAGGGAATGATGAGGTGTTGCGTCAGAGCTGAGGGTGTAAAATATATTCATGCAACTTTACTTTTAGTCACCGTAGCGGGTGTGTATGTGTTTGTGAGTGCTGACTGGATCGCTTCTGGAGTCCCTCCGGTCAAATGTAAGCATTCTTTTCTAGGGCAATGACCATCTCTCTTCATTAGCATTTGTCATGGCTGTTGAGATTAAATTAGAGTGGGAGTTTATAATTCTCGATAACTTGTGCTGCAGCCGTAATTGAGCCATGTGTTATGTCAATGTGTGGGTCTGTTTGCCTCCCTCAGGCGTATAATGCTTAGCAGAGAGCATCAAAACTGCTCTGAAGAGCCAAGTAAATTCCAGAATCACGTGAAGAATCACTGCAGGACGCACGTTTAATGCATCCAGCTGTCCTTACTCAACACTTTTGGCTGCGACGCAACAGATATGAGCCAAATTTAGGATGAGTTTTATGCTAATAAAATTTTACCACATCAAGGTAAATCACAGCAATAAAACAGGAAAACGCATATGCGCTTTTGCACCTTGCAAAGGCAGGAACTATAAAAGCATGTTAATTTATTTCTAGTAAATAAAAACAAGTTTATATGCGCAAATGCAACTTTATTTCTCATAAATACAACATTTTTATCTTACAGCTTAAACTCATAATTGCAACTTTATATCTGAGTTTCAACTATATCTCTTAATTTTGATCTTATATCTTGGAACTTAGACTTTATTTCTCATAATTGTCTCTTTTTTCTTACAGTTGCAATTATATCTATAAATTGTGACTTTATATCTTAGAACTTAGACTTTATTTCTTATAATTGCGACTTTATAGCTTACAATTGCAACTATTTTTGTAAATTGTGACTTTATATCTTAGAACTTAGACTTTATTTCTTATAACTGACTTTATATCTTACAACTGCAACTTTATGTCTTATAATTGCAACTTAATAGCTTACAATTGCGATTAGATCTATAAATTGCAACTTTATAGCTTACAACTGCGACATTATTTCTTATAATTGCGACTAAATCTTTAAATTGCAACTTTATTTCTTATAACTGCCACTTTATATCTTAAAATTGCAACTATATCTCTAAAATGCGACTTTACATTTTAGAACTGTGACTTTATATCTTACAGCTGTGACTATATCTCTAAATTGCAACTTTATATCTTACAACCACAACTTTATTTCTTAGAATTGCAACTTAATAGCTTACAGTTGCAACTATATCTGTCAATTGTAACTTTATATCATAGAACTTAGACTTTATTTCTTATAAATGTGAATTTATATCTTACAATTGCGATTAGATCTATACATTTTTACCTTACCTTGCGTCTATATCTCTAAATTGCCACTTTATATCTTACAACCACAACTTTATTTCTTAGAATTGCAACTTTATATCTTACAGCTGCAACTTTATTTCTTAGAATTGCAACTTTATATCTTACAATTGCGACTTTGTATCTTACAACCACAACTTTATTTCATATAATTGTGACTTTGTATCTTAAAATTGCGTCTAAATCTCTAAATTGCTACTTTATAGTTTACAACTGCAACTTTATTTCTTAGAATTGCAACTTTATATGTTACACTTGTGACTATATCTCTAAATTGTGGCTTTTTATCTTACAACTACAACTTAATTACTTAGAATAACTTAGAATAACTTATAGTTGCGACTATATCTCCAAATTGAATAGAACTACAACTTTTTCTTATAATTGCAACTTTATAGCTTACAATTACGACTATATCTCTAAATTGTGACTTTATATCTTAGAACTGCAACTTTATTTCTTATACTTGCGACTTTATATCTTACAATTGTGACTATATTATGTCATTATATCTTAGAACTACAACTTTATTTCATACCATTGTGACTTTATATTTTACAGTTGCGACTATATTTCTAAATTACAACTTTATATCTTAGAACTACAACTTTATTTTTATAATTGCGACTTCATAGCTTACAATTGTGACTTTATATCACACAACTACAACATTATTTCTTAGAATTGTGACTTTGTATCTTACCGTTGTGACTATATATCTCAATTGCAACCTGCAGCTTTTTATCTCAAAATGTGAGTTTCTTATTTTAAACTTTATGTTCTATCTCTGTGACCTGTTTTAGGTGGAAACAGGCTTTCTATGTGGCTTAACCGTGTAAAAGTTTGAAATCCACCTTTAGTGGTAAATTAGTCAGTGCTGATGTTTAGCTTGGAAATATAAATCAGCATGAAGATGAGGCACAGAAGACACAAATATGACACCTTTCCGCCTTGCATGCTTTTTTCTCTATTTAATCCCTTCTTTCTCTGACGGCCCCCACATTCTCCAGCGTTCTTTCATGCATTTTCCTCTTTCGACTCACTAGTTTACATTATGATAGAGCTTAAAGTGTAGCAAATCTCCTACCCAGATTGGCACAAAGCGCATCTCTTTAAATGACAAGAGTGGGAATAGAGCAAAATCCAACACCCACCCTGATACCCACATGCACACACCACACACACAATCTAGATACCCACACAAGCACATGCACAATCACAGTCAAATATAGAAACTGCACATGTATTCTCTACACCAGCACATGCTCTCGCACTGTGAGAACGAAATGCAAGAGGGAGTTCAGACGGACACCCATCACACATACTGAACACCCATCGTTCAGACAAGTGAAAATCACTCCCTTTCTTTTGATCTTAAGGTCAAAAGAAGCTCTTGCCAACTGAAAACACCATAATCCTGCTGCCTTCAGACGATGGGAGGAAACGGGGTGTGTGCAGCTGAAGGCCGACTGGAAGAATTTCAGTTTCAGCAAAAATTACCTTGATGAGACTAAACTGGGATCAAACTCATTTCACAATCTTTGTTTTGAAGTTTTAACACTAGGGCAGAGCTCTTATTCTCCACTGTCTATATTAAGGATTGCCACAATTCTCAATATAATATTGAACCGCTCAGTATGACATCCACGGTTCAACACGTGGATTTCTGTGGGTTTTATTTCTCTCCAAATTGGCTCTGTTTGTGTGCACATAAGGCTACGCACTTAGATGGGGAAACGCCTCCTGCTTGTAACGTGCTTTTTAAAAAGAACACGCCAAACATCTTTTCTTGAAATAACTTGTAATGTGAAGCATTTATAAACCTGTTGTCCAACAAAAGACAACATTATATCATGTTTTTATCCACAATATCAGTCGAGTGTTTGAAATAACTTCCTTTTGTGATCTGATGTGGCTTTTTAATCACAGAATAAAGTTGAAAATATATTCTATGCTGTAATAAATGCATGTCGATTTGCAATGAATTAATATACTTAATTATTATTAAAATACCTGTGATAGCGAACACAGATATCACAGATATTGTTGCAGCAATGTGTTTACTGTCTTCATTTTTGATTAGTAAAAGCATTTTTATCAGATTTTTACATACAATACGACATGGTGCTTTGAGTATTTAAGACATACACACAAATAGCAGGTGGAGCTAGGGAGGTAGAGGGTGCTGCCAAAAGCATGCTACAAAGTGCTCTAGTGAATGCTAACCAGCCATTTAGCCAGCAAGCTCATTGGCTGCATATGCAACATGAACTAATCAGTTTATGTCAAGTAGTTTAAACGCTGTGAATATCATCAGTTTGTGTTGATGACCCATCAGAGCCATGTAGAGTTTCATGACAGAACTTGGCATTTTAACAATTGATACTTAAATAAAACATAATTAAGGACTCTTTCAGGGCTCCTAAAATACAAAACAGCAACATTTGAGCAATTTTGCTTCAATTTGAGTCTATATATAAATGTTTTTAGACATTGGGGCACCTTGAGGTTAGGGTTCACAGGGGTTCATGCTCAATAAATGGCAGTCAGTAAAAAGACTCGAGAGTCCCAGCTGCACGGATGTGGTCAGTGTAGATCGTAATCAGCTGGAGATGTGAGATTGGGATTTCAGGAGAGCGTAATGGAGAGGACCAGGGTGGCGTTACATAAACCATGATAGACATTCCGTTACCATGGAGGCCTTATCACATCTAAACCCCCCACTACCCACGCACGCTCTCCTTTCTCTTCCTCACGCTGTCTTTTCTTCATCTCTGCCTCACTCACGTTGGTGCCTTTTGGCATGACGCACCGTGTGCGCATTCGTGTGTGTTTTGAAGGTCTCTGTTCATTCTCTGAGGCTGTATGCGCTTGTTCTCCGTATCTGCTTTATCTTGACCCCCCCTGCACAAAATCCATCTATTCTGGGAGGCATTTCACCCTTCAACTCCCATCTTTTCTTTGGATCGTAACACAAAACACCATCATTCACATGCAAATCTCATCTGGCGGGCCGCCAACTATAAGGAAATACACAAACGCCACTGGAGGACCGCTGTTATTCCTGAAACAATCTTTTGAAATGAATGCTTGCGGTGAAAACTTCCCATACAGTTTGGAAGGAAGAAAGCAGGTGCAAAAGAAAATACATGCGCCGTTTGTCTTTCAAAAGCAAGAAAGAGTGCATGTCAAGCCACCAGTCTAGCACAAAAAACACCTTACGGCCTGTAAACTAAAACAGAGCTCGCTGAATTTAGAAGCATGCCACTTTTTTAGGTCTAACCTAGTTCAAACTGGCCCCGGGAGAGATTGTTCCTAGATCAGGACTCACAAAAAGCATTTTTAAAGTCTGCTATCTGGTCAGATGGGAGGAATGATTTGAAACGTCTGCGACTGGTATTACATAAGATGAGAATGAAAGAGGTGTAGTTGTAATAGCTCAACAACACCAGTCCAAGTTGTGCCCACATGAAAGCACGACACAACAGATCTCAACAAGAATATCAGGGAACACCCATGCAAACAAACCCAAACCACAGCAAAGTTAATGGATTCATTTTGCACCCTTTTGTTTGCCTATCATGTGCACAATCTTTGAACCTAGCTCTCAAATTATGCGATATTGCTGGAGGCAGAGATGATCCTGCTATTACTCGAGGCGTTTTGCAAATTTTCTTGCAGCATTGCACTTGAACAGTTTTATCATATCATTTTTTTCAAAGATGGAATGCACATTTATTCAGACTCTAATATACAGTGCCTTGCAAAAGTATTCATACGCCTTCATTTTTTTCATGTTTTGTTATATTGCTGCCTTATGTTGAACTGCTTTATATTACTTTTTTCCACATCAATCTACACTCCATACACCATTATGACAAAGCAACAGAACTGTCACAACTTCGTGAATGAAATAAGTACATTGCAGAAGTATTCATACCCTTAACTCAGTACTTAATTGAAGCACCTTTACAGCCTCAAGTCTTTTTGGGTATGATGCAACAAGCTTTGCTCATCAGCATTTGGCAGTTATCTGCCATTCATCTCCTTGCCTCTTCACCTCTCAAGCTCTGTCAACTTGGATGGGAGCAGATGCACATTTTTAGGTTTTTCCAGAAATATTTGATTGGGTTCAGGCCCAGGCTCTGGCTGGACACTCACAGAGTTGTCTAGAAACAAATCTTGCTGTGTGTTTAGGCTCATTGTCCTGTTGGAAGGTGAACATTCTGCCCATTCTGAGGTTCTGAATGATCTGGACTGGGTTTTCATTAAGGCTATCTCAATATTTTGGTGCACTGAGCACTTTTTCTACTCTGACGAGTCTCTCAGTCCCTACTACTGAAAAACAGCTCCATAGCATGAAGCTGCAGCCACCACACTTTGTTGTTGAGATGGTACTCTGCAGGTGATGAGCAGCGCCTGGTTACTTTCAAACATGATGCTTAGAATTGAGGTTCATCAGACCAGAGAATCTTGTTTCTCACAGAGGGGCCTTTAGCTGTTTTTTTTTTTTTTTTTGCAAATTCTGAATGTGTTTTCATCTCTCTTTATTGAGGAGAAGATTGAGCTTGGCCACACTGCCATAAAGCCCAGATTGGTGGAGTGTTGCAGTGATGTTTGTTCTTCTGTAGGTCTCTCCTATCTCCGCATATGATCATGGAGCTCAACTAGAGTGACCATCAGGTTCTTGGTCACCACTCTAGCCAAGGTCCTTCTCCATGAATTGCTCAGATTGGCCAAGAGGCCAGTTCTAAGAAGAATCCTGGTTGTTTCAAACTTCTTCCATTGAGGGTAACAGAGACTAGATGCTTCTGTGAACCTTCAGTGCAGCAGACTTTTTTCTAAACTCTTCCCCAGATGTGTGGCTTGATCCAGTCCCTTTTCTGAGCTCTACAGGCAGTGTTTTGTTTGACCTCAGTGCTTGGTTTTTGCTCAAATATGCATTTTTAGCTGTTAGACCTTTTAAGATGTGTGTGCCTTTCCAAATCATGACCATTCAAATGAATTTGCCACAGGTTATCTTCACTCGAAGTGTAGTAATGTCTACAAGAAATATGAATGCTCCTAAGCTAAATTTCAAGTGGCCCAGATAAGGGGATGAATACTTATGCAATGGAATATTTTAAGTTTTTTTTTTTTTTTGCAAAGATGCTAAAATCATGTTTTTGTCAGAGAGTCAGTAATATATTTAGAGAAATTAACACTTTTATTCAGCAAGGATTATTTAAAAACAAGGATTACTATTTCAATTAAATGTTAATCTGATTTTTATACTCATTAAACAATTCTGAACAAACCGTGGATAAGATAAGAAATATTTCTTGAGCACCAAATCAGCATATTAGAATGATTTCTGATGGATCACATGACACTGAAGACTGAAGTAATTATGCTGAAAATTTAGCTTTGATCACAGGAATAAATTACATTTTCTAATATACTCAAATAGAAAACAACTTTTTAAAATTTTAATAATATTTCATAATATTACTGCTTTTACTGTATTTTTAAATAAATAAATAGAGCCATAGTGAGCGCATTCTTTAAAAAAAAACATTTAAAAAACATAATTATTCTAAACTTTAGTCCAATCTATATATGTGACCCTGGACAACAAAATTAGTAGCATGGGTATATTTGTAGCAATAGCCAAAAAATACATTGTATGGGTGAAAATGAAAGATATTTCTTTTATGCCAAAAATCATTAGGTAAAGATCATATTCCATGAAGATATTTAGTCATTTTTCTACCGTATATATATATATATATATATATATATTAAAACTTAATTTTTGAATAGTAACATGCTTTGGTAAGAACTTCATTTGGACAACTTTAAAGGTTATTTTCTTAATATTTAGATTTTTTGCACCTTCAGGTTTTCAGATGTAGTTGTATCTAAACCATGCATCAATGGAAACTTATTTATATATATATATATATAGGTTAATATTAGTTTTCCCTGTGCGGCACAAAGTTGTATTTTCAGTAAGAACAATAAAAATACCAAAAAAGTCATAGAATGTACACTGGTGATGAATCACAAACAATAAAACCATTTACTAAGAAAGAAAATTGGGTAAAATGTCATACCCTGTTGTTTTTAAAAGGTTATCACACTCCTCAATGCCAAATCCAGAGTAAATATCCTCAAGCCAGCCTGTGTTTGTAAAACACTGAATACGCATAAACTTTCTTATGAAAAATGTGTCACTTTCTGCCTCCCATCGCACTTTTTCCCGCAGGCGAAGAGAGATCACACAGCAAGAATGACCCCAATACTTCAAAATAACATCCAACACATGTTTGATTAAGATGATCATCAAAGCTAAAAGCTCCACTATGGCTCTGTTTCTAAACAGTCCTGTATATAATCATCGCCCTCCTCCACTAAAATGAAAGAACTAAAAGAATGAACTATAGTTTGCAGTGACTGATGTTACTCATCCCTGCGCTCATCGCTTTCTGCATTAGCGTTCATGCCTGTGATCTAAAAGCATTAGAAGCTGCTCGAAGGGTCTGTATCTTCTTCTGTAAGCTGTTTCGGAAGGAGGCTTTCCATGTGCCGACTGCTTCTTGGTGGGAGTGATCACTGTGTGCTAATCACATCCTTCTCTCCAGCAAGCAGGAGGCTGTTTTCAGGCTGTTATTAGGGCTGTCGGTCAAGCCACTGATCCGGGAGCTCGAGGCCATCTGTGTGTGCGTGTGCACGTGTGTGTTTGAGTGTGCAAACTGCGTGGTGAAAAAGAGCAACCTCTGCTGTCACTTCAAAGGGGCGTCACGTGGCGCATTTGCTATGGTTTGATTCAGCCACTGACTCGCAGTGACTGCAATGCTGTTTTTGTAATGCAGAATAAAAAGAGCGGAGAGAGAGAGCGAGAGAGCGCCTCAGAAGTGCCGCCTTATAATCGCTTTCAAAAACTGTCTATGTTGCCTGCGTGTGATATTCTCGACTAACACCAGGGCTTGCAAAAGGAATGTGATGCTTAAAACAAGACTCGACCCACCCAAAGAAGATCGAAAATGCTTATTTGTTTTAAATATGTGTACGTCGTCAGTTAATATAAGCAAGTTAATATAAGTAGGAGTTTTCACCTTGCGGTAAATAGACGCTCGCAACCCCGAAATAGCGTTTATCTGATGAGGTAACCATAGCAACAGAGGACTGCTTGTGCACTTTCCTTAGGCTCGGATTGAACATTAACATACACACAAACACATATGGATGAATCAACCTAATATAATGATGAAAACGTACCTGTGGGAACTTTTTTGCAAGACACGAAATACGTAACGTTACCGCCATGTACGTTTCGAGACATATTCGATGTGAAATGTCCACTGAGTGGCGCTAAAAGAGAGTTGTTGTTGTTTTTTCCCGGAATTGATGAACGTACGTATTGTCCGTTCTATGTTAGGTTGGTTTTGTACGTGTCACCGTTCTGACTTGAAATGTCCGTTGAGTGGAGCTATAACCAAAGTCCCTTTAAGTCAAGTCATTCCACTCGGCGGCCATCTTTGAAACGCCTCTCGGGCATGCAAGTACAGCTCCTATCTCTTTGAATGGGGAACCATCAAATTCTCCAAAACTGTGCACCAAGTTTATGATTAAATTTCATATTTGAAATCACCACTGAAATCTGAAAGAATCACCTCATAAATATGGTTTATTGTGATTTAATAGCGTTAAAAAAGCTTATTTTTCAGGCTAGATCAGCCAGTGCGCATGCGCAGTACTGGGCGCACGTCTCAGAACGCCGACTGTTTCTATAGCAACCGGGACTTCCAACTGCAGCTGCAGTGACGCGCTGACTTTACTAATCAAATGATTGGCCCTTTCATTAAGAAGGCGGGGCTTCGCGGCCATAATGAGCGTTGCAAACTTCATTTGGACAACTTTAAAGGCTGATTTTCTTAGTATTCTGATTTTGTACCAAGCTTGTACAGCTTCCAGGTTTTCAAATTGTTGTATATCTGCCAAATATTGTCCTATTCTAACAAACCATACATCAATGGAAAGCTTACTTATTTATATTAAGTGTTGGGGAAAGTTACTTTTAAAAATAATGCATTATGCAAAAATTATGCAAAAAAGTAACTAATTACGTTACTTAGTTACTTTTTATGGAAAATAATGCATTATGTTACTATTGGGTTACTTTTTAAATCTGTGCAGGGCTTGCTTGTTTGTTTTAAATATAAAAAGTTAGATTTCTTTCACACCAAAAAGTGAAATGAACAAGCCTAAGGCTGTAGGAAAAGTAAATTCACGTCTGTACAGTAGAAAAGGAAGTTCGACACTCTTCAGCAATGAGAAAAATTAAGCACAATGTTAGTTAAAGTAAGTTTTGCTTAATAGTATGGTTGAATTGGATCAACAAAGGTCAGCAGCAAAGTCATTGGTTAATAAAATGGGATTAAATACATAAAGGAAACAAAAAGTAACTGGCGTTACTTAAAAAA
This sequence comes from Cirrhinus molitorella, assembly GCA_033026305.1. Taxonomy (NCBI): domain Eukaryota; kingdom Metazoa; phylum Chordata; class Actinopteri; order Cypriniformes; family Cyprinidae; genus Cirrhinus; species Cirrhinus molitorella. The sequence continues at coordinate 24,029,494 of CM065117.1, read as the reverse complement.
AAAAAAGATATTTTCTTGTCAATTTAAAAGTAATGTGTTACTTTACTAGTTACATGAAAAGTAATCTGATTATGTAACTTGTAATGTTACTTGTAATGCATTACCCCCAAGACTGTTGTATGATGAAATCATATTATATATGATTTAAAAAAAATGACCCTTATGACTGGTTTTGTGGTACAGAGTCACATATTGTCTGTTTATTCTAAGCGCATGTGCGTCTGATGCTTTCAATAATCAATGACAGCAGGATTGATTTTGATTGGCTGTCCATGTTTTAAATCATTCTTCAGCAGGAAAAAAAATGTTCTGAAAGTGGATCCAATGATATTGTTTCTCTATGTCTTTATTGCTATAGCTGTGGTGTGGACTCTGCTATAACAATTTTTAGAACTATATCTTTATCGTTATCTTTATAGTTATCGTCCTTGGTCCTTGAACAATCCTTAACACTTGCTTTCCACTTATCCCTCTGTTCCCTCCTTCCATTTACCTCATCCACCTCCATCTCCTCCGAGGGCGCCAGTTGCCATGTGAACAGGTGCTGAGACTGAGAGAGGCTCCTTCATGCAGGAGCATTTGTGCTAAGAGGACTTGGAGGACCCAACAGGCTCACACACATATCCATATCGGAACGTGGAAAAAATAGCATCTGAAAAAATTTGTTTAGGAATAAAAAAAAATGTTTTCCCACCAAATTCCTTTGCCAGAAAGACAATCCCAGAATGCACTGTGCCAAGCTCAGAGAAAAAATGTATCCAAGATTCTAAATTCGAAATATGTTTCAATTAACTTTTTTTTATACATTTGGGAAAATTCTTAGCACTCTTTTAAAATTACAAGCAAACGTTCTTCCAGTAACGTTATGATAATGTTATCTGAACTTTAAAAATGTTCTCAAAATGTTTTTTTGTGTCAGAGAACAATTCAATTTATTTTTAATGTTTGTAAAAGAAAATTTTTTTTTTAAGCTGGACATTTTGAACGTTCACAGAACAGTTCAAATAGTTCAGCCAAAAATGAAAATTCTCTTATTTATTACTTACCCTAATGTTGTTATAAACCCGTAAAACCTGAAAGCTTTCTAACTCTGCATAGACAGCAACGCAACTGATATGTTCAAGGCCCAGAAAGGTAATAAGGACATTGTTAAAAATAGTCTATGTGATCAGTGGTTTAACCATAATTTTATGAAGCTACAAGAATACTTTTTTGACTGTAAAAAAAACTAAAATTACGACTTTATTCAACAATTTCTTCTCTGTTTGTTTGGTGAGCGTTGAGTTGTAGCAAAAGTTGCCTAAGTGCAAATGAGTCACATGTTTCACACAATACTGTATAACAAGCACTTGAAAATACCCTGCTGTATACAACCACCCCCCTCCACAAACAGCATTAACATACATCAAAATAAACACACTCAAAAAGCACAAAGTCGAAGTGGACACCATAGCTTCTCTTCAGCAGAGAGCTGCCCAGGTGCGTGGATAAGCACACAACGAGTGGGCTAACCATTAAGGTTCAAGAAGAAGGGAGGCGAGAGGGTGATAGACGCAGAACGAGAGAAAGATATCTCGCTTTTCCTCATGATGTTATGTAAAACCCTGCAAAGGGAGGCCAGTGAGTGGGCAGCCATTCCACTCTAATCCCTCACTCTTTTCAAAAGAAAAAAAAATGCCAGCATTCCTCCTACACAAATACACTCTCCGATTGCACTTGCTCTCTCTCTCTCCCTTCATGCATTTATTTCTCTCTCCACACTTGCTCTCTTGCTGAAGTTTCTTTAAAGCACCCTCAGGATAGTTTCGGCCCACAGGAAAGCAGCACATGGAGAGTGGGGTGGTCCTTATACAACCAGAGACTACCTACATCTCTATTTGCCTTCTTGTTGAAAAAGCAAATCAGATATAATAATACCTGAAGAAATCTTTGTGGAAAATTATGTCATTAAAAATTGAATGACTCTACAAGAACATCCACCTTCACTACCAACAATCCTGAGATGTGAGATGTGGCTTTAAAGAGTATAAAGAGAACATGTTTTAATTTGTTGTTTACAAAAAAAAATACAGATTTTGCTGTCAAAGTCCTGAATGAGTGATTCGACTCATTATTTTTAGTGAATCAAAAACACACAGCACAAACTGTGTAGTCTGATTCCCAAATTCATGACTCCAATGAACTAGTTTTCTTCAGTGAAACACATATCAAACACTTGAGGTCCTTGCACACTGAGTCCGAAATTTTGCACATTAAAAACTAAATACAACCTCACCTTGTGTCAATCATGTTTACACACTGCATCTGAAACTTTAATCCATCATAAAAAAAACAAAAAACAGATTGGGTTACATTTTCTGTGTATTTTGCATCCGACTCAATGTGCAAAGACCTTTACAACTTACAACTAACTGTAAAACTTAAATTAGTGTACTCACTGACTAGTAGTGTACCCCTTCAGAAAGCACACTTTTATACCTTATTTACCCTTAAAAGGTGCATATAAGTACCTTAAAAGTACATAATAGGCACTTTTGCAAGTCCTAATTCTGACCTTATAACACGACTTAACTAAAAATAGTGGGTTTTCTCCCACCAGATAGGCTTCATCCATAAAAAAAATCATCCCTGTTTCGGATCTGACTATCCCACTATCTAACGTCAATATCGTTAAAAAACTGTGATTTTAAGCTCTTGCAACAAGTAGAGAACATTTTAAGAACGACATCTAATCAATATAATCTATAATCTTTCTTAAATCTAACTATTTTGTGCTGTATCCATGTAATTTTCTAGCCGTAAAGGCTATTTCTCCCGGGTTTTCTGCAACCATGATGTGCATCCCGAATGTTTACAAACCGATAATTGGTCTATAGGAACTACCTGTGACTTAAGTATATGCTGATTGGCCAAACGCATATGAAACACAGACTACCTGGCATTTTTTAATATATGTGTAAAAATATTTACTCCACAAACATAGAAACAGCGATAATAATAGGATTTTGCTACCTGTTGTCTACAGCGTTGGGTTCTTTTCTCACCTCCATGTGTTTTCTCAGCCTTTATATGTAACACTACAAGTTAAAACAGTGAAACATTTGACGTTTAAAGTTTCTGAAATTTTTGAATGGGATATTCAAAAATTTCCAATTTTTGCTTCCCCAAAGAACCTTTCAGTGAACAGTTCGTAAAATAACTATTTTGAAAAACATCTAAAAAACCTTTTTTAACTAAAAAGAACCTTTTCTGCATTTGAAAGGTTCTATGGATGTTCAGAGTTCTTCATGGAACCATTGATGCCAATAAAGAACCTTTATTTTTAAGAGTGTAGTTCCTAGAACTGAGTTTGTAGAATTATACTAATAGTACCTAAAGTGTACATATTACTACCTGAATGGTACATATTTTTCCCTTTCAAAAAGGTACCGCCGCACAGCTCTTGTACCTTTTTTCCAAGAGTGTATTATTAGATGAAATCCACATCACTTCTAAAAAAGACCTTAAAAACCCTTTTAGAAAAATTATGCCCATTCATATTGAAGAGCCCTCAAAAATTGCAGGATAGTGCAAAATAATAGTGAAATATATATATTTTGCAGGGAAACAGTGTAGTTACATTATCCACCAGCAGGGGCTAACAGGACTAAGACTCTTAACCTTGTGATAAAATCTTTATCACAACAGAACATTTTGTTGACAGTACTGTTGGCTCAAAATGACAACCGTCTGTCTCCAGTGAAGAATGCTGTTTAAGATTGATGTATAAGAATTCAAAAACACTTCAGAAAAAACATTGACGCATGAAGGTATGAGCCACTCCCCTCAGCATGCATAAGAGTGGAGGAAAATTTCCCAAAATTGGCATCTAACGAATCACATAACCATTACACTGCACTTGCCCTGCCCACTGGAACTTTGTTCTGACACGCCAACCAACAGAACTACTGTTGCCTCTGGCTCACAACTGGAAGGGCTAAAGGTAAACAAAGTTATGTAATGATCAACTTGCTAATCTGGGTTCAATGAGCCCTACTAAATCACTCTATTACACACACTCATGAGGTGTCCATGCACATTCCAGAGATAAAGCTATTTTGTAGGTGTGTTGTCTGAGAATCCTGGATTTCACATACAAAACCCAAGATATACAGCTAATTAAAGGTATATACACTCTAAAAATAAAGGTTCTTAATTGGCATTAGATGGCTCCATGAAGACATCCATGAAATCTTTCTATTGCACAAAAGGCTCTTCATAGAGGAAAAGATTATATTTTTAAAATGTTTTTTACTGTTTTATGGAACCATTATTTTTAAGCAGAAGTACAGTTAAAGTCAAAAGTTTACATACACCTTGCAGAATCTGCAAAATGTTAATTATTTTATACAAAATGCATGTTATTTTTGTTCAGTACTGACCTAAATTTGATATTTCACATAAAAGACTTTTACATAATAGTCCACAAGAGAAAATAATAGTTGAAATTATAAAAATAACCCCATTCAAGAGTATACATTTACTTGATTCTCAATACTGTTGATACCTGAATAATCCACAGCTGTTTTTTGTATGTTTTGTTTAGTGGTAGTTGTTCATTAGTCCCTTGTTTGTCCTGAACAGTTTGAGGTCCCTCAAATTCTTTGGCTTTTCGGCATTTTCGTGTATTTGAACCCTTTCCAACAATAACTGTATGATTTTGAGATCCATCTTTTTTCACTGAGGACAACTGAGGGACTCATATGCAACTATTACAGAAGGTTTAAATGCTCACTGATGCTCCAGAAGGAAACACAATGCATTAAGAGCCGGTGGTGAAAACTTTGTGTGAAGATGTGTAAATTTTTCTTATTTTGCCTAAATATCAATTTTTTTTCTTCATGTAGTACTGCCCTTCAGAAGCTACAGAAGATATGTACATGTTTCCCAGAAGACAAAATAAGTTAAGTTTACCCTGATCTTCAAATTCCAAAATGTTCCTATTGAAAGTCATGCATTTCACATTTTCCTTGCAAAGACGTGATCCAAAATGTAAAAGCATCTACAAAGTGCATCAGTCTACAGTTCCTCATTCAGTCAACAGCTGGGCTGTTTGTCTCAATGCTGATGAACTGACTGATATGCAAGCAGTGTCTTATTTCAGCGTGTTACCTCTTGACCCTGGATCAGTGGACTTCCCTCAGTCCGTAATCCACAGTCACTCCACGGACAACAACACTAGATGAGACAAATTGCAAGCCCATTGTTGGCTAATCCAGGATTAGTGGCACTTTTTCAAAATTTCCCGGGCCTCGGTAATGACAAATTGCAGAGAAAATGTCAGTCTTATCTAGCGGCAAGGCATCCCCCTTCACATAAAAAACAGGTTGAGAATGAGGCCAAATGTCTCAGTCTGTGACATAAAATTGAAATCTCTCTGATCTGCTCTAGATATAGAGCAGAGGCTCAAGATAAATTGCTTAAAATCACCTCGAAAGGAAGAAAGAGAGACACGAGCTGTCAAGTGCACAAAATGAATGACAGCTCAGGTCAAGGCATCAATTTATAGGTTATCAAGAGCTCACACAGAGCGTGTCTGCTAAAAACTAGATTGAGCATCCTGAGTGAACTTTAGAGTCTGAATCATTAATGTAATGTTTCAAGCCACATTTAAGTCCAACTATAGACTCCATGTCCTTCAAACTCCTCTGGATTTGTAGCTTTTGCTTTGTTATACTCTTGCGCAAGCCTTTCCTCCTCACCTTTCTACTATTCACACAGGTAGAACAGCCCAATGAAAAGAAAAAACGAACCCATTCATCATCATCATTTATCTTGTCTATAAACACGGGACATTTTATCAGTAACCGTATATCCTAAAAAACGCATTGAACCGAGGCAAACGGACCGTCTGGCCATCAATTTCACATCAAGCATAATTCTCTCTTTATGCACCGGCATACTGTCGAAATCCCTCCAGTTTCCATGGTTACTTCACAAAAACACTCTAGTGCACATGTGCAGTGCGAACTGCTGCACTGTGGCTGCAAAGCATCGCTGCCAATGAATGTGTGGGAGAGCCATTCTTCACAACACAAAAGTCCTGGAACTTACAGGAACAGGTAACATGTATGCACTTGTTAAGGACACCCCTTTCCCATCACAACATATCACAGTTTGTCATTTCCTCATAAAACGTCCTTTGTCTGAGGCTACAATAGAAATCCCCTCGCTTGGTACAGGAATTGATTCGATCGTGGTGTTGTTTTCTGCATACAGGTGCTCAGTGCTGTATGTGGGTGTCAGGTGTGGGTGGCAGTGGCTTGTCGGTTCATGAAACATCCATAACACCAATTTGAGGAAAAACACAAAGGAAAGCACCATGGAAACTATTCATATTTTCAGCTTTCCCATAGCCAAGGAAATGCCCTAGCACCACCCTGTTTGAAGATATTCCCCAGCCAGTTCCTCATTTAGTAAATGGATCTGTTATTGACAAACGGGAAAGCACTTTGTTTTATGACATCACTATTTGTGACCTTTTGATGTGACCTTTTAAATGTTGCCAGTGCACAATGAAACTCGAGGTTTACGACTAGCCTTAACGGCCACATTTCTGTGAAATAAAGAGGCTATGATAAACATGGCTAAACTCAAATTGCGTTGTTCATATGGCCCAAATACTATTTTCATAAGGCCGATGACTAACATCTGTAACCATAGGGACAGTGACTAAAGTAAATAACAGAAGTGCTACTGCATTATGTAACATAACAGACAACTAGTTGCCAAGTGTTTACACAACATAGGTTTGCCTGAAAATGCTGAGGCCAGAAAAATTAGGGTCAGCTTATGTCAGTTTGGTTATACTCATTCCAACTTTAAAGTCTGGTTCCATTGTGGCTCGACACAAACATTTAATTTAACATAATTTAAACAAGTAAATTTAAATCAAATTAATGCCCTGCCATTTTTATTTGGTAGCTATAATACTTATAATACTCCAAAATACACCACAATCGCCAGGATTAAAAGTTTTATCCTCTTTATGTTAAATTGTTGTTAACGTAATATGTCATCTTACAAACATTTTGTGGCATGATACGCAAAAGACAAAAAAATTACAAGACGTGATTTAAAAATCGCACTCATCAGCGAAACTAGCATTATCGTGATCGTGAAATTTTATCTGACGATTCATTTTCATAAAAACGATTGAACACTTTGTTTGTATACATACAAACACATCTAATGAAGAAGTAATTTATTCAAATTAAACTAATCTGAGGTAGAATAACATGAATAATATTAAAACATTTTAAATGTTTGAAAATGTTTGAAATATTTATCTTTTGGGTCAACTTTAATCTAAGTTCAGATTATTATATTATAGAAATATAATATTGATTATTACTATTGAATTTGAATATTAATTATTTGAATGTTCGCTGTCAAATATTCACTAATTTATGTCTGCACTAAATTCGCCACATTCGCCAAAAATTGATATTACATGAATATTAAAATGTGACTCTGGACCACAAAAACGTCTTAAGTAGCACAGGTATATTTGTAGCAATAGCCAAAAATACATTGTATAAATCAAAATGATCAAAAATCATAAGGATATTAAGTAAAGCTCATGTTCCATGGAGATATTTTGTAAATATTCCTACCATAAACATATCAAAACTTAAATACTTTGATTAGTAATATGTATTGCTAAGAGCTTTATTTGGACAACTTTAAAGGCGATTTTCTCAATATTTCAGTTTTTTTTTTTGTTTTTTTTTTTGTGCACCCTCAGATTCCAGATTTGCAAATAGTTTTATCTCGGCCAAATATTGTCCTATCCTAACAAACCATACATAAAGGGAAAGCTTATTTATTTATTTAGCTTTCATATGATGTATGAATTGCAATTTCGAAACACTGACACTTATGACTGGTTTTGTGGCCCAGGTCACATATGTCTGTGGTAAATGCACCACATTTGCCAAAAATTAATATCACATGAATATTAAAATGAGACTCTGGACCACAAAACCGTCTTAAGTAGCAGAGGTATATTTGTAGCAATAGCCAAAAATACATTGTATAAATCAAAAATCATAAGGATATTAAGTAAAGCTCATGTTCCATGAAGATATTTTGTAAATATTCCATAAACATATCAAAACCTAAATTTTTGATTAGTAATATGCATTGCTAAGAACTTTATTTGGACAACTTTAAACATGATTTTCTCAATATTTTTTTTTTTTTTTTTTTGCATCCTCAGATTCCGGATTTGCAAATAGTTTTATCTCAATAGAAAAGCTTCTTTATTCAGCTTTCAGATGATGTATAAATCGCAATTTCGAAAAATTGACACTTATGACTTATTTTGTGGTTCAGGTCACATATGTCTGTGCTAAATTCACCACATTTGTGCAATCCGTGAATATTAAAGTAAATATTAAAATAAAGAAAAAGTGAATTGTACATTTAAAGTGCACAATAATCGCGGTTATCGCGAAAAAAATAGCGACCAGCCGATAATCGCGACAGGCCTTGCGGAAACGATTAGCCTATTTTTGTAACGCACTACTCCACGGTCACCATAGCAACGCATAGAAACGATGTTAAAATATTGCAAAACAAACGAGCTGCTCTTCTGTCAGTGGAGCATGAACGTGGGAAAATGGACTCTGTGGTCTCACCTGTGCAGTTGGCGTACCGCTTTCCCGCCACACTATCCAGCAGCGCCAGCGCTAGATTCTCTGGAGTGTCCGCGGGCAGCGGGGTCCAGTTCGTGTCCAGACTCGCCTCTGAGCTCTGCTCATCGCTGGACAGCGACGGACTCCTGATGTCCGCAGTGGCGGAGGGCCAGCACGGCGCTTCTTCGGTCTCCGGGCTGAACACCTCCCTCGCCGGGCCGCTCTCGGGAGACGTCTCCCTGAAGAACGGCACCACACGGGACAGGCTGGCCCGCCGCCTGGATGCCCCGGTGCCGGTGGCCTTCTCCCCAAAACCACCCGCCCGAGTGAGTGCATTGGTCTGTTTCTTCAAGAATTTTTCAAGAGGCTTCATTCCAGCCGGCATTTTGATGACAGAAATCGCAAGAAGGCCCTGGGTTGATCCTAATTAATACTCAATAATGAACACTGATGATGACCGTATGGACGTGAGCGTCTACATCATAGCCGGATAATGCTGGATCCCAACTCGGATTGGAAAATGCCTGAAGAGATTCTTCTCCGTTGTGTTATGAGGTGTCAAGAATAAAACACGGCCATGTTCAGTGTCCCCGTTACACAAGTGGATGCTGATCGAGTCCTTACTACGCTGAGAAAAAAAAATCCAAACGTATCCCAGGGAAACCCGTCCTCCACTGCAGTCCTTCAGCTCGAGAAGAAGGCTATATGTGTACTACCATTGCCACTGTCAACGAAGCCTTTGATCGATGAGTTAATTAGACGGACAATCAGACACAAAAGATGAAAATAGCAGCAGGTATATCTTAATAATGCATACACATATATAAATCAGTCTCTGCCAAAATGCTGGTCCATATAAATTAATCGTCTACCGCAGCAGTGCTGAAGGAAGCGCGCTCCTGTCGCAAACGAGACGCGCGACTCGATGCTGAAGAGGATTTCGTGTCTGTAGATCCCTGACCGCTTCAGTGGTATCCGTATTTATTTTTCTCTCACGGTACCGAGTGTCTCTGCGCCTCGAGTCCGCACAAATACTGCGCTCCGCTGCTCTCACATACAGTAGAGGCTACACACCCTCTCTCTCTCTCTCGCTCCACCCGCCTTCTCTGCAGCTGAGTGCGTGTGTTATTGGTGGTGTCAAGAGATATTGCTCAATTGCTTTGAATCGCAGCAATTGCAGTCACATGCTCGCCGAAGAACCCGCATTTTTTTAAACATGCAGGTCAAATATGAATTCATTATTGATTAATTATTCACTTTATTGGTGGCAATCTGTATCTCTTAACAATACCACTATTTTCATACCACTTTATTTGTGCTGTTTATGTGTGCTAATTGCTAATATGCAAAAGATTAAATTAAAGCTACTACTTACAGTTGAAGTCAAAAGTTTACATACACCTTGCAGAATCTGCAAAATGTTAATTATTTTAACATTATTTCAAAATTTGAGAGATCATAATCATAAAATGCATGTTATTTTTTATTTATTACTTACCTAAGATATTTCACATAAAAGACATTTACATATAGTCCACAAGAGAAAATAAAAGTTGAATTTATAAAAATGACCCTGTTCAACACTTGATTCTGTTGTTACCTGAATGATCCACAACTGTGTTTTTTTGTTTAGTGATACTTGTTCATGAGTCCCATGTTTGTCCTGAGTGGTTAAACTGCCTGCTGTTCTTCAGAAAAATGTGTCAATGTGTGCATTTTGGGGTATTTAAACCCTTTCCAACAATGACTGTATGATTTTGAGATCCATCTTTTTACACTGAGGACAGCTGAGGGACTCATATTCAACTATTACAGAAGGTTCAAACGCTCACTGATGCTCCAGAAGGAAATACAATGCATTAAGAGTGGTGGGGTGAAAACTTTTTGAATTCGAAGATCAAAGTAAATTTAAGTTATTTTGTCTTCTGGGAAAACATGTAAGTATCTTCTGTAGCTTTAGAAGGGCAGCACTAAATGAAAAAAAAAAAAAAAAAAAAAAGATATTTAGGCAAAATAAGAAAAATGTACACATTCTCATTCCGTTCAAAAGTGTTCACCCCCGGCTCTTAATGCATAGGTTTTCCTTCTGGAGCATCAATGAGCATTTGAACCTTCTGTAATAGTTGCATATGAGTCCCACAGCTGTCATTGTTGGAAAAGTTTAAAAAATACTGAAAAACCAAATAATTTGTGGGACCTGAAGGATTTTTCTGAATGACAGCTGGCTGCTCTGTTCAGGACATACTCATGAACAACTTTCACTGAAGAAAAAAAAAAGAAAGAAAAACACTGGATCTTTCAGGTAACAACAGTATTAAGAGTATGTAAACATTTAACGGGGTAATTTTTATAGATTTAACTAATATTTTCTTATGTGGACAATAATGTAAATGTATTTTATGTGAAATTTCTTATTCAGGTCAGTACTAAGTAAAAAAAACATGCATTTTGTATGATCCCTCTTATTTTGGTCAAATAATTAACATTTTAGAGATTCTGCAAGGTGTATGTAAAATTTTGACTTCAGCTGTAACTGTTTGAATTAATAATAAGTACAGAAAATGCCTAAATTATGGTTCGTGTTATGGTATTTAAAAAAGGCTAATTTATTGGCACCCACGGAAACTTTCCATTGCACAAAAGGGTTCTTTATAGTGAAAAGGTTCTTACAAAATGGTCTTCATACTAAGAAAAAATGTTTATTTTCAGAATTACTCACTGAAAGGTTCTGTGGGGAATTCTATGGTCAAAACCCCAGCAAAAACACCCTTTGGGAACATTCATTTTTAAAAGAGTACTGTGCATTTTGTAAGGAATGACAAAGAACTTTTTGTGCATTTGCATTAGCTCTATAAATAATGTGTCACACAAGTAATAAAACAATCTGTGTTAAGTAGAAAAGAAGCTTATATTTTACACGTCTATCTTTTAAAACATAAAGATAACAAACTAATTTCTAATGCTTCAGAATTCATTAAGAAAGAACCTGAGACTGTTCTGTCCTGTATCAATTACATTCGGCATGTGTCTTGTTCTCCTTTAGGTCTACAGTTGGCCAGCTGTATGGTTTCAAATTGCCCAGCTGGAAAGCACAAAAAGGTCTTATCTCCTCCACAACCGCTTCATGAACACACACACTGCATTTAAGTGTCTTTATTCAAAGGCACTTATTAGAAGACATGCACAGACACCATCAGACTTTAGGCCTGGTCAAGGTACGAGTGGTTTATAGTTGTGAGCCAATAGGCCAAACAACTTCATTATCAGTATTAGGTTACAGCTAGCCGGCCATACATGGTGTCTTGTTCAAACGTCTGTCAGGAAACACTATCCCAAGACACCTATGAGGGGTAAATATGGGATCCGGTGACTGCACTATGCTGGCACTTAATTGAATACAGGATCATTTCAATCTATGGGAATAGAAACCAATGTGGTTAATCTGTTTAATAGATTAGCTATTTTGAAAAATTAATTAGGTATATGTGGTTTATTAAATCGTATAAAGAAACCAGTATGGCCTCACTTTCTGTAATAAAACTCACAAAACAAACATGTGACCCTGAACCACAAAACTAGTCATAAGTAGCACATGTTTATTTGTAGTGATAGCCAAAAATACAGTGTGTGGGTCAAAATGATGTATTTTTCTTTTATGCCAAAAATCATTAGGATATTAATTAATGATCATGCAGATATTTACTTGATATATATATATGAGCACCTTAGAATTATAAGGTTCTATCTAGTTATTCACATATTCTTATTTTGTGACAACTTATTTACATTGTGTGATGTTTCTTTTGTAAGCTGTGTACATTTTGGCCCTTTTTTTTCTATGTCTATGGAACGCAAATACTTTGAAGCTCAATATCTCAAAAGTGCTCAGAATGCAGATAAAACCTTATAATTCTAAGGCGACGATATACTACCGTAAATATATCAAAATTTAATTTTTGATTAGTAATATGCAACTTCGGATTCCAGATTTTCAAACAGTTGTGTCTCAGCCTAATATTTTCCCATTCTAACAAACCATACATCAATATTTATTCAGCTTTCAGATGATGTGTAAGTTTCAATTTCAAGACTGGTTTTGTGGTCCGGCCTCATATAATATTGCATTAAGCTAAATCCTATGTTATCTTACAGAAGTAGTCTTGGGATAGTATTAAAGTTGTAGTTCATCCACAGATGAAATTTTGCTGAACATTTACTCCAAAATTAGTTTTTTCTTCATTAGTCTAGCATTACATCACTTGCCCACCAGTAGATCTTCTGCAGTGAATGGGTGCCATCAGGATGAGAGTCCAAACAGCTGATTAAAACACCACAATAATCCATAAGTAATCGACATGACTCCAGTCTGTCAGTTAATGTCTGGTGAAGTGAAACATTGAATGTATGTACGAAGCAAATCTATCAAAAAGACATTTTAAACATCAAATCATTGCTTCTGGCTAAAATATGAGCCCTCAATCCATAATATTGCTTTCTCCAGTGAAAAGCTGCCTTGTCTGAATCAGCAAGTATCCACAGATCAAGTACCATTTACAAGCGAAAACAGTCCAAAACTATTAATATATGTTAAATATATCACTTAATTTCAGTGTGAGACGACAGCAATGGATTGCCTTTTTTTAGAAGAAGAATTGTAATGGATTACAGACTACTATTTTAACCAGAAGTGCAAACACACAGCTTTTTCAATTATTAAGATGTAAACTGATGGACTACAGTTGTGTGGATTACTTGTCGTTCACTGCGATGTTTTTATGAGCTGTTTGAACTCTCTGTCTGACGGCACCCATTCACTCCAATGGTGAGGAAGTAATGTAATGCTAAATTTTCATCTCATCTCATCTCATCTCATCCAATCTCATCTACATCTTGGCAGGCCTGAGGGTGAAAATTTGCAGCAAATTTTCATTTTTTGGTGAACTATTCTGTTAAAGCATATATCTACATTTGGTCAATTGTTTAATTTTCTATTGGAAATGGGTTCTCATCAGTAAAAGAGGGAATCAACTGTCTCATGAACTCTCAGCTGTGGTTAGATCTTCCACACATCATATGTGATGACTGTGCACTGCCAAACCTCATAATGGGTATTTCCGCCCTCTGTGACATCACAAATGTGCTGAAGTTAGGCTGGGTGAAATGCACTTTAGCTCTATCCTGTGTGATCTTGTTGAATTTTGAGCAGTGTGTGTGATTTCACTCAGCTGCGGCTGTGATCTCAAAACTGCAGGCCGTAAAAAGGCGCCGCTGGTATATATTTAGCTCTGCATCAGTAGAGGTCCTCATTGTCACCATGGAAATGAGAGTGAAACCATGCTGCAGAGAGGTGGAAATCACACATCACACACTGCAGATATCCGCTGGTCACAGAACTAACATAACAAACACAGTCCTTAACACACTTAACTATTCTAGCACTCTCCCGTTTCGTGGTTTTCCTCTGTCTATCTCACCACAGGTCATCCACCACTTTATCCCACTTCTGCCTCTGAGGTTTCTGTGGCTTCTTTTATGGGGAAGTACATTGCATTAGGCCCGCTGTCAGATGTGGATGTGTGAGTCTCAAAAGAATGACACGGTCAAGTGTTTGTCATCCCGTTTAGTCATATGACCTTATCCGAAGATGACTGACATGATGTTAACATGCACAGTCTATGACTTCAGCCCAAGAACCCCCACAACAACATTAGATTTGCCAATAAAGCGCTGCAAATGACTATATAATGTTTTCTGTGCTCTCAAGAATTTTAGGGGTAATGAACCCTTAAATAAATTAACTCTAAAGCCAGATGAGGTCTTACAACTGAGAATGACATAAATCAATGTCAAAATTAGTCATGCACAGACATATTATGTATTTTTATGATTAAAAGCAGACATATATTTGTCTTTTTATATATTTCATATACAAATGACAAAAACAGATACGAAAATGTATGTAAAATATGTGTATGTATACAGTTGAGGTTAAAAGTTTACATACACCTTGCAGAATCTGCAAAATGTTAACTATTTTACCAAAATAAGAGGGTTTATATATACATACACATATAGTTTACATATAGTCCACAAAAGAAAATAATAGTTGGATACCTGAATGTTACCTGAATGATCCACAGCTATTTTGCTGTTGTTGTTGTTTAGTGATAATTGTTCATAACTATTACAGAAGGTTCAAATGCTCACCGATACTTCAGAATTAAAACAAAAAACAAAAAACGATGCATTAAGAGCCAGGGGGTGAAAACTTTTTGAATTTAAAGATCAGGGCAAATGTAACTTATTTTGTCTTCTGGGAAACATGTAAGTATCTTCTGTAGCTTCTGAATGGCAGTACAGAATGAGGCAAAATAAACATTTACACATCTTCACACTGTTCAAAAGTTTACACCCCCAGCACTTAATGCATCGTGTTTCCTTCTGGAGCATCAGTGAGCATTTGAACTTTCTATAATAGTTGAATATGAGTCCCTCAGTTGTCCTCAGTGTGAAAAGATGGATCTCAAAATCATACAGTCACTGTTGGAAAGGGTTAAAATACACAAAAATGCTGAAAAACCAAAGAATTTGTGGGACCTGAGGGATTTTTCTGAAGAACAGCGGGCAGTTTAACTGTTCAGGACAAACAAGGGGCTTGTGAACTACTATCACTACCACACAAAAAAAAAAGCTGTCGATCATTCAGGTAGCAGTATTAAGAATCAAGTGTATGTAAACTTTTGAACAATGTCTTTTTTTATAAATTCAACTATTATTTACCTATTTTTTCAGTACATACACACTGTAAAAAGTCATAAAAAACAAGACGATATCATACTGTAGTCTTTATTCTTCACAATTCTTATTATTCTTCTAGCAATTTCTAAATGAAAATTGTTTCTACACCATTTTTTTCAATATATACACTAAGTTCTAAGCTTATGCCCCTTGACTTGGGTGAAATAATCCTTATATTATCTGCTTCCAATATCAGCTTCATCATATTTATGCTCATAACTTTACAAAGAATGCAATTGGCCAATATAGCATTGGATATTGTGTATCTTCACTTATAAAACCTTTTGTATCTGTATATATTTGTATTAGTTTTCTCCAAGCATTTCCACAAAAGCGAACAAAGTCATTACCATTGTAATCCCAAAAGCATATTTGTCTTTGTAATGAACATGACTCTCTAATATATTTGCCTGGCAGTGAAGCCCACCAGTCCTGGTGGATACAAAAACCCACCCACCCACACACACACACACAGATGATGGATGACCTCAACAGCCTAACGCACTTGCCCTGGAGTGAGGAGAACAGAGCTCACATCTGCGATGACTCATTAAATACATCCCCCCACCCCTCCATGCTGTCACAACACTATCCTTATGCCATGCATTATCGTACACAACACAAACACACAAGCGCTAGTGCACAAGCTCACTATGTTGTCATTCTGCATTGTGGGAAAAAAAGCCTGTAATGCATTGTACAGACAAATAAACAAAACAAAAAGTTAATGTCCTTAGTCAGAATACTGAGACACTCAGCCTTTTATTTTCACAATAAACAATAGATCAGTCATGTCCAACTTTCACACACATTAGACTAGACTGGGAACCCCTTCAAATTCAGACAGAAGCCTCTCGTGTGGACACACACTCACTCTTTTATGCACAAACAGAAGCTAAGATAAATGTTTTAGGCCTCTAGAGTACAGGATCTGTGGTGTGTGTGTGTGTGTGTGTGTGTGTGGACTTTATGCCGTAAGGAGATTATCTTTAACTCATTAAACAGACCCACTTTCAAGCACTGTGATACAGAAAGCCCCCCTTCTCATCCCTGATATCCGTACACATCCAAATACATCATAAAGAGGAAAGCCGTTTGTCTTACCCCAGCGCAGATGCCCTCTTTCCAGTTGGTGTGGCAGATTAAGATGGTAATGTGACCCCTGAAGAACATTTTCAAAAATACACTTTTATGAGATTATTATTCACTGTGATCCTTAGGCTTAAAGCATCATTTAGCTCTGCGTCATTTGGCAAGTGTCACTAGATTATGCTGCATGTCTTAATATGGAAGTCCTGACGCCAGATCAATGATTTTCATTAAGAGCTAGATAAAAAATCTGATATATTTCATTGAATTTGAGCAAGAAATGTTTTGGAAATAGAAATCTAATTAAGTAAAAAATCAAGTATCAATCAAGTATCCTAGTATTTGATTCACCAAAAAGAACCGGTGCAAGAGCCATTTGCAAGAAGACTGAAATCCACTGATCATGATGTATTTGTTTAATTTAATAAAAATAACTGATTTAAAAGAGTCATTCACTCGAGGATCGGACTCCACTGGTCGTGCTGTATATATTTCTGATTTACTAAAAAGAACTTGCACAAGAGTCATTTGCAAGAAAACTGGAATTCACCGATCATGATGTATGTGTTTGATTCAATAAAAAGAACCGATTCAAAAGAGTCATTCGCTCAAGAATTCGCTGATTCGCTGATTATGATGTATGTGTTTGATTCAATAAAAAAAATCAATTCAAAAGAGTCATTCGCTCAAGAATCGGACTCCGCTGATTGTGCTGTATGTTTTCAATTAACTAAAAAGAACCGGTGCAAGAATCATTTGCAAGAAAACTGGAATTTGCTGATTATGATGTATGTGTTTGATTCAATAAAAAGAACTGATTCAAAAGAGTCATTTGCTCAAGAATTTGCTGATTTGCTGGAATTCGCTGATTATGATGTATGTGTTTGATTCAGTAAAAAGAATCAATTCAAAAGAGTCATTCGCTCAAGAATCGGACTCTGCTGATTGTGCTGTATGTTTTCAATTAACTAAAAAGAACCGGTGCAAGAAACATTTGCAAGAAAACTGGAATTCGCTGATTATGACATATGTGTTTGATTCAATTAAACAAATTCTCCCAAAAGAGTGCAACTGGTGCAAGAGTTTTTATTGAGTTGGATTTAATAAAATATATATATATATATATATTTGATAGAATATTTCACTCGACAATCAGTTTCAGAATCAATTTCTTGATTTCTTGAAATGCAAGAGACATTTGCAAGAAAATTGGAATTCGCTGATCATGATGTCTGTATTTGATTCAATAAAAAGAACCCTCTCAAAAGAGTTATTCGCTCAAGAATCAGACCCAACTGGTCCTGCTGTATGTTTTAGATTAACTAAATGTGTTGACTCAATAAAAAGTGTTTGGTTCAATAAAAAGAATCAATTCAAAAGAGTCATTCGCTCATTGCAAGGAAACTGAAATCTGCCGATCATGATGTTCAGTAAAAATAATTCTTTCAAAAGAGTCAGTCACTCAAGAATCAGACTTCACTGGTTGTGTTGTATGTTTTTGATTCACCAAAAAGAAACAGTGCAAGAGTCATTTGCAAGAAAACAGAAATTTGCTTATCGAGGCTTATATGTTTGTTTCAATAAAAAGAACCCTCTCAAAATTATTTAAAAACTATTTGCTTGAGAATTGGACGTGCTGTATGTTTTTGATTAACTAAAAAGAACGCAAGAGTCATTTGCATATATATATATATATATATATATATGATAGAATCTTTCGCTCAAAAATCAGACTCCACTGGTCATGCTGTATGTTTTAGATACATATATATATATAAAAAAAACACAACAATGCAAGAGACATTAGCAAGAAAATTGTAATTCACTGATGATAATGTATTTAATTCAATAAAAAAAAATTATTCAAAAGAGTCATTCACTCGAGAATCGGACTGGTCATGCTGTTCACTAAGAACTTTCACAAAAGAGTTACTCACAAGACTTGTCATGCTGCATCTGTTTGATTCACTGATAGAAAGGTCTCATAGAAATGACTCGCTTGTGAATCAGACTATGATTTGTGCTAATTAATGTAGGAAACGCTTTGGACTTTTTAAATCTTTTGTCCACATCAGCAGACCATTAATGGCACCTAACGTCATAAAATCATTTGGATCCAGTAGTTTCTTGAAATGCATATCAAGTTCCCATGCAGCACTAATAATAATAGTTGGTTATTTTTGGGTGAACTATTCTTTAAATAAACGCTGGTTAAATACAAAAAAGAACCCCGTTTTAACATAAGAGACAGAAAGAGTAAGACTCTTTTTTTCTTACACAACAATTGCAGAGGACGACGACACATTAGACACACTTTCTCTCACATTCACCTAGGGATGCATGCAGGTTAAAGCAATTTCCTTGGCTGTGATATCACACCTCAGTGCAGCTCTCAGCTGTGAAGAGAATGTGAGAAAAATACATCATGAACAAAGGAAGTGAGGAAAAGAAAAGGGAGAAAATCAATCAAAAGAAATGACAGCATATATGGGTCTCAGACATCTGAGTCACTTCTGATGAGTCTGTGTGAGTGAGCATCTTTACTTGAGCCTGATATACACACACACACACACACACACATAATTTGTCTCAATGCATGGATGCTTCCAAACAGCTCCCATGAATCATCCGAAAGTTTAATGACACCCACATAAACACACACACGCCTGGCCCATTCTGGGGGATGGGGACACAAAATGACATCACCCTGAGAGACAGGGGGCTTTGTTTGGTTACTGTCACTCCACAAAGACGCCAGAGGGGGAGGCCCCACCTCACCCATGTGCATCTCTAATACAAAACAAAGAATGAAAGACACTGTTAAATATGCAGAGACCGCCAACTTAAAGCATTAAAAATGCATCGGTGACAAAAGCTTTTAAAGAAGGCTCGCTAATTGTGCAGACTTCATGCGTTTTAAATGTGTGTCAGATTTTTTTTTAGTCTTTCTGGATCCAAAGTTTGGGTTCAGCTTAGGGTTACTTTCTCTGTAGTTTACAAAGATTCATCCATGGCTAATTCTTGTTAAAGGAAAAGTCTGAGCAGAAATTAAAATACTGTTATTCACCTTCATGAATAGAAATTTGCACAAATCAAAACAAAAACAAAAAGAAACTCCTACATAGTGTTTACTACATGACATCTTGGAATGAGTTTGGGCTTGTGACTCTAAAAGAATCTGTGACGTGTGTCAGGTTTGTGCAGGTCATCGGTGGCCCGAAGCCATAAATCAGGTCACGTTTCAGTGAACTCAGATGCAGCGTACAAACAAATTCGGCCACGTGATCAGCATCCTTCATGTGCTGTGGAAAAGCATTGCTGCGAGTGTGTTTGTAAACACTGCATCACTCTCGCTGGAAATATATCAAGACTTATTGTCTAGCCAAAAAAAAAAATTAAAAATTAAAAAGGGACCCTTCAGAACCTGAGGCCCAATCGCATTTGGCTAGTCTGTGCAAGTCACTGCTGTTCCAGGGAGACAGAATGAGAGAGATTCCATACATAACAGATGAAGAGAGAGACGAGGTCAGCTGGAGAAGAGGGAAGAGGGTTTGCTTTATGCATGTGGGTTGCTGTCAATGGAAGAGTGGGAATGGCTAGATAAACAAGAGGAGCGGGCTGAAAAAACATAACTTTAAGATTAATAATCTTGATTTTTACATTTTCTGAAAATACTTTCCTGAAGTGGTTGCTTCAGTGGTATTTAATGCATTGCTATGCATTAACAAGGGTGTTCTGGTGGTTGCTTACAATAAAAAACTATAAAGCCAACTGTAAAGCCTATTTAATATTTTGGTCTTTATATGGCTTTTCACACTGCACTTAACCCTATCGTCATTCTAAATCACGCTTTTAGCACAGGGTAGAGAAATGTTATTTAGCACTGCTTTTTTACTCAGGGCCAGGTTTATGATACACATGGCTCATATTCACATGCGTTGGACATTCACGGAAACACCACGAGTTTAATAAACAATATATTATTAGTATAAACAATGTTTCTTACGTTTGAGGGGAAAATGGTCAAATGGTGATGGAAACGCATCAACTGATTTGAAGAAAAGAATAACGTATTGACCCAAATATAAGAAGTTTTTTTTCTTGGAAATGGATCTGAAAAATGTTTTTGCCTTATATTCAGGGTCTAGACTTTGACGTGTCAATAACACACCCACAACTATAGGTGGCGCAAATTCCTCGTAAAACAAGTGTGCCAAGAAATAGGTAATCGTTTTGTCTGTAATGTTAGAACAACGTGATTGAAAACAAAAGAAAAAGAAAAGCTTACAGCAGCATAAGTTCTATGTCATGTTAGCCTGATGAAACCAAACTTCCTCTGTAAGTGATTTTAAAATGTATGACAGTACCCAGATTTGAAGACTACAATAAGATTCCACTTCTACTGTTGGTAGGCTACTGATGGATATCCTAATTGTTATATAATTTAGATTGGTTGCCTGTTATTTTTATGGTATATCAAAAAGTGTATTTTTTACGTGATTGTTGGTGCATTTTACCAGTGTTTACCACACTTTTAAAACAAAAACTAAAAAGGAAAAATATGCAATATGAAAATAATTTAAGAAAAAAAAAATCTTGGTTTTTGATTTGGTTTTCAAAAAGCCTTATTCCAAATAGTACATCTTAAAAAAGCAGAGCCATCTTATATTTTCGGGTCAATACGGTATTTCATTCTTATGGAAGGCAGACGGGGCCAAAAGTCTTTAAACAGCTCCATAAATATGACACATGATGGAAGATTTGAAAAGACAAACCATTTTTTAGGATATTTCAGCCTAAACTCACATCGCTAGACAGTTAGGTAACACATCTAGTTGACATTTATAATTAATAATCGGCCTAATATGTTATAAGTACATGTAACAGAACAAGTGTTTAAAAGAGACATGACATGGATTTTTGTTTTTATTATTTTAATATGTTCCTTGAGGTTTACTTATAATGTTAATGAATAAATATGTGGGGAAAAAAAAAATTTCAACCCTCATTCTGACCCTCTGATCGTTTTCAGATGTAAAAACCGCGTTTTGTGCAGTGTGAGGCATCAACTATCAACCATCAAAACATTTGATTGGACAATGGAAAAAACGCGATGACGTCGAGCGCTTTTCTGCACAGAGTTGTTTTTTTTGTTTGTTTTTGTTTTTTTTTAACTTAAGATGCTCAGAGCGCTCCGCCAAAAACGCGAGGCGCAGCAGGCAGTCAAAACGCGAGGCGCCGGGGGCGCATAAACAGCGCGCAGAACGTTCACTGCCAACCGAAAACAATTCAAAAAAGGCGCGTTGCACTACACAAAACGCGTTCTGTGTGATCGAGGCCTTAGGCTGAACGCGTTTTTTATGCCTGAAAACGCGAGGCGCACAGCACTGCCTTTTTTTGATGACTTTTAAAAAAAGAGCAGTGTGCAGCGGTTTTTTATGTTGCTAGGAAACCATCAAACCATCAAAACATTTGATTGGACAATGGAAAAAACGCGATGACAGCTTCAAGTCGGACAAAATTTTTAACCGGCGTGCACTGCTTCAAGTCAGAATTTGATCAAGCTTTGCAGCGCTGTGTTAAGTTGAACGCAAATTATGTCTTGCTCTGGAGGCTGCGTTTTTGCAAACGCCCAGCTGATGTCACCTTGTTCCATAGGATCCATTAATTAGGAGGAATGTACAGTGTGGTATATCAGATTATGAATACCTAGGATTGATTGTTAACCCTAGATAAAGTATGAATAGTGTGTTTTTGTTTTATCCAGGGTTTAGAATGACTCAGGTGAAAAAAGACCTTCTGTCTCAGGTCTCTCCTTTAATACAAGCATTTTGCCTCAAAACGCCTCACACCTTGAGGTGTCATTCAGTTTAGCCAAAGCTTAATACGTCAGTGGTTTAAAACAAGTTCCCATTTGTTCTTATGAGAAACACTAGTTAGACTATGATTGGCTTGGCAAGCTTTAT
Source organism: Cirrhinus molitorella (assembly GCA_033026305.1). Taxonomy (NCBI): domain Eukaryota; kingdom Metazoa; phylum Chordata; class Actinopteri; order Cypriniformes; family Cyprinidae; genus Cirrhinus; species Cirrhinus molitorella. The sequence continues at coordinate 24,006,963 of CM065117.1, read as the reverse complement.
TTATACATACAGCCTGGGAAACTAAGACTGAACTAAGAAATCTGATAATACAAGCCCTCAACTTCCTGTCTCACCCTTTCAGCAGTGACACAGGACGGTTACTCACCAGTTGATGTTTTGTAACATGAACTTGTCGACAATGCTGTAGGTATGCGCTACCCAGGGTGCACCACAAAAGAGTGAAAGCACTAGGCTAAATACTTCTATAAGTAGGTCAGTGAGACTATGAGCAGTTTCACTGTTCCTTTCAACTGCTGTGCATAATAATCCCATTATGATGATTCAAGAGGCAGAAGAGGGTGGTTTTTGGTTGGCTGTAGTGAGGAAGATACATATAGCCTGCAGTAGGATCATCACTTGATAATTTGATGGTTTATAATATAATCGGTGCCCCAAATGGAGTCACTTTGCAATTGTGATGGGTTTGGCGAGGCAGCTGATGGCCTCAAGAATCTAAGTGAGAATACATAAGCACTGAGGTTCACACTCTGGTAAAGGACGTGGGTTACTCTGAACTGAGACTATTTTTAGTCTTCTAGGGAAGCTGAATCTTTTCAAGTTGATAACTTTCATGTACAGTACAAGTCAAAAGGGTTAGACACACTTGTTCACTCTTTCTCATTCTTTTGTTACGGTTTTCCACCGCTTAGGATAATAGTAAGATCATCAAACTTATGAGAATTATGTAGCAAACAAAATGTCTTGTAAAAATAAAATATTATACAATAAAATATAAATAAAATATTATTATAATATGAATAAGAAGCTAAACATTTAATTAAAGTGTATTTCGTAAAATGCATTAGCAAAAACATGACTCTAAATAGATTATTTTAATTATTTCACAAAGCATAATTAATATAGTAGCATATGTATGTTATTATAATCAAGGCAACAAAAACAAATGCAACACTCTGATTTTATTATTTTAAATATTTGTATAATATTAACTTTAAATTTAAGCTTGTTTGTTTTGTTTTTTTATTCAGTTTTATTTTTTAATAACTTTAGAACTTTCTAATTGTTCTCACTTTCTAATTGTTGCTTTTTATGTTTTTTTTTTTTTTCAGTTAGTCACCAAGGCAACATTTCTACTTTTCCTTAAGCTTTTTAAATTATGTTAATTTATTATTATAGTTTATTTTGGCTCAATTAATCAGAATGATTGAGAGGTCCACATTTTTTTACTAACTTATAACTCATTTGAGAACATTTACACTACCAGTCAAAAGTTTAAAGATTTTAATGTTTTTAAAAGATCCAAAGTATAGCAAAAACAGTACTATTTTAAATAACTGATTTCTATTTGAATATATATTTTAAAATGTCATTTATTCTGGTGATTTCAAAGCTTTTTTACAGCATCATTACTCCAGTCACAAGATACTCTAGAAATCATTCTAATTTTCTGATTTGATGCTCAAAAAACAATTATAAAAATATTTTGTAATATTATAAACGTCTCTGCATCCTTGCTAAACAAAAGTAATAACTATAAAAATGTATACTTACTCTAAGCTTTTGAATGGTGTAGTGTATAAAGTTACAAAAGCTTTTCATTTAAGATAAATGCTAATCTTTGGATCTTTGTATTCATCAAGAAATCCAGAAAAAAAAATTACTGTTTTAAATATTGATAATAATAAAATGTTCCTTGAACAGCAAATCAGCATATTACAATAATTTCTGAAGGATCATGCGACGCTGAAGACTGATGTAATGATGCTGAAATTGTTGTTTTGATCACAGGAATAAATTACATTTTAAAATGTATTAAAATAGAAAGTTATTTTAAATAGTACAAATATTTCTAAATTGTACTGTTTTCGTTGTAAATAAGCAGAAGAGACTTAAAATCATTAAACTTTTGACTAATAGTGTATTTTGATATAAAAATCAAACAAGCTGAACTACAGCTGAAGATGGTAAATATATAAAAATGAAGATTTATAGAGAACAAAAAAAAACAGATACTGCAATTTTTATCGTTTGATGAAGACTGCTGAGATCAAAGTTTTAGTGTGGAGTCCCGTTAAGAGACGTGTGACAGCGCAGCATTGAAGAATAAAGACATTAGTTCCCCCAAGTGGACGTTTTGAAGCACTGTCAGTGACAGTTAAACCTGACCTAATTTTTGTGCCACGATAAAGTCTACTGGTTAGGTTTCACATTTTACTGCTGAAATCTGTAATTACGTTTTTCTCGTACATTTTAAAACAGGCTCTGCCTGTTTAGTAATTAACATAAGCAATATAACCCGCGTGAATTTGCATGCACGTTATGTACTGCCTCAAAAGTTAGATTTTTTTATTTCTCTAAATGACAGTTGCAAACGCGGCAATGCCTCGTTGACGAGAATACATTTCCAAATGAGAATCCCAAAATTACAGCTGCAGCACGCCTGACTCTGGCTCTCGCACCGGCTGCAGTGTAATTTGGAGGCGCGCTGCTATAAAAGAGTTGAAGCGGCAGCAGCGGTGCGTTCCGCCGCATCAGTCACTCCCCTCTTGGCAGGGTTGGATGCGGCAGAAGGCGACGCTTCGCTTTTGGCAAAGTCAGAGTTTAGCACACAACCACAGGCGGCAACGCAGACAAACGCAGGGTCGACTGTTCTGTGCTTATAGACTGGAATGCTTTTTACCACCACTAATATTGCGCGTATTTTATCTCTTTGACAACTTAATGCGAAAATGGAGACATTTATCAGATGGGACAGATCAACAAAAAGACAAGCCAATGAAGGAACAGGGCCTACAATGAACTAAAATAAACTAAAATAAAAATAAAAGGAATGAGGCCTAAAATGAACTAAAATAAACTATAAACAAAAAAAAATATATAGCAATTAGCAATCAGTGCTGTAATTGTACATATAAAATGAAATAAAATAAACTATAATCAGACAAATAAATTATCTATCTATCTATCTATCTATCTATCTATCTATCTATCTATCTATCTACCTACCTACCTATCTATCTATCTATGTAATAATAAACTAAAAAGGAACCAGGCCTAAAATAAACTAAAATAAATAAAATAAAAGACCTAAAATGAACTAAAATAATCTGTAAACACACAAAAAATACATAAAATAATTACCAATCAGTTTTGTAATTGTACATATAAATTAAATTAAAATAAAATAAGTCCTAAATTGAACTAATAAAGAAATAAAATAATCAGCAATCAGTGTTGTAACTGTACATTACAATTTAAAAAAATAAACAAGGCCTAACATAAACTAACTAAAAATAAATAAAATAATCAATAATCAGTGTTGTTACAATTTCCATTACAATTTAAACAGAAGCCAAAGCCAATGAAGGAAAAGGGCATAAAATAAACTAAAATAAAATAAAGGCCTAAAACAAACTAAAACAATAAACAGACAAATAAATAAATAAATAAAATAAGGCCTACAACAAACCAAAATAAAATAAAATAAAATAAAATAAATAAATAAATAAAAATAATTAACAATCAGTGTTGTAATTGTACATTACAATTTTAAACAGAAGTAAAAGCACATAATAAAAAAATAAAAGCTGGTAAATTTTACAGTTAAAAAGAAACAAGTGAAAAGACAAAATAGTATTTTCTTCTAAAACATACTTCAATGATATTTACAACTTAATGAAAAATAAATAAACTGTACAAGTACTGTACAAGTTATGGACAACAACCAATAGATGGCTGATATGCTTTAAATCATTGTCTAAATAAGTTAAATAACTAAACAAAAATATTTTCCTATTTAGAAATGACTAATATGATAATCAATCATTCTGAACTGTCTTGTGAATTAATATTATGTTAATATTAGTGGTGTCAAAATTAGCGCGTTAACATTTTTCGTATTAATGTTATAAATATTGTATGCAATTGACGCAGGGGCCGGACTAGGTTTGGCCACCCCACTCACAACTGCTAAAGAAATGCGATTATTTAGATGCGCAGAGCGGTTTTAGAGCACATCAAACGGGAGACTTTTCAGACGCGTGCTCCAACTTCACTTCAGCACCAGACATGAGTCAAAAGATACGAGGAGCTTCAGTAGAACATCAGTGAACTGCGGTCAGATGAGATGTTGTCAGGCCATATGTCGGTAAAAACGTATTTCCCTGTCCCCTTAGCTGTTATACTGTGATTGTAGCGCGTGCTATTTAAGTGCACGCACAAAAGTGCCGGCGCGTGCTCTATTAGGCCGCTATTAAAGCGCTGTATCATATTCAAACCCAAATGAAACTGCGAGTATGCAATGTTGTAGTTATGTCGTAAGTTAAGACATATTTACAAAGAAAGGCGATTAAAGCTGCCTTATAACTGTGCATGCAAGTATTATTATTTATGAGTCGCATTTAAAGCAGCGTCAGATCCGCATCAGCTTCAGCAGCGGCAGATTTTAAAGTAACAGCAGCCAAAATGTGACCCTGGAACACAAAACCAGCCACAAGTGTCAATTTTTCAAAATTGAGATTTATATATAATATGAAAGATGAATAAATAAGCTTTCCATTGATGTATGTTGTTAGGATCTGACAATATTTGGCTGAGATACAACTATTTGAAATCTGTAACCTGAGGGTGCAAAAAAAATAAAAATACTGAGAAAATAGCCTTTAAATTTGTCCAAATTAAGTTCTTATCAATACATATTACTTCTCAAAAATTAGGCTGAGATACATTTATGGTACGAAATTGACAAAATATCTTAATGGAACATGATTTTTGGCATAACTTTTTTTTTTTTGATAATTTTGACCAATATACAAATGTATCCCAGCGACTTAAGACTGGTTTTGTGGTCCAGGGCCACAAATATCCTAATAACCTGCTTCTGTGACGTCTGTTAATAAAACAACAAAATTAAAAACTTCTGTAGTTTTTAAGCTTTATCTTCATATAATTTAGTGATTGATAACTTTAGGCTATATTTTCTTGATGAAGGACACAGGTAGCTAGCCTATATGACATTATAATGGATTTATTTGAAGTTATTTTTTAAAGTCTAATAAATGTTAAAGTGATAGCTCTCAATGATAATGTAATGGTTATATTCAACGGTAAAATATTAAGAAAAAAAAAAACAGTTGGAATAGTGATACTTGCCTTTAGTCATAAAAAAAGACGCAATTAAACATATTAAAAATATAGATTATTTGTTGTTGCTATATTAACTTACAGCATGAATGTGAAATTGTTGCAATATAAAAGTATAATAATTAAACTATTTATAGTTTAGGTTTCATTGTGATTAATTTCAGGAAAAAAATGTGATGAATTAGGTTTTTTTTTAGCGATTGGTGCCATTAATACATGGCTGATATAAAACAACAGCTGTCTTAAAGAAAAACAAACCAATAACATTAAATCTATAAAACATTTGCCTTTTTAAATTTTTCATAACCATTTTGAAATGCTGAAAGCTATGCTAATATACAGCATAAAAGTAGATATTTTAAGATTTACTGAAGACGACATGCTAACAGTGTTAATAAATTATGCTGAAGTTAATCTAAAAGTAAAAAGAGGAAATAAGCATTCACATTTAAATCTAAAAAAAATAAACAATAAAAATCATAAAACTACTATTATGGAAATAATATATTGTGCATCCCTTGTGTGTGTATATAAAATAGGGACAAGTCAAATGTTATATTCAGTTCTTGTTTAATTTCATCTCCTGACATTGCTCCACAAAATAAAATCGCAAAAATGAAACACTTTTAATATTATTCAAACAACTATGAAACATACAAGCCCTCACAGTGTTGTCAGGTCTAATCAAACAAAAAACAGATATGTCAAACCAATTAATTCTTTAAGGCATAGAAAGTAATACAACATCTTCTAATAGTCTTTATGAGCCATGTCTAAACAACGCTGGGAACGACAACATATCAGTTATACTGTTAGGTTTCTTTTTCTTTTTTTCTCCTCGGAAACAATCATAAAGGGAACAATTGAAAAAGATGCATCCATAGCACTCCCACAGTGGGGCATATAACAGCTCACAGCCAAAGTTGCCATCTAGAATTGCTTTCACAATGAAATATATCTATAAAACCATGCATGCCTGTACAGTGTGCCTGAAAGAAAAAAAACAATTGCAACCATAACTATATATATATATATATATATAAAAAAAAAAAAAAAAAGGAAAACATTGAATATTTGCAAATTAATTTTTCAAAATAAGAGACCTACGCTAGGTTTCCCTGCTGACTTTGTTCATATCGACAGCATTTCATAAATGACTAGTTCTTAGTATTATTCGTTAAACCACTGGCTTCAATATACTTTAATATGTACACTTACAATAGAAAGCTAATCAAGCGAGTTACACTGTCAAGTAGGTCAGTATCTGGCAAGGTTAACGGTTCGCTTCCATAGAATTACAGTATTGAATTCAACACAGTACAAGGTGAAAAGATACAAGGGACAGCGGGACAGATGGAGAAAAGGGTTTGAGGGGTTCAACCCCAGTCTGAAACGGGACTAGCACCATCACAGCGGGTTAAGCAGTCAGAATGGTACAGCGCTGTTAAACGGAAAAAAGAAAGTCTTTATGACCCGAAAAGGTCCTAATTTGTGCATTTGAAGGTCATTACCATGTATAAAAGCCACTGCTCAGCATCTAACCTTTGAAACAGAAGACCGTTAGTCTAAAATTAAAAATGTGGACCTATCTTTTCACATACTCAAGTTAGTCTTTTCTCCTTTTCAATAAAAACGTCTATTTGCTCTGAGTAAGAGGAGGTTTAAAACAAACTCAATTCAAAAGTCCAGCAGCCTCAAACCATTTCAATTCTCGTCTTTTAGAAGAGACAAAGTTGCTTAGTGAAAAATAAAACCGTCTCGCTGTTTAAGACTGCATGTTTAATTCCTAGCCGAACAGCGGATAGCGGTACAACACTTTGCTGGTTACGTATGGAAATACAACAGATGGGAATAACCTGCAAACAGAACCTCGGATGAAGACAGTGAACCTAAGCAAGGCATAACGAATACAGGAACAGTATTAAACGAAAGGAAAAGTGAAGTTAAAACCTAAATGGTGAATTCAATTTATACAAAAGCGGTGCTGGTCCTGACACGCCGTCTTTCTTGTCCTCGGGCAGCTAGGAGCGGATCTCCTCAGCGGGCTTTCGGCTCTGGTCCTGACGGATGGGAAAAAAAAAAAAACAAAAAAAAAAAGGGGTCAAACCACAAATCAGCTGTTAATCTTTTTAAAAATGCTTAAAAAAGGTAAAAACAAATAGATTAGTCATTTCTTCTACATGTACACTACCAGTCAAAGGTTTTTGAACAGTAAGATTTTCAATGTTTTTTTTAAAGTCTCTTCTGCTCACCAAGCCTGCATTTATTTGATCCAAAATACAGGAAAAACTGTATAAATTTTAAAATATTTTTACAATTGAAAATAACTGTTTTGTATTTGAATACATTTTAAAATGCAATTGTGATTTCAAAAGCCGAATTTTCAGCATCATTACTCCAGCCTTCAGTGTCACATGATCCATCAGAAATCATTCTAATATGGTGATTTGCTGTTCAATTTTTTATTATTACTACTATTATCAATATTTAAAACAGTTGAGTACATTTTTTCAGTAATCTTTGATGAATAGAAACATCCAAAAATCAGCATTTATCTGAAATAAAAAGCTTTTGTAACATTATACACCACTTTTCAAAAGCTTGAAGTCAGTATAATAAAAAAAAAAAAAAAAATTTAGCAAGGATGCTTTAAAGTGATCCAGTGATGAAAAAGACATTTATAATGTGACAAATTAATAAATACGTTTATTTCAGATAAATGCTGCTCTTCTGAGCATTCTATTTATCAAAATAATAATAATAATAATAATAATAATAATAATAATAATAATAAACAACTCTACTCAGCTGTTTTCAACAAGTTTTTTGAGCAGCAAATCAAAATATTAGAATTACCTCTGAAGGATCATGTGACCGGAGTAATGATGCTAAAAATTCAGCTTTGAAAATCTCAGGAATAAATTACATTTTAAAATATATTCAAATAGAAAAAGTTTAGTTATTTTAAAAAGTAAAAATATTTTACTATTTTTGCTGTACTTCGGATCAAATAAAAGCATGCTTGGTGAGCAAAAGAGACCAATTAAAAAACAAAAAAACATTACAAATCTTACTGTTCAAAAACTTTTGACTGGTAGTGTAACTTTCAGAACATTTTACCTCTTTCTCATTATTATTTTAAACGTTGTAATTGATGTGTATATAATACAATCCTATGCTATTTTACCTAAAATAAAGCTGCTGCTTTCATTTTAAACACTACAAGTGAATTTAGACATCACAACAATGAAAACAGGTATTTATTTAGAGATTTGCTAAAGATTATTAGCGTTTTTAAAGATTTAAGTCAAGGGATTATTACATCACTGCAATTGTAAATCAAAACATAAGAGAAAACAGTAGCGTCAATTTTTAAGACTCATGAACTGAGAAATCTAAATTTCCTTGATATTTTTAACATAAGAAGTCATTGTACTATAAAAACATCCTGCAAGTTCCTGTCAGAACTCAACTTTCTTGTTAGTCTAAAAAAAACAACTTACATTGAAGACAACCTGCCAAAACTACAGGTTGTGGAATGTGCCACCTACTATGACATAACACTGTGTCTAAACCATAGCCTCTGCAGAAAAAAAAAAAAAAAGTCTGCTTCTACATCACTGCCCATTTAGCTCCGCCCACCAATTCATACATGTAGTGTAAATAATGAGTCAAAAGCAGGTCTACGCAGAAACCAAACAATAAAGATGGCTCTGAAGACAAGAAGCTGTACAGTACCAAGTCTTAACCACAGATTAGTTTACAAACAAATCACAATTCAACGTGGGATTTCCTGAAAGACTGAAAATAAACTAAAGATGCTGTGCTGACTATATTGGATCTGACAGTAAAGTCGCAACACAAGTGTGAGTAACTTCTGTTATTACAAATCGCCACTCTTATTCAAACAGGGTGTTCGGATGAGCAGGGTTAAAAACAGGACAGAAAATTGCTTATTACTTCAAAATTATGATTTTTTTTATGTAAAAATCTTGCTAAGATTAAAAGTGGTCCTCAGAGAATAGTACAGAATAAAAAAGGCTGATATCTCCTGCCTTAATATAATGAATGATGTAAAACGTAATATGCTGTTACCTCAGGAGGGGGAGGTCTGACTGTAACGGGATGAGAGGAGCGTCGGGGCGGGGAGCGTTTGGGCAGAGCTTGCTGCTGTACCGTGTCGTAGTATGTCACACCACCATAGACCTGTGACTGTGCCTGGAGAGAGATGCAGAGAACAAAGTCAAGCATGTAAAGATGCACAAAAACCCTGTGATACTCACTAGTGTGCTACTGGAATGCGTCACAGGATACAGATAACGCTAACACTTAAAGAGGCTCACCTGGGGGTTGGGGTACATTGGAGGTAGCGTAGCTCCAGCAGGGTATGGGTAGTTGGTGTTTCCAAAGGTCATGACACCTGGCGGGGGGTAGAAGGGTGGGGGTAGCAGCTGCTGTGGAGGCGGTTGCCCAGGTGACATGGATACGGGTGGGGCAGCGTAAAGAGCCGGATTGGGAATGGGCCCTCCTGACTGGTGCGGGTGTAAGCCTGCAACAAAACGCAGCAAAATATTTTTAACAGATTAATGTTAACATGATATCAGGAGTGAATAAAGTCTCTAAAGTAGCAACAGATCTTTTCTTCTTTGTGACGTACAATATCAGTCAAAGGTTAATGATTTTTTTTAATGCCTGCTTTTATTTGATCCAAAATACAGCAAAAACAGTACAACTGTGAATTATTTTTACCATTTAAAATAAATTTCTATTTGAATATTTTACAATTATGTTGAGCCGTTTTCAGGTTTCTTTGATGAATAGAAAGTTCAGAAGAACAGCATTTATCTGAAACTGAATTTTTTTGTAACAATATAAACGTCTATCATCAATTTAAAGCATCCTTGCGAATTAAAAGTATTATTTCTATAATTTCTTTCCCACCAAAATTAAATGCTGATCTTTCTATTCAAAGAAAACTGGAAAAAGGAAAAAAAAAAAAGTACTTAACCATTTTTGATGATAGTAGTAGTAGTAATAATAATGATGATGATAATAAAAATAAATGTTTCTTGATCATCAAATCAGCATCTTAGAATGATTTCTCAAAGATCACGTGACACTGAAGACTATGGAAGCCCGTTTCAGCCACTGAATAAAAAATTGACTTTCTCTGAATTGTGACAAACTTGCAAGATATAAAGTCGCAATTCTGAGAAAAAAAAAGTCAGAATTGCATGATATAAACCTGTAATTGTGAGTTATAAAGTCAAAACTGCGAAATATAAACTGAGAAATAAAGTCAGAATTGTGAGATAAACACTCACAATTACAAGTTATAAGTCCATTTCTGAGGAGGAAAAAAAGTAAAAAAAAAGAATTGCAATAAAGAATTGTGAGATACAATCTCGCAATTGCAAGACAAAAAGTCAGAATTGTGCGTTTATACCTCGCAATTATGACTTTCTCACAAGTCTGAGTTTATATCCCACAATTCTGAATTTCTCTCAATTATGAGTTTATATCTCAGAGTTCTGAGAAAAAAAGTCAGAATTGCAAGATGTAAACTTATAATTGTGAGAAAAAAAAAAAAAAAAGTCAGAACTGAGAAAATTCGCAGCTACCATTTTTATTCAGTGGCAGAAACAGGCTTCCATAGAAGACTGGAGTAAAAATGCTACAAATTCAGCTTTGATCACAGGAATAAATTAAATTTTTTAAATATATTCAGATAGAAACCAGTTTACATGTTCTATTCATTGATTGTTTGTTTTTTTTTATATAAGGGGACAAATTGGACAGATTATCAGAACTAGTCTACTGATTATGTGACCATTCACTCCAATATTTCAAACAATAAATCTGCAGATGTTCACAACTCTCACCTGGGTGTCCGGGGTGGGTGGGATGCGGCAGGTGCATCTCAGGCTGAACAAGCATGCCTTGAGGGGGCAGGGCCGCTGGGCTGTCCCCGTGCGCGTAGATTGGTCCCTGGAAAGACACTGTATGTGGAAATGCAAGTTATTATCTTTGATGCTCTGCCACAAAAAAAATATATATACAAGTATGACATTTTCGAAATTAACAGCGCTGGAGTTCTCAAATGGACTAACTATAAAAGTTAAACTCCTCAGTAGGTGATTTTAGGACACATTTTCATGACCCATTTAACTTAAATCTGCCCTCTGTGGACCAAAAGCAGTACTGCACTCACTGGGTTCATAATAATGGCCCTCCATGACTCCTATGTGCATGGGTGCAGGCTCAGGAACTGGCCTCTGGCGCTGTGACGAATAACGCTTAGCCCGGCCACCACCAACGCCCTGATAACAACAAACAGATGAAACAAGGTTATAGCTTCCAACTTTGGTCAGCAAAATACAACATACAAATTAATCTGCTTAACTGACCTTTACTGAATATACTAAGATTAGTGTTTAAGTTCATTAAGAAACTACAATAGCAACAGATGTTTTCATCCATATTGTGAGGTACATCTGAGTGTAACAGATTTTCAAAAAACAAATGCAAGGCAGGGATGCTTCAGATGCTGATTAGTTTTTGAGATGTGGGCACTGCACTCTAAATCAGAGAATGTCGTATGAATTTGCGCTTGGAGGGACAGGTTTAAGCCAGTTAAATAGGGCCCCATGATTTACACAATGTGGAAAACAGGGACACAATCACAGAATCCAGTCATAAAAATGGATTTTACTGCATAATGAGAAATGTCACAGAATTTGCCAAAATGTTGGCTCAGTACACTTAACTCAAACTGCAAAATGAAGTAGGGTCTGAATATTATGCTGCAAAAATACTACTTAAATATGAATCCTGCATGTCTCTGTGTGAATGAATGGCACAGGCGCCGGTTTCGTTTACTACACACAAACTGAAACGCACATGACGCTCATGTTTTAAGTCTCTGCCACCTCAATGTGTACATGAACAATCTCTAGAACTGCTTTGGAGTGTCACCTGATGACTATTTTACTTTGAAAATGATTGTAATATAAACCGAACAAACCGAAACTTAAATGTCTTCACAGCAACTTAAAAGATCAATTTAACCTGATGAAACTGTGACAGAAATATTATTACTTAAAGTAAATGTACTTAGCACTACTACTTAGATTATTATTAAAACATTACTTTAAGGAATATTTACCAGAATTTATTCACCAGAGAAATGTAAATACATAACGCAGTACTGCTAAAAAAAAAAAATATTATTTTTATTAAAATAATTTAATTAGAGAATTTTTGATTATTAACATTTAATGAAACCATTAATTAGATCCAGAAAATTAATGGAACACACAGAATTTGGTAAAAAATAAAACTGAATTTGAGAAAAAATTTCATAGGGACATAAGAAATTAAGCATGAGTGTTCCTTAAATATGAATTTTTGCAACTTTTAATAAATTGCTGTTAAATCACAAGTTTCATGATTTCAATTAAATAAACATGCTTTTTGATTCATTATTTTTAATTTAACCACTGAAACAAATTAAAAACTAGAAAAATTTAAATGGAGAAAAAAAAATATATAGTATAGGGCCCTAGTTAAATTATAGGAGAAATCCTGCACAAGTCAGCAGAGAAATTGATTCAAATTAGAAAAAAAAATATCATACATACACACACATATATATATATATATATATATATATATATATATATATATATATATATATATATATATATATATATATATATATATATATATATATATATATATATGAAGAAATTAAGTTGCAAATAAATTGAAGGGAGGGAACGATTTGCGCAAGTAACATTTTGCTATATTCAGAAATAACTATAAAAACGCAAAAAGAAAAACAACATTTACAAACATTATAAACACTACAAACATTTATTTTATTTCACCCCACTCCACAATTTAAATTTTAAATTAAACTGCTTTTAGATTAAAAAAAAAAAAAGATAAAATAAGTCGCCCCCCCCAATTAAAAAAAAATTATAGTGGCCTTAATAAATTTAAGTGAAAAACGACCTGCATGTGGGAAATCTGCTATACAAATAAACTCAAATAACTCATCCATGTAAAATCAAATATATTCAGTTAACTGCATTATAGAAGTTGCTATGCAATATAAATCACAGCACATTTCAGATAATCAAAAATTAGATATACATCTCAGAAAATATAGCACATGAATAAATCATTCAGTACTTAGGAATTTTCTGATCTAAATAGGTAAATAAATGTATAGTTCACAAAAACAATGAAAATTCTGTCATTAATTATTCACCTTCATATCTTTCCAAACCCAAACCTTTGTTCATATTCAGAACACAAATTACAAAAATTGATCAAATCTGAGACCTCTCTGACCCTGCATAAACAGCAACGTAGCTGACACATTCAAGGCCCAGAAAAGTAGCAAGGACATCGTTAAAATAATCCGTGTGACAGCAGTGGTTTAACTGTAATGTTACGAAGCTAAATTGAGAATTAAGAATACTTGGACTTTGTTCTTGGTACAATTCTGGGCCTTGATCACACTGTCGACGCATGGTCAGAAAGCTCTCAGATTTCATCCAAAAAAAAAAAAAAAAAAAACCAAAAAAAAAAGAGCTTAATTTGTGTTCTGGAAATGAATGAGGGTCTTACGGGTTTGGAACGACATGAGGGTGAGTAATTAACAACAGAATTATAATTTTTGGGCAAACTGTCCCTTTAATGACGGACCAGTTGACTCACCATATCCTCCATGTTTCCATACTGTGGAGGGCCTCCTGCCATGTGCATTGAGCTACGGATGCCTTTTGGGGACAAATACAGAAAATATAAAACAAACTTACAATAACATTTTGTAAAACAAACCAATTACACAAAGATTACCTCTCATCTCAGCCTGCAGGTAAGAGGGTGGGCTTTGCGCCCAGTTCTGCCCTGCCAGGCTGAGTCGGGCCAGGTCCTGGTCAAGCCCTGTCAGCCCACTTTGTGTTCCTGCATCACTCTGCTCTTGCCACGACTCGCTCTTTGTTGCAGCCGGGGCTTGCTGGACTGCGGGCGAAGACTCATCTAATGACGCCTGTTTACTGAGATCAGACGGTCGCGTTCGCGTCGCCCTCCTCGCAAGAGAGTACGATTTCTTTTCCACCGGCTTCTCTTGAGGAGGAGACGATTCTCGCACCTGACCGGCTGCGCTGCCCCCTTCTGTCGCTGGGCCCAACTCTTGTTTCCGTGGTGATGGAACCCTCTCTCTCTCCATCTTGTAGTGGTGAGCAGTGTATGTAGTTGTTGCTATTGGAATCTCACCCTCCTCCTCTTCTTCCTCACTGCGGATGTCCTCCACCACCATGGCCGGGCTACGGTCAACGTGAACAGAATGCGAGCCGCGGCCCCTGAGCCTTGGGCCCCTCTCACCCTCGACAGGCTGTGTCCGCACTCCTCGAGGTGGCGGGCCGTCGAGACTGGGCTTTGAGTGTCTTTGCCCTTCTGTCCTGTGGGGGGCCGATGTGGCTCGACTGCTTTGAAAGCTGCGCTGGGGAGGCTGAGTCGACATTCGGCCGGGGGGTTTGGGTGCTGAAGTGGGAGCGGGAGGTGGGCCTGATTGTAGGGTAACAGACTGAGGGGTATTGCGGTGGCCAGGTGGAGGCCCTTGCCATGTTGTACGCACTGACTTTTCACCGTCACGATGGCGCCTAGGCTCCCGACTGGGTGAACCAGCATGTCTGCAAAGAAACATGGACATATTAGTGAGTAGTCATTGGATATATGGCCACTGAAAAGAAAATCTAGGAAGGAAAGATGATTAATAATAGGGCCCTATGATTTCCGCAATGCAGAAAACGCAGATGTAATCGGTAATCCAGTCAGGAAATTGGAATTTACTGTATAACGCAGAATCTTAGAATTTCCAAATTTTGGATAAATCAAAAGTACGGATATGCACAAAATATGATATGGATCAGTGTGAATTTTAAGCCACAAAATGCTATTTAAATATGAATTCTGCATGTCTCTGTGTGACTGAAACGTTAAATAAAAACATACTGAGGCGTGAGTGGCACTTGCAGTGTTTCCAGCCTCTGCTGCCTCAATACATGTATGAATACATGAACAATCTACAGAACTGCTCTGAGAGTCATTTGACCATTTCTTGTGAGAAAAAACAAAACTTGTCTTCACAGCAACCCGTCAAAATAAAAGAAACTGTGACAGAAATATATAAGAATAGTACTATTACTACTAATAAAATTATTATTAAAACATTTAAGGCATCTAACAACCAGAATTTATTTGCCAGTGAATTGTAAATACACAATGTATTTATTTATAAATAAAATAATTCTTTATTAAAAAAAATTTAAATAAACTATTAAAATGGAATCCAGAAAATTAATGGAGAGAGTTTGGTAAAAATAAAATAAAATTTTCATTAAACTTAATAAATCACTGTTGAATTGTGTAAATTTTGTGATTTCAATTAGACATGGTTTTTGATGAATAAAATTAAAATTTAACCATTAAAACAGAGTCTAGAAAAGTGAAAACAGAATTTGAAGAAAAGGGGAGAGAAAAAAAAAAAAAAATCATAGGGATTAATAAACGTAAGATTTTTACAATTTAAAGTAACTTCCATTTTAAAATGTAATTACTGTGATTATTCCAGTTTTCCGTTTCACATGATCCTTCAAAATCATTCTAATATGCTGAATTAGTGCTTAAAATATTTATTATTAATGTTGAAAACAGTTGTGCTGCTTAATTTTGTGGAAACAATAATAAAGTTTTGTAGGATTTAATTTAAAAAAGTTGAATAGAACAGCATTTAATGGTTGATCTGATGTCTTTACTGTGACTGATCACATACAGTACTGTTTTTTTTTTGATGAGGTAACAAAAAAAAAAAAAAAAAAAACACAACAACAACAACATTTAAAATGGCTAAATATAGCCAAGTATAGCAAAAGAAACAAACATTAACCCTCACCTGGGTTTTCGGGAGCGGTACGATCGTCCGTCATTCGACCCTGTGCCATTGCGGATGTCATAACCATAGAAAGCAATTAGCTCTTCGCGTGATTTTGGCGCCTGCTCCTCTTCACGGAACTTGTCGTGTTCCCACCGGCCTTCATCCTTCCACAACTTCCTGTGCCTGCCTTTAGGTCTGACAACAGATGGACAAATTAAAAAAAAAAAAAAAAAAGGGGAGGAAGAGAGTCAGGAAAACGAAATTATGAACCATATGGTTCTGTGCCAAACTCAACACTTGAAAATCATCTTCAACTAACTAAATAAAGAAGGAGTTTACCCTGAATGAAAAACATTCATGTCCCTCACCTCTCCTCCTCTGTAGCCTGACCTCTCACGTCATGCTCAAAGAAAAGGCCTTTTCGGGGGATGTAGGCTGGATTCTTCCTGTCCTCATCATCATCCAGCTTTTGGCCTTTGCTGCCCGATTTATTCTCAGGGTCCTCTGTGCTTTCCTGTAAACATTTAGAGGTCTCAACTTCAGTTTTGGCCAAAAAAGGATTTACATTCAAAACACAACAGCAGTGTGATCTAGCATTGTCTCAGCCCAGAATGTGACATTGTGGCCAATTGCTTTAAATCTCTAAAGTGTTTTTGGCAAAACAAAGCATTTAAACGTCATTCCCACCACACAAACTCAACATGGGCCCTGCCAGAAATTGAGTTAGAAAAGAAGCAATATTCTGTTCTTCCATACCTGTCCGTCCCCACTCTGTCGCTCCCCAGCTAGATTCCCCTTCTCATCAGTTTTAACTTCCTTGCCCCCTCCATCTCTCTCCTCCTCTTCAACAAGCTCTTCTGTCGGGGCGTCTGCAGCGGGCTTCGGTTCTGCAGCAGGACGCGATGCCTCTTCGTCACTGAAATGCTCTCCCTCCTCCTCATCCTCTCCTCCCTGAAACAAGCAGCACCGAGTAACAACACATTTTTTAGAAAACAAAACTGATCACATTAAACTAATGAAATAAAAAAAATTGTGATAACACAGAAATGTCATATTTCTTGTGACTAGTGACAGCATCACAAAAATAATAAAAAAAACCTCAAGCTCACTGAAGACAAGTAAACAGTCAGCGATTAAACAAGAAACAAATTACAAAAGGACAAAAAACCTACAGTAGAACAAATACATAAGAAACGCTACATGCAATGTATAAAGTAATCAAATGTATAAAAGCACTGCATACTCTTGTGTATTAAATACATATTTCTTATTAAAATTACAAAAGTGATTTAGTCAAGAGCAGTGAGAGATTTTCTCTCTTTTGTTGTTTGATGAAGATTAACGACAGACAGCAGGAATATTAGACTGCTGTCACTTTAAGAGCTGCCCAGATCCAATATAATGTCTGTTACACAAGTGTTTTCCTTCTCAGCTGTTTGCTTCCACTTAAAAGGAACACTCCACTTTTTTTGAAAATGGGCTCATTTTCCAACTCCCCTAGAGATAAACAGATGAGTTTTACCGTTTTCGAATTTATTCAGCTGATCTTCGGGTCTGGCGTTAGCACTTTTAGCATAGCTTAGCATAAATCACCGAATCTGATTAGACCGTTAGCATCTTGCTCAAAAATCACCAAAGAGTTTTGATATTTTTCCTATTTAAAACTTGACTCTGCTGTAGTTACATTGTGTACAAAGGCCGACAATATGCAGCACCTGAATATAGTCCCCAGCTACTTTACTATTAGCTTAGTGGCTTTGCGCCGGTCACGTTGGAAGGTACCTAGCTGGGGACTATATTCAGGCACAGCTTAATATCATTGCTCCTGCTGCACCTATGGTACAGCAGCAAAGTTGCTTGATTATTACGCCAGAATAAGAGTATGGTTCCCATCCATATCAGCCTAGAAAAATCACAAATTTTCATTTTCTGTCAGTCTTAGTACACAATGTAACTACAGAAGAGTCAAGTTTTAAATAGGAAAAATATTGAAACTCTGTGATTTTTAAGTGAGATGCTAACAGTCTAATCAGATTCAGTGATTTATGCTAAGCTATGCTAAAAGTGCTACCGCCAGACCTGGAAATCAGCTGAATGGATTCAAAAATGGTAAAACTGATCTGTTTAACTCTAGAGGAGTTGGAAAATGAGCCCATTTTCAAAAAAAGTGGAGTGTTCCTTTAAGACCTCAATTACCGTTTACATTGAGGATATTTTGGGGAGGCATTTTGCCACATACAAGTGTGTATTTAACTGTTCAAGTGTATAAAGCAAGAAAAATTACTCTGTACAATATTCTATGAGACAGCAGTTCTCTTTCACCGATTGTTTTTCAACAGCTTAAAATCACTTGTTTTCAAATCTGTTTAAAAACTGCACGCAAACAATCAGTTTTTTGAAACCACGTAGCACAGCAACATCACACGAGCGTGTAAACGCGATAGAGCCGATAGTCCACAATTTCTACCAGGTAATAAATTTCTACCAGTTAAATATGTCTAGTGGTATATTGCCCACCCCCTAACTACAAGCAACTAACCCTGAACAGTAGGGCTGCACGATATTGGAAAAAACTCACATTGCGATATTTTGTTTTTCTGCGATAAATATTGCGATATGAAAATAAAAAAATCATCAGATTACTTGAATAGCTCTTTGGAAAAAAATGGGATGATTTTATAGCTGAGTAAATCAGCATTGAAAATAAAATTACAAACATAGATAAAGTTAATAGAACAAAGATACAAATAAAATAAAACACTTTATAGTCTAACAGTATTCAGGTACAGAAATTGAATAATCAAATGTAAAATTGCACTGCATATTCTTCACTGTATAAATGTAATCTAATAAATCTGTGTCAAAGCTAAAAAGTGATTTTTCTCTGTGTTTTGCTGTTTGATTAACATTCATGACACAGAAAGCCTCAGGAACATTAAACTGCTGTGAACCTGTTACACATCCATTTTCTTTCTCAATTGTTTATCTTCACCTAAGCCACAAGCAACTGTGTTTACAAGGATACTTGCAGAGACCTGTATTTTGACATAGTTTCGTGTGTATGTGTCATTTCAGGCATAAAATAGCAGCGGAAGTGAACGGATTTCCGTGTTTACATGCATCTGCGTGGCTTTCACCGTGTCAACACCGGGCGCGAGCGTCGCGACGCGCCAAATGCGGTAGAACACATTATAATCAGTGATGCTGTCTGCACTGGACGCGAGCGGCGCGACAAAATACCGTAGAAGTCATTATAATGATGCTCCCTGCACTGGATGCGGCGCGGCACGTCAAATACCCGAATTTAAACTGCCGCGTTCCATTTATGTGTACTCACACAAAGTTCAAATGATATGCAACAGTCGCTTTTGTCGCTCCAGTGTTTAGACAGACTTTCACTTTAGATGTTGCGGCACAGGCACCGCAACACGACAGCTGTCGCGTCCGGTATGGACAAGGTGTCTGTGTGTAAGCAAAGAAAAGACGATCAGTAGCCTATAAATAAATATAACGATCAATATAGGCTACTAAACATCGCACGTCCTGCGATGTGACTATTGCGGATGAGCACATCGCGATATCGATGCTGAAACGATGTATCGTGCAGCCCTACTGAACAGACATTCATTAACACTAAAGCACAATAAAAAAATATGACCAAAGAAAAGTCAGCACATTTGAACAACATCAGCAAAAAACAAAGTGACAAAAAGCACAAATTACTAAAACTATAATATATCAAAATAAAAGCCAAATTCAAAATATTAATAAATGCTATGATACAGTAAAACAAAGCGTCTGCATTTGCATCACGTTTTTTGTCAGTTACCCGGATGCACAGCCATATTGGCGATACTCAGATGTAAACACCACCTGACTGGAAATAAGAACAATCACAAATGTTGTCAAGATCCTTGCCCTGGAAATCCTGGTTCCGTTTGGCCAACCACAAACACATTTTGTTCCTCAGACAGTTTTTTTTTAACTCTTCTCAATTTGTTATAACTTTTGGCAGTCTAATAGTACTCCAAACGTTTTTCCTGGTCTGAGCGATTAGTACAGCCCAAAACATGACAATAATTGACCATTTTCAGGAGGAATAATCACCAAAATATGCAAGTTTCATTGAGTTCAGTGCAGACAAAATGGCTGATTAGTGACGCGTCGTGAAAACACTCCATATGACAGCAAAATATAAGTTATGAGAAGCACTGGCGTCAACTGATTTCACCATGTTAGAAATAGGGGTGAACATTCCTCCACCCCTCCAAGAATTTAAATAAATTTAACAATGTAAATATTTTACAAACTAAACATTCTTGGTCTCAGTTGGTTATTCTCACTATTTACATATCGGCACAGCAAGACAAAGCATATATGGCGTAGAGGTTTATTTATAGTTAATAAATAAAAAATAAAACCCTTGCCAGGTTGTTCTTGTTAAGACAGCATTTTGAAAAACTGTGAGGAGACGGCTTTTCTGCAGTGAATTAAAGCCAGCTTTACATAGGTCTGAAGTGTAAGGATGGCGTAGAAAGGGTTGCTAGGACACCAAACAAAGTGGAGCATCAGCAGCCAAGACAGGCCAGACTGAACCCGACGAGCCGAGAACTACAACAACCCCATTCAATAGCACCCCGCAGGTGCCACGACCTCATAAGCAATGAACCCCAGCGTTCTCTAATATGCCTAAATTACCATATGATCCTGCATTCATCAAAACACTACTTGCATAAGGAGGAAGAGCAGCAAAAAGTGCAGATAGTGCGTCATGTCTACTAAAATTAGACAAGGACTACAGATGCACTAACAGCATGGGGCTCGGCATTGGCAGTACTCATAATGCCACGAGAGAAAATATTCTTGACACAATTTCAGCATAAACCTTCATACGAAAATCTCCCCAGCTGAGTGCTTTCAAAATCACTACTTAGGCAGGTCTATATCGAGCTTTAGATTTAAAACGACTACACTAAACCAGTGTCACACTCTCAAATCTACATTCTCAATAAAGGGTAGCACTCTCACAATGACTGAGCAAAACACAGTTCAGCTGCAATGGAGACATTCTGTCCTCTCTATACGGCAGCAAGCAGCCCGACAGCCCAGTCTGGATCTATACGGATTTATCACAGCATTGTCTTTTACAAAACTGATTGATTTCCCAACGAGCCCCATAAACGGTGTTGCCATAGAGACTTACCTCCGTATGCGATCCATTCTCCTCCAGATCAGCACTGTCATAGTCTGATAAGACTGCTGAAGAAAAGAAATCAGCCATTTTAGCATGACTGCTCACATTTCTGAGAGCAAATAACAGGAGTACAGAACTGTTCATAACCGTTTAACCTTTTTGAACTCAAACACATTAATCACAAATATGCAGTAAAATAGTTGTGGTTTGTGAACCTGATGGACTACAGGTATCATTTTGATTCATTTTAGATACTAGTCAGCTTTATGTCAGAACAGAAATACACACACTCACCTTCACCAACGCCATCTTCGCTTTCCTAAACGAAAAGAGATAAGAATCAACTATCGAGCGAAACAAACACACTTAATAAACTCATTTAGATGTTCAGTCTAAGAATTAATGGTCCAAAAACAAATCATGAAAACATAACATGGCGCATGAAACAATACTGAACTTCCTCATCACAGTCAGCAGATCTTTCTCTTCCCATTGCAGAGCAGCGTTGTCACAATAACATCAGATATCAAACTCCTAGGAACTTCAAATGTGACTTTGGACCACAAAAACAGTCATAAGTGTCTTTTTTTTTTTTAAATTGAGAGTGTGATCATTAAATGATCTGAAATAAGGTTTTCATTGATGTATGGTTTGTTAGGATAGGACAATATTTTTGTCTGAGATACAACTAGAGGAAAATCACCTTTAAAGTTGCCCAAATTGCATTCTTAGTAATGCATATTATTAGTCAAATTAAGCTGATACATTGACACTAGGAAATTTACAAAATGTCTTCACGGAACATGATCTTTTACATCCTTACACCAACCAGATATACTCATCGTTACACTAATTCACCTTCACGCAAGTATAAACGTTTCTCAACCCCGTTTCTTGAGGTCCACCAATATTCTAGACATTTAGGGGCTATCATTAATCTGACACACCCAATTTAGTTTAGGCTGGCTTTACTGAAGAAGCCCCCTGAGCTGATGAGCTGAACCATGGGTGTAGGATAGAGGAGACACCCAAACGTGGAGGATTGGGGAACCTCCAGGACCATGATGGAGAACCACTGAGTTAGATGATGAAAAGCAAGACATTTTAAGGTCAAATGAGGTCAACACTACATTTACGCTAATGAAGAACCAAAGACACAGCAGAAATTGTACATCCATTCGAAATAACTAGGACTAGGCGCCTGTTACACACTTCAACATTTATCTCAAGAGCCAAAGACAAAAAACGCACATCACTCGAAACGTCTACACGTCTATCACATCTCAACCCGTATTTAAATGACACATACTCGGTGTTTAGACTGTGTTAAACACTAACACGCGCGCACACACACTCAGATCGGCCCTGATTATAAAAGCAGATTTATAGCCACACACTCACACACTCCGACTCCGCGTCGCTTTTGGCGCCGACGCGCTCCGCTGGCGATTCGACCGGCTCGGGATCTCTTCCGCGAGCCTTCCGGCCGGCCGAGAAGGATCTCCCGCTCTCGGAGCCCGAGGCGGACTCGTCCTCCTCCTCGCTGTCCTGAGAGGCGCGCCGTCTCCGTCGCCGCCGGTCCGCCATCTTAACTCTCAAGGAAGGGAAAGCGGATCTGCGCGGGGAATTGTGGGGGCTCGTGTGTTCGTCATATCCTCTTGTTCTCCGCTGCGTCAGAGGAGGCGCGCAGGAGTGGGTAGCTCAGTGACGTAAGAGAAATTCATCCATCTGCGCGGTTTCGTTTCTGTGGTCCCACGGGATGTAATAACAGCAAACACAATGCAGCTCTGACTAAGCCTAAAATCATGTTACATTACCTTTTTCCATTTATTGTTAAATATGTATGCATTCATTTAGGTTTTTCTGAGGTAAGTACAGTACATGACAATAGTAAAGTAACATGGTATTACTAAGAAATTATTTTGAGGACACTGAGTACGACAGTTTCAGTGTTTAGGAGTAACTAGTTATTACATGTAACGGAGTTACGTAATTTAATTAAAAAATAAATGTAACTAGTCTGCTGTACTGTACAAGCCGTATTTTCTATCGCCCTACACCTAAACCTAGCCCTCACAGGAGACTGTGCATACTTTTACTTTCTCAGAAACTCATTCTGTGTGATTTATAAGACTGTTTCCTCATGGGGACCTCACAAATGTCCTTGTGGGGACATTTCAGCTATTACTATCAGCTATTAAACTACACTACTAGTCAGAAGTTAGTCAGACTGTAAGATTTTTAATTTTTTATTGAAGAAGTCTCTTCTGCTCACCAAGCCTGCATTTATTCAATCCAAAGTACAGCAAAAACAGTACAATTTAAATATATTTTTACTCTTTAAACTGTTTTCTATTATATATTTTAAAATGTGATTTATTCCTGTAATTTCAAAGCTGATTTTTTTAGCATCATTAGTCCAATCTTCAGTGTCACATGATGCTTCAGAAATAATTCTAATATTCTGACTTGCTGCTCAAAAAACATTTATTATTATTATTATTATTATGTTGAAAACAGCTGAGTTTTGTTAGGTTTCTTTGATTCTTTGAGTTCAGAAGAACAACATTTATCTGAAATAGAAATCTTTTGTAACTGTTATATATGTCTTTATCAATTTAATTTAACTGAATAGTATAGTGTATAATGTTACAAAAGCTTTTTATTTCAGATAAATGCTGATTTTTAGCTCATTCTCTTCATCAAAGAATTTTGAAAAAAATGTACTCAAGTCTTTTAAATATTCATAATAATAAATGTTAAATGGCAAATCAGCATATTATAATGATTTCTGAAGGATCATGTGACTGGAGTAATGATGCTGAAAATTTAGCTTTGATCACAGGAATAAATTAAATTATTAAAAATATATTCAATTAGAAAGCAGTTATTTAAATACTAAAAATATTTCAAAATGTGACTTTTTTGCTGTAGTTTGGATCAAATAAATGCAGGCTTGGTGAGCAGAAGAAATCTTACAGTTCAAAAACTTTTGACTCATACTGAATATCTTACGATTTTAAATCTGTATTTAACCTCAGAATGATCGCAGTGTAAAAAGAGGTGCTAAAGTCTGATTTTGTGGTGGCTGCGCTTACAAATGACATTTTTATAATCGGTGATGAATGATTTTGAAATTCTGACTGCCTGGTTTAAATGTTAGAAAATCAATAATAGTTGAAAACATTCATTAGAAATTTTGTAATCAAATGTAATCAGTTACAATAATAATTTAAACAATTGCACTACTTATTGCATTTTAAATAGGGTAACTTGTAATCTGTAACCTTTTACATTTCCACCGTAGCCTTCCCAACACTGTTCAGTACACTGAAACAGCAAGCTGAAATGTAGTACCAGGATAGTAGTAGTAAACTTTCAGTACCATTGCTCTTTCATTAATTTTGAAGCAACAAACTACACAATACTAGTGGTACTTAACAGGTGCCATTGTTTTCATTGGAGCAAAAAACAGTACACAAATATGGGTACCAATTTGCACTATGGTATATTTTTTTTTAACATAGGACCATAAAACCACCAACGAAAAGTATTATGCTTTTTATATGTACCATGGTGGTACAAGTTTTTTTGGACATTTATAGGACTTTATAGGTCACATAGGTTTTTTTTTCCAATTTCTCCCACAAACTATAGACTAATACTCTTAAAACTGCAGTTAATTAGTTTGCATCAAATACTTTTAAACTGATGCAGCATTTTGAACCAATACACTGCAGCTGAGCATATTCATTTGTAAAAACATATTTTCTTCTACATAAATGAAAACAGGATGAATGAAAAGATGACCCATGTCTTATTCCAGTTTCCTGGTTAAACCACATTCCATTTTTTTTCTCCCTAGCCAAACATACAGTTTAATTCAAAAGTTTACATACACCTTGCAGATTCTGCAAAATGTTATTTTAATAAAATATGAGGGATCATACAAAATGCATGTCAACATAGCATAGTCCACAAGAGAAAATAATAGTTGAATTTATAAAAATGACCCCATTCAAAAGTTTGCATACACTTGATTCATAATACTATGTTGTTACCTGAATGATTTTTGAGATCCATCTTTTCACACTGTGGACAACTCATATGCAGCTATTACAGAAGGTTCAAACACTCAATGATTCCATTAAAAGGGAAAATTCATTGTTGGAAAAGGGTTCAAATACACAAAAATGCTGAAAAACCAAAGAATCTGTGGGACCTGAAAGATTTTGAAAAACAGAAGGCAGTTTTACTGTTACTGTTTGACTCATGAACAACCATCACTAAACAAAAACACAGAGCTGTGGATCATTCAGGTAACAACACAGTATTAAGAATCAAGTATATGTAAACTTTTGAACAGGGTCATTTTTATATATTCAACGATTATTTTCACTTGTGGACTATATGTAAATTATTATGAAATATCTTATTCAGATCAGTACTAAATAAAAAATAAGCATTTTCTATGCAAAATTAACATTTTGCAAACTTTTGTGTAAACTTTTGACCTCAACTGTAAGTCAAGTGGGATTCTGTAATTTAACATTCAAAGCAATTATTCAGTAAAAGACATGGAAACAGAGTAATATCCATAATATGACTTGTTTTAATATTTGAAATAATTTCTTTAGTTACAAGTATCTTACACATTTCTTTTGAACAAAGCCTTAATATTACAACAAATGCTTCTGTAACCAGTTTTCATCATTCTT
Organism: Cirrhinus molitorella; assembly: GCA_033026305.1. NCBI lineage: Eukaryota > Metazoa > Chordata > Actinopteri > Cypriniformes > Cyprinidae > Cirrhinus > Cirrhinus molitorella. Next base: position 23,981,000 of record CM065117.1, on the reverse strand, counting down.
CCCTTTATGTGACAGAGAACTCACACACCAAAAAAAAAAAAAAACGCAGCATGTACAGTTTTGATATTTTACGGCAGCTCTTGATGTGTTATGGTAGAAGCTTTGGTCCATACTGCTAAAGCTAACCTGCAAAGTATGATGCAAACGTGAACATGGGTGTGTGGTTGGGAGGACCTCTTTCTCAGACATTATAGAGCAAAAACACAGTTTTCTCATGGACTTTAAGGAGAGCCACAATTCACCCTTCAATCTGCTTCTGAGAATCCAAAGTGCAATACAGGTGTGTATGAGAGATGAACCACAAGGGTAAGATTTTGCTTCAGCACACAGGACGGTGCAAACGAAGGGGGTTTCATTTGCGACACGTCCGATGAGGCGTCCGTTTCTTGGTCACTTCTGCTCGACAACGACTACGCTCATCCAGCCAAGGCAGGTCAAAGTTTCTGTTGAAATAAATGAATTTGTATTGCAATCAAATCAAGATGTCAAAATGTACATTAGCATTAACGCAAATATATATTGAACTTACTGCTGTTTCAGATTAGGAAGAGGTCGTCCAAAAGCCACCACCGGCAGGAAGGGTGTCACCATAACAGCCTCAACTGAGGACAAACACAAACACGCATGTTTAAAGAGCAGATCAAATACTTTTAAGGCTCACGAGAAAAAAGCCATCTGCTGACATACCATCTTCAGTGTCTGGATAAAAGGAGAGCAGCTCTGGTTCGCTCTCCTGAATGACCTTCCTCCTGTTCATTCTCTGCTGCAGACGCTGAAACATCCTCTGCTCACGAATACGCTGAATATCCCACCTGAAAAATGGAAAAAAAAAAAAGATAGATTCGCAAATGCTCTAATCTATTGGATTCTATACAGAAAAAAAAAAAAATGTATCACCTCTTCCTCCTCTTCTCATCCAGCTCAAGTTTTGAATGCCTCTTCAAAAAGACATTATCATCTAAACACTGCGCAGAAGAAAGAATGAGCATTTAGGTGCATCATTAAGGCTGCACGTTTAATTTAAATAAAACCAAAATTGTAACATGACAGAGTATCAAACTGCAAATGTTGTGATTTAAAGGATTAGTTCACTCCTGACTTAAAATTTCCTGATAATTTACTCAACCCCATGTCATCCAAGATGTTCATGTCTTTCTTTCTTCAGTCAAAAAGAAATTAAGGTTTTTGAGGAAAACTTTTTTCTCCATATAGTGGACTTCAATGGGGATCAACAACTTGAAGGTCCAAATTGCAGTTTCATTGCTGCTTTAGACAGCTCTACACGATCCCAACTGAGGAATAAGGGTCTTATCTAGCGAAATGATCAGCCATTTTCTAAGCAAAATAAAAATGTATATACTTTATAACCACAAATGCAAGATTTTGACCAAACGTTTTGCTAGATAATACTCCTCAGTTGGGATCATGTAAAGCCCTTCAAAGCTGTATTGAAACTGCAATTTGGACCTTCAACTTGTTGATCCCTATTAAAGTCCACTATATTGACAAAAATCCTGGAATATTTTTTTCAAAAACCTTCATTTCTTTTTGACTGAAGAAAGAAAAACACATTTTGGATGACAAGGGGGTGAGTAAATTATCAGGACATTTTTATTCAGGAGCGAAGTAAACTAGCAGAGCAAACCTGGAACTCTTCCAAAAAAAAATAAAAATAAATAAAATGCAGCATTGCATCTTGGGATGCTCACAGGTTTTACTAACCTCAGGGATGTCTGATGCCTCTTTCTGCCCCAAAGGCTCTAAGATACTCTCCCGCCAGGAAGGAACTACATATGGTGAACAGTGATAAATTCGGAGATCTTAAATTTTCTTTATAAACAATATATGACTAAAAGCATTAAGAGAGAAATCACGTCAGCTTCTTCCAACCTGCAACTGTGTCCTCATGCACAGGTGAGGGGTCTCGCCATGGTGATGGAGGCGGCTGATGCCAACGACAGAGGTACATCTCTGTGGTAGTCAGGTAGGGCAGTTCCTCTGACTGAGACTCCAATTCTGGCTCCATCTTTTCTTCCTGTGGTTCCTCCTTCTGAGCTGCTTCATCCTGTGGTGGTGGTGATGGTGATTGTGGTGACCTAGGCTGCCCACGTCGTGATCTACTCATCCGGGAGTCCTGGAAAAGAAACCTCCTTTAGGAGGTTGGAAAAACAAGACACATTTAGTTTGATCAATTCTTAAAATTTTACATTTTACACACCTTATGGTTGAACCACTAATGTCACATGGACTATTTTATCGATGTCCTTACTACCTTTCTGGGCCTTGAATGTGTCAGCAGCATTGCTGTCTATGGAGGGTCAGAAAGCTCTTGGATTTCATCAAAAGTATCTTAATTCAGAGTTAATACTTTTAAAAAAATGTTATGCCTGGAAAACCCTTGAAAATATAATTGAAAAGATACTTGAAAAGTGCTTAAATTACTGAAATACTATGTATCTATAAAGTACGTTTTCTTTTTTTTAATAAGCACATATCTTTTCATGCGAAATTCACGCAATTAAAAAAAATAAAATAAAAATACTTTTACCGCTTATTTCAGTTAGTGTCATAAAACTAGTGAGCTAAGCCAGTAGTAGTATCATTTGATTTAGATCGTAATGGGTTTGTGAAATATTTAATGATTTTAATTATTGAAATCAAATGATTTGTGATACACGATTTGAAGTCGCGATTAAATCAAATTATTTGCAATACGCAAAGTTACTATCTAAGTCAAATGATTCACGATTCAGTCCTGATCTGAAATGATGGTTTGTGAATCATTTTTCAGATCGGGACAGCAGAGCATGGATTGTGAGTCATTTGATCTGGATCAGAACTTTGGAAAAGATTTGCTAATCTTTTGCGTTAGATCGGAACTTAGGAACGTGGATCGCATATCATTTGATTCAGATAAGGACTTTAGTGCGGTTTCACAAGTAATTTTTAATTTGTTTTATTAGCATATATTTATTCATCTTTTTCCCTTTTTTTAGAATTTGAAAGAAGAAATTGTTTGATAAGTGATCCTTGAAAATCAAAAAAGTAGTGTTTGAAAAATTTCATTTTACAGTATCTGTACGAACCCTGTTTTTTTGTATTCCAAAGATGAACGAAGGTCTTATTGGTATTTAACGACACGAGGGTGAATAATCATTGACAGAATTTTCTTTTTTGGGTGAATCATCCCTTTTACTTTCTGTCTCATGACTGTCCCATCATAAAAGGCAAAAATGCCAAAAATCTTTTTTTTTTTTGTTCATACAATGGAAGTAAATTTTCATCAAAACATCTTTTATCTTCCACAGAAGAAAGTCAGGTTTGGAACAGAACAATGGCGAGTAATTGATGATGAATTTTTGGTCAAACTATCCTTGTAAATCTTTATAGATTTTTCAGAGAAAAATTCAAGCGCATACCTTTTCAGGCTTTTCCCTCCTCTTCCAAAGTGCGTATGCTTTGGGGTTTGGGCTTGCCCCTCACATTGCTGGACGTCATCTGTGGAAGCAGTCTCAGCCTCAGGTTCCTTACGACGAGGAGTCTGAGAAGGACGGGATTCTGTACCCTCTTTTCTCACCATTTGCAGCCGACGCTCCATGCGTTCAATTCGTGCAATTAGCTACAAACACACACCTGTGTTAGGCTGTGTATTAAACACTGGGTTCATGCGAATAAGTGAAACAAGAGACAAGTGTTACAAAATAACAAGTGGGAAACTGTGAATGCGCCCAATTATCATTGTTTATCCTTTTTATTTTAAAAGAAAGAGAAGAAAAACCTGCAAAACTGTTTGCATACCATCTCTTTTTCAGCTTTGAGGTCATCAATCTCTTTGCTCTTGTTGTGCAGTTGCTTCTGCTGCTGTTCAATCAATTCCAGTTGCAGGAGCAGGATCTGTCGGATGCAGCTGGTCTGCGTGTCCACAAGGCCGGAGCCTTTCCTCACATTCCGACGCTTCCCATCGGGACTGTTCTCCGGCGAGGGGACCCCCACGACTGCCCCCACTTGCCCTCCGTCTCTCCGCTGATTGCTGCCATTTGATACCATGGGATCCATCTTCCCCACGTGGTTGTGATTGGCCTGACAAAACAGTGATTTGCTCTTGACCGGGGAGCCTTCGGCCCCCATCTGCTTGGTTGACGGGAGTGTCAAGGCCCCCAGCGTCTCCCAGTTCTCCTCCTGCCCGAGGTTCCCCGCTGGAGATTGGTCAGGGCAGCTCAACACGTTTTGACGGCTGATATTTGCTTTGCTGTGCAGGTGATGCTTTTGATTTACACTGTTGTGGATCGTGCTCAGCACATGGGTGGCAAAGTCACGGCTTTCCTTCTTCAGGGATTCATGGGCTCCTGCTGACTTCTTGCCGAGGCTTGCGTCCAGTCTGTGTCCTCCACTCATGAACACAGTGGATCGCATAGTCATTGCGACTTACTCCGGTTGGAGATGTTTTACCAGCACCCGCCTCTATAGATGAGGAGGATTTGTGACAGGCTGAATGTGTGTCCTTGAGGCCCCTTTTCTATAGCCATTCTGGGGGAAGAGAACAAAATCTTATTTGACAAGAGAAATTTGGTTGAAAAGCAAAATTGAAAGGTAGGCATACATTGACTGATATAGGGCTGATATGTTGCCCTAAACTTGAAAGCACATGAACCAAAGAGCAAAAACGTCATTTATACACACATTATGTATGCTCAGATTTCCAAAATAATGTCTATGGCTACGCTGAGCTAACCTTCAGTACCCTTCCCATCTGTTGAGTGTGCATTGGTACCTATAGATGCATTGGCATTGCATGCGTTATGTTTATCGTTACTGTTTCAGGAAGGACATCGTCCGATCACTGTTTTAATGCATGCAACTGGGAGTTTTTTTTTTTTTTTTTTAAATCTACAGTGAAACTCCAGAGTCGTAGTCTGGGCACAGGCAGCGTCCACCATTTTAGACATACAGTAAAAACAATGACAATCATTTCCAGCAGTTCCCTTCGTCTGCTCTTGAGGGACGATGACGCCATTTTAAGTCATGCAATCATGCTGCTTATTTAAATGCTGAATGAAGCATATCGCAACCACCAGCGAACTTGTTCTTCATCAATTTGCATCGACGTGTTATTTAAATTTCCCTGACCCCCCGCCAGAACTCACCTATCTCCTTGCTTTGGCCCACTTTCCGATTTTGTTTGAATCTGCGCACACTGCGCATGCGCGTTGCGTTCGGAATCTGATTGGACGCTTGCGGAACAACATTTCGTGGCGGGCGCGTTGCTCTTGAGGTTTGCACGATGACATCATGCAGAGAAGAACTGAAATCAACATTCAGGTTTTCAGGTTTTAAAAAGCATTGCAATGTTATAGATGCAACCATAGAACCTTGAACTTGTGAAGAATTCTCTGACGAATTTGACAAATGTTTGTTTATTAGCTCAATGTTAATAGTTTTAAGTTACAAACAGGCTACTTAAATATACAGTACCTGATTAAATAAATACTGAGGAGTGCTGGTGGCTGATTTGCTGGCAATGCATTCTGGCTGCAATGCTAACACACTTCTGGGTGTTTAGATAAACTTGGCATTAGAAGAAATGTGTACATGCAATAAATAATATTTAAAACCAAAACATACTTTTGTAAAACTTTCACAAATATTGTAAAAATACTAAAACATTCAATATTATAAATTACAAAATCTGTCTTTTTTTCCCTCAAAACAAGAAAAGAAAAATCTTGCCAACCTGTAAAAATAAATACATGTAATTAAAACCTGCTCTTATAAACATCCTCTATATATAATGCTTCATTCTCAAGATGTTAACATATGCTTTTAAAATACTGATTAACCTTTTTTTCAGTTCAGTCAGTTTACAAATACAAAAAGTGTCCAGTCTGCAAATGTGAAGACATCATTTGGTGCCACTTCAGATGTCACAACTGCTGTTGTTCTGTTGTTTGGTTATCAGCTGAGGGAATAAATAAATAAATAAATATCTTCTATCATCTTTCACGATTTCTCTTTGTGCATTAAAAGTATTCTTGTAGTTTCATAACATCACGGTTGAACCACTGATGTCACATGGACTATTTTAACAATGTTCTTACTACCTTTCTGGGCCTTGCACGTGTTAGTTGCATGGCTGTCTATGCAGGGTCAGAAAGCTCTCAGATTTGATCAAAAACATCTTAATTTGCGTTACGAAGATGAATGAAGGTCTTAACGGGTATGGAACCACACAAGGGTTAGTAATTAATGACTGAATTTTCATTTTTGTGTGAGCTATTCCTGAAACTCTCTTAAAAACATACGCATAAATATATATAGGAAAGTAGATTACAGGACAAACCTGAGGCAGGTATGTAGATGATCTGCAATACGAAGACAGAAATACAATTATAAAGGCTGGCCACCAGAGATTACACCTTATACATTGAATCTTATCTATTAGTGAAACAGTGTAAGAGTATGTTTACCTGCTCAGGCTGTGAGTATTTCCTCCTCCATATTGTAAAGGCAGCGATAATTAGTCCAAAAACACACAGCAACAGAAGTACAGAGGGAATTACAATAACAGGATCAGGACCAGGTTCTAGAAAAAAGAAAAACAACACGCATATGTGACCCTGCACCACAAAACCAGTCACAAATTGAGGTTTTTACACCATCTCCATCTGGTTTGTTAGGATGATAGGAAAATATTTGGCTGAGATACAACTATTTGAAAATCTGTAATCTGAGGGTGCAAAAAAATCTAAATATTGAGAAAATCGACTTTAAAGTTGTCCAAATGAAGTTCTTAGCAATGCATATTGCTAAACAAAAATTTAGTTTTGATATATTTGTGGTTGGAAATGTACAAAATATCTTAATGGAACATGATCTTTACTTAATATCCTAATGATTTTTGGCATAAAAGAAAAATCTACAATTTGGACCCATACAATGCATTGTTGGATATTGCTACAAATATACCTGTGCTGCTTAAGACTGGTTTTGTGGTCCATTGTCACACTAATTTATATATATAAGCTTCCACTTTCGATTTAAAATACCTATACTGATGTCAAGCTTGTTATCCAGGCTAAGGTGAGTCACAGTACACGTGTAGGTGTGTTTTTCTCTTTGCTCTTCGGCACTGAGCTCCACACTCTTCCTCATCTGATAGGTTCCATCAGGGTTTGGCAGCAGTTCACCTCCTGTGACCCTCTCCTCATTAACTGGCTGGCCATCTTGAAGCAGGGTCAAATTAATGTGACGTGGGTAAAATCCAGTTGCCAGGCAGGTCATCTGAACTACATCTGTCTCCCTACAATAGCGTTTAATCACCCTCACTCTGGGCTTTACTGTCAAGGAAAGAGTGAGTGGGAAAACATCATTAATGTTTTCTAAACCAAAAAAAGAGTGCATTTTGGAGGTTACATTAACTCACCTCTTGCCATCACACGCTTCTTCTCCTTTGTTAGATATTTCCTAAGCTGGCTAATGCACAAAGGGCGGTAGAAGTGGGCATAGAGCCACGCGTCGTACTCCAGCTGTGCTCTACTCTTTATGACAGGCCATTTCCAGTGAGTCTGCTGCTCTCCTTGAACGGTATAGCGTCGTTCAAAGCCACTCTCGCCATTAAAGGCCTCCAGTGTCATCATTCGGCCAGGCTCATCACGGAGAAGATCACATCCAACCAGCCTCTGCTGCACGTGAAGGCCTTGGGAAGAAATACAGAGTAAAAAGATGAAATACAGAGTATTAGATGCACATATGCAAGGATGGAATTTAAAATTGTGACCCTGGAACACAAAACCAGTCATAAGGGTCAACTGAGATTTATAAATCAAAGCTGAATAAATAAGCTTTCCATAGATGTTTGGTTTGTTAGGATAGGGCAATATTTGGTTGAGATACAACTATCTGAAAATCTAAAATCTGAGGGTGCAAAAAAAAAAAAAAACATTTTAAAATTGAGAAAATCACCTTTAAAGTTGTCCAAATTAAGTTCCTAGCAATGCATATTACTAATCAAAAATTACGTTTTGATATATTTACGGTAGATAATATACAATACATCTTTATGGACCATGATCTTTACCTAATATCCTAATGATTTTTGGCACAAAAGAAAAATAGATAATTTCAACTCATACTTAGCATTTTTGGTTATTGCTACAAATATACTTGTGCGACTTAGGACTGGTTTTGTGGTCCGGGGTCACAATTTTGGTTAACCATGTTATGATATTAACACACAGTTCACAGAGTGCTAACAAAGCAGAACTGACAACTTTAGCTGACAACTAAAATTACTGACACTCACAATAGTTCACTAGAATTAGATTTTATGCTGAAAAAGGCTGCATTTATTTGATCAAAAAATACCGTAAAAATAGTAATATTGTGAAATATTTTTACAATTTAAAAAGTAAATAAAAAGTTTAAAAAGTTCTGTTTAATACAAGTCCATTAAAGAATAATCACCTCGTGTATAATTTAGGTAATCAATTAAATAGTATGCCTTGGTTTTCATTCCCGCGTGTATGCCTTTACAGACTGTTGATATAGTAACTTGCTCCGTGACATTAACGGTTTCTTGCGTCGTCGCCGAGACAAAATTTCTCTCATCTGCGTTATAGTGACCGATGACAATATCATCCAGCATAATAACTGCAGTGAACTCTGGGAACGGGAACGGGACCGAACTGTCTCCAGTCAAAAATGTAGCAAAGACCCATAGCGAATGCGACCCTGCAAGAGATGAGAAATGTATAAACTTGACAAAAGGTTAGTGGAGAACATGTTCATTATTTGACAATATAATGAACTAGAATAGTTTGTGCTCAGTGCTGTAAAACAACAACTTGCTTACCTGATTCAGAAAACACTGCATGTGGGGCTGACAGCATGTACACTACAAAAATCAAATAAAACATGGTTTTTGCAAGGTGTTAAACAAGGTTTTTTTTTTATTATTATAAAATGAGAAATATTGGTCATGGTATCTGTTTTAAGTCCCAGCATGACATATTCGAGTAAATCTTTGCTTTGTAGTAATTCAGCACAGTCCCATACTAACACTTCCTCATTGCTGTGCACGATGTTACAGCTCACTTATTGGAGGTGTGGTTTCAACGCGCGTATCTCCGGCCACTAGGGGACGCCGAACAAGAGCGCCAAATTGAACGTGTATTTAGGCATTTTTGGACAGTGTAATTTGTGACCTTGGACCACAAAACCAGTCATGGGAGCAATTTTTAAAAATTGTATGTATACATAATCTGGAATTTGAATAAATAAGCTTTTCATTGATGTTTTGTTTGTAAGGATAGGACAATATTTGGCCGATACACAACTATTTGAAAATCTGGAATCTGAGGGTGCAGAAATATCAAAATACTGAGAAAATCGATACGAAAATCGTTCTTGGCAACGCATATTAGCAACCAATAATTATGTTTTGATAAAACTATGGTAGGAAATTTACACAATATCTTCATGGAGCATATCTTTACTTAATATCCTAATGATTTTAGGCATTAAAGAAAAATAATGTTGTACGATAATGTTGACCCATACAGTGAAATGTTGGTTATTGCTACAAGCCTACCTGTGCTAATTATGGCTGGATTTGTGGTCCACGGTCACATCTGATTGAAATTGAGACAGTGTGTCAGCATTTACTGTCATGCGTTTCCTTTTACTGTTGTAAGCAGTCGATTTCAGTCAATTTCTCAATCTTGAATAAGTTCAGAACATCAATGAATTGATGTTTACATGTTTAACCATCATTATGTAATCAGTTTAGCATTAAAATTCCAAGTTAACATAAAAAGAAACGTTGAATTGCTGGTATTAGCTAGTTTGGAATACTTTCAGACTAGAATACAAGCCTATCAAAACATGCTTATTACTCAACATCAGCAAACCACTTTAGGCTGGTTTTATTTTATGCATTTATTAATTGTGACTGTGGACCACAAAACCAGTCTTAAGTAGCATGGGTATATTTTTAGCAATAGCCAACTATTCACTGTATGGGTCAAAACTATCAATTTTTCTTTTTTTTATGTCAAAAATCATATGAATTCCATGAATATATTTAGTACATTTCTTACCTTAAATATATATATATAAAAATAATTTTTGATTATTTATATGAATTGCTAAGAACTTCATTTGGACAACTTTAAAGGCGATTTTCTCTATATTCATTTGTTTTGCACCCTTAGATTCCAGATTTTCAAAAAGTATCTCGGCCAAATATTGTTTAAAAAAATACCCTTATGTTCCAGGGTCCCAGGGTTTTTTAGAAGGGGAACTGGGACTTTGAGACCCTGAGTGCAGAAACATAACTGTAATTATCATTCATCTCCATTAGGGTGCACTCTTTGCCTGGTTCTTACACAGAACTACAAGCATGCTGTACTGAACGCATACATGCAGGGCTCTACTTGATAACGTGAGCAGTAAGATTATGATTCATTATTTTTAAGATAAAGTGAACAGATTAGTAACAGTGTAAATGAATGATCTGTTTTTTCCTTGTAGCAGGATAATGTTCATTTGCAACTTCCCACAAGGTAGTAAAGTAAATGTGGGAGTGGATTAGAGATTCCAGTTATAGCAGCTATGCCATATAGTATACCACGATAAGACTTTTACATGATAAGATCAAGTTTATGCTGTTGTACCATGCAAAACATGACCAGTTCAAGGCCAGGAGTTCAGTCAGGCCCATGTGATATAAACAACCTCTGTGAACTACACAAAGAAACATGACTAATGAATTTCTATTATAGACTACCATTCATAATTTGATTACGTAATGTTTGATTTACACATGTAAAACAAAACGATCTCTTCTCATTCCTCAGCCTTTTGCATTTATTTCCAGTCTAACAGCTCTGAGAGAACCAGTCAAAACTATAACTTCTCCTGGTCTGAGTTTCTATGTCCTTTAGTTTGTGGAATTTGTAAAAATCTGAACTGTATATATGATTTGACATATATGCTTTTTGGTCCAGTCGCTTCCACTCTTTTTCTGTGATCACAGAGGTGGCTGCCTGGCTATCTGAAGGTCCCCTGGGACCTTAGCCTTGTATAGAAAGCACACAAGTGCGTTCAAGGAGCTAAACAGTAAAAAACACTTGAATGAGAAGAACAAACAACATGTTTATAATCACATAGCCTATGCTTTGCCAAACCACATAGTAAACTGAACACGAGAGGATGATAAAGTTCCTGAATCCTGAACAAATGACCCTTGCAGTTGTAAAGAAAGGCACTAGGACTAGGTACACAAGCAACTATACTTGTTGACTATTAAAGTGATAGTTCTAAGTCCACCACAGAAGAAAAATGTTAGACGGAAATAATTCATATAAGCCGTAAACAAGTCATCCAATCTTGTCTATAACGTAGATACACTACCATATGCAGTGGTATTTCCTCTGAGAAGGCAAGTAGGTAGTATACAAATAAACCAATGACCATATTACAAAATACAACATTAAAAATTGTATGAATCACTTGTTTTTCTAAAGAAACATTATCCAACAGCGACACCAGCAGGTAAATTTACAGCTGGAGTCCGGGTCTCTTTCGCCTCCCCTGAGCCCATTGAGTTTTAACAGACCCCCTAAAGCGGGCAGTTCGCTTGGTGGGGGGTAATTGAGAATGAATGGGGGAAAGTCACGTGAGAGGAGGCAATGCCTCCATCGCGATATGATTGGATATGACTGGTTATGTTTGGCTGTAATTGGTTAATGCGATAAATCCCGCCTCTTGTGTTCATGCACGTTCCAGGTTTGTTTATCAGTCTGAATGAACAATATAAATGGCAGTAATGGGAAGACTAATTAAAAAAAAATAAGTAAACAACTCACACACTCAGATATAACCACTTTGTTATGTCAAATTAGACATGGCTTGAAAACATGATCTGTGGGAGTTTTCAGTGAGTAATCAGCTTGGTGAAATTTAAAGTAAGTCTCTGCGTCTGTGACCAGTATTTACCAAGCTTTGATGACTGATGATCCAAAATATTCAAAAACAGTTAAAAGCTAGCTATTAAAAAAAGAATAGCTGAACACAAGTTCACAAATAAAATATGTGGTTTAAATGATACTGCCTCAAGTTATTATTTTGGAATAAATGTAAAATGTTTCAAAACAACTTGAAGAGATTCATACTTGGCTTTAATAAATAGAGGGTTTGCACTTACGTCCCGGTTTGGTGACTTCCCATACTTTTCATGTGGCCATACTGGGGATACTCAGACGTATACAACAGCATAGATTGCATGGTTAATGTACTACTAAACACGTTGTTCTGCTAATTTATGCTGCCTAAACTATAGAAAAAATGTGTGGAGGCTCCTAAATCAGAAGGACTTGGTAAACAGGAAGTTAACAGGTGGTAAAGATACGTACAATCAGTATTAAGATATTCGCCTAATAATTCACCTACCTGACAATAAATGACAAGAACAAACATGAATGTTGTCAAGATTCTTACCCTGGAAATCCCAGTTCAGTTTGGCCAACCATAAACGCCTTTTGTTCCTCAGTTTTTTGCACTCTTCTTCCCGATTTGTTTTAACATTTGGGAGTCTATATGCTCCAAATGTTTTTTATGGTCCGACCAATTAGTACGGCTCAAAACATGACAATAATTGGCCATTTTCAGCAACAATAATCAGCTAAATATGCCAGCAGTGTTGGGGGTAACGCATTACAAGTAACTCAAGTTACGTAATAATATTACTTTTTTGAAGTAACTAGTAAAGTAACGCATTACTTTTTCATTTTCAAGAAAATATCTGAGTTACTTTTTCAAAAAAGTAATGCCAGTTACTTTTTGTTTTCTTTATGCATTTAATCCCACTTTATTAACCAATGACTTTTCTGCTGACCTTTGTTGATCCAATTCAACCGTACACTGCAAAAATACTTCTCTTACTTACATTTTTTGTCTTGTTTCCAGGTAAAATATAAAAGAAAATCTTAAATCAAGAAGGATTTTCTAGACAAGTAAATAATTATTTTCTTGTTTTCAGAAAAAAACAAGTGAGTTTTTGCTTAGAACAAGCGAAATTATCTGCCAATGGGGTAAGCAAAAAAATCTTATTTCAAACAGAAAACAAGATTATTTTGCTTACACCATTGGGAGATTGTTTTGCTTGTTTCAAGCAAAAAAACAAACCAAAAAAAAAAACTTAATTTTGACTTGTTTAAAAAAAAAAAAAGACTAATTTTTACTTGTCTAAAAAAATCCTTCTTGATTTAAGGATTTTTAGATATTTTGGCTGGAAACAAGACAAAAAAATCTAAGTAAGAAAAGCCTTTTTTGCAGTGTACTAATAAGCAAAACTTATTGAAAGGGCTGGTGTGAAAGGGCTTTTACATTTGCTAAGAATCCAACGTTTTTAAATTAAAAACGAACAAGCAAGCCCTGCCTAGATTTAAAAAGTTACGGAAAAGTAATGTAACATTACTTTCCATACAAAGTAACGTAATTAGTTACTTTTTTAGGGAGTAACGCAATATTGTAATGCATTACTTTTAAAAGTATCTTCCCCCAACACTGTTGTTTAGCGCCGCCAATAGGGCCGATTGATGACGCGTCGAGAAAACACTCAATAGAATATTGATTACATTTGTAATGTTTTTCTTCCTTTCTCTTTTGATAGTGTAAGTAATGTTTAACTAACCAAGAAAGTCACTAGGACATTAATTTACATTGCCTCCTCATTTCAGAACACTACAGGTATGCCATAGGCTACAAAACGTGCGTCTCTGCATGAATCCACGTTTAAATAGAGCGACAACCCAATTACACGGCTTTTGTTTCCCTCAGACCGCCGAGATGTTTACATTAGTGGATGACCGCGACTACCCGATTTCCACGAAAATAGAGCGCCGGGTCGACGCCCACTTTACTGCTCCACTTCAGAGCTGAAGTCGTAACAGCACCCCCGCACGTGGACCTGCCTGGTGACCGCGCGCATCCGCAGCAGGGCTTTCGGTGACGACACACCCCTATCACGCTCCTGTGCGTGCAGCACTGTCCTAGGTGCGGGACGACTCACATGGCACACGGGGACCCTGCGACTGCAGCGAGCAGAAAAACAAGGAAGCATATCTCCCTGTGCCGCATCGATGCATTAAAGAGGTTTCTAATAACGTTTATGATATTTGCTTGAGGACTGAACGGTCCAGCGGGAACGTTTCCTTCATAAAGCGCGCACAAGAGAACCAGATAACCTGTCGCTAGTTGAATAGAGAGTACGTTTGTTGTTAGAAGACGTTCAGCGGCTTCTATTAAACAGCTTAAAGTCGTTGAAAAAATTCGAAACAGGAAATGGCGGAACTTGGAACGTTTTTGCTACATAAATGACACAGAACCACACAACATCAGCCTTAAAATGAGCCTCGACCACTTCGACCACCAGATAGCTCGAAATTAAGTGATTATTTAAGAATATCTGATTAAAACAGCAGTGAGAACGAAAGAGCGCCTCAACGCAGTCGCTGAAGCTTATGGAGTCACGCGGACAGTAGGTTAGCAAGGCGGCTCAAGTGACCTAGATTCATAATGCCGCAGTTTTAGACTTCGCATTTTAAAACTTTGTTTTAATTAGTACAGAGCCTTGTTATAGGAATACACTGCGTTGGTTTCTAGTGTCTATTTGTTTTAAAGGCTACAATAGCCTACATTTGCAGGGCGTGATCTGTGAACTTGTCTCAAGCTCTAAGTCGAATGATTTTGTAGCATCTATGTAAAAAATGATAACAAATAACCTCTAAAATAGTGATAATGACATCATTTAGATGAATTTTAGTCCGATTCTGAGAGAAGCGCACTAGTAGTCTACTGTTTCTATGGTTACCTCTCATATGAACCACCGCCAACTTGCTACTTTGCTTTACTTTTTAAGCGTTTAAATCCCCTGTTAAAACGTACTTGTTAGTTAAACATAAATATTTGTGACCCTGAACCACAAAACTATATATATATATATATATATATATATATATATATATATATATATATATATATATAAAGCTTTCCAGTGATGTGTGGTTTGTAAGGATAGCACAATATTTGGCCAGAATACAACTATTTAAAATCTGGTATCTGAGGGTGCAAAAAAAAAAAAAAAAAAAAAAAAGAATAAAATCGCCTTTAAAACTGTCCAAATGTTCTTGACAATGCATATTACTAATCAAAAATTAAGTTTTAATATATTTACGGTAGGCAATTTACTAAATAACATGATCTTTACTTAATATCCTAATGTTTTTAGGCATAAAAGAAAAATCGATCATTTTGACAGTTACAATGTGTTGTTAGATACTGCTACAAATATGCCCGTGCTACTTATGACTGGTTTTGTGGTCCAGGGTCACACGTGTACTTTAATGAGGGTCAGACCCCCTTATAAAATCACACACACATATCATGTCAGTTGTTATTTTTAGAAAAGCCTAGATATTGATTAATCAGCTTCTGTCCAGAAACAGCTCTCATCTGAAATGCTGTATTTGCCTTCTGTGTGTATAATAAAAGACCAAATTCTATAATGTGAATGTAACGTTATTTATAGCCTACTCTTGATTCATCCTAACGGAATGCATATTTTACCAACACGTTTCGACGGTCTTGGCTGTCCTGCCGCCTTTGGTGTTCCCAGGGGGAGGAAAACCGCAATGATGAGAGGCTAATGAGTGTTGGCCATGCAAAGACTTCCTCACGTTGTCGAGCACGGGCGCTGTTGCGCCAGACAACACAAAGAGGACAAAATAACACGGGCATAAAACTACAGCCGAGTAATTCAGATACAGAGCTTTGCCGCTGTGAGTCCAGCGCTGATTATCATGCTGCAACCTACGTCGTAGACTGATCATCATTAGGCTTCTAAAAATATGCACGGCTGAAAAGGTGTGGTGATTTCTGAAGAGCCGAGATTATTAGCTATTAGGGTTATTTAAAGAACTAGTCTGATGTGTCATCTCTATTTTAAAACAAACACAATTAAGCGTGAATGCATAAAAGAAATTAAGGAAAGCTACTAGAATAGCTTTCAGCAAGGTACATCATTTAATAGCCTACCACGTGGTTGGACACTGGATAGTTATTTTTTTTTTTTTAAGTACCATGAAGTAGCACATAAAACATCACCCTTACAATAAAATCCCTAATTTTTTATTTTAATAATATAAAGAAACTTTATTTTCTTTATCCACCTTTTTCTTAATTTAAGAGTCGGCGTGGCCGTATGTACATTTTATGGCCTTGCTTCCAGTGGCGTCCAGCTATTTTTAGCTGTACAAAACAGCTTGTTTTTTTTGCTTGGTATTGCTAATTGGTGTCTAAAACCACATTCTTTTAATGTATTATCTTAATTATTAGCACACTGGTTTGCAGTGCAAACAGTATCACCGTTTACTGCACATTGTTGTTCTTCTCGAACCGGAAGTTTTACCCATAGGCTTACTTCCGCGTTGAGGAAAAAGGTGGATAAAGAGCTTCCAGGGATGTTACAGGCTCTTCATGAAACCAAATGACATCAAAGAACTTTTGTTTTATAAGAGTTTAACACAGAACTTTCTTGTTTGTAAGGACATTATATATGCAGTTCACTAGGGGTGTGACGAGACACTTATCCCAGGAGACGAGACGAGATTTTTTAACTTTTTTTAAAGAAATTCTTAATAATGAAATATATAGGGGAAAATAGTATTTTATTAAACTGAAAAACAAAAAATATAGGTGCATTTTGATATAAACTTTGATATAAACATGTAAACTTACGCTACATGATTCTGGATAAATTAAAAAAACGATAAAAAAGAGAGATCACGATTCTCTCATGATTCTAAAGAAAAAAAGTTTAGATTAGAAATCTAAACAAAATGACAATTTACTAGTAATTCTGACACAACATTCACTGTTAAGTTTTTTTTTTAATATATATTCGATCAAATGAATTAATAAAGACTTACTTTACTATTGGAATCTCCTGAATGAATGATTCATTGATAAATGCGTTGTCGCCACCTCCTGGTGGAAGAGGATAAACATTACAATACATACACGTGTTAAGATACTTTGGTTTTGATCGCTATAATAGACATTACTTGTTTATCCCCACACTATAAACTTTTATTCTAGTACTTATGTTATTTAAATGTCTGTAACACAGAAATAATGATCATTATGTGATTGAAAGACAGGAATAAGATTGCGTTGGAACAGAGATTAATCATGCAGCTGTAATGTAAACACTGTACTATCACGTTCTCGCAAGATCAGACAGGTGTGCCACCAGATCTCGTCACATCCCTACAGTTCACATATATTTAGGGCAAATTCCAAACAGAAGTGAGCATCCCTATGCCCGACTCCCTTTGAAGGGCAGAGCCCTTTGAAGTGTGTTCTTTCAAGGGAGTAGGGCATGTCTGTCTCATATAAGCGTTTGGAACTCCCTTGGCGAAGGGAACGACTGACCAAATGTCACCTTGACAACGCAGCACGTGCGTGCAGCGTTCAGCGTTCATCAGGTGTTGCAAATAAACATTTATTCTTTTTATTATTTAGTATCTTATAGTATCTAATAGTATCTTATTTACTGTTTAAGTTTTTCAAACTAAACGTGCTTAAACCTGCGTACACTACCGTTTTAAAACGTATTTGTATAACTGAAAAAAATATTTTGTATTACATTTAAATAAAGACAAATTTAATCAGCTTATTCTACTTACGTTTGTATGTGAAGTCGAAATCAACCCGAAATTTGCTTTAAAAGGCACGGCAACAGCTCCTAACTGAAGATCACATGATCACAAACGGAAATCACTTCCTTGAAGTGACCATCGCATGTTCCCTTCACTAACGGACTTCTGGAAGTGCCCTTCGTGAAGGGATTGAGTTGCTCACTTTCGTTTGGAACGTTCCTACAAATGGCGTCCCCTTCCCGAAGTGCCCTTGAAGGGAGCAAAAAAGCCGTTTGGAATTCGTCCTTAAGATGTTTTCACAACGCATCATCAATCGGCCATATTGGCGGCACTGAACATTAACAATGCCATTGAACTGAACGAATCTCGCATATTTTGTAGATTATTGCTGCTGAAAATGGTCAATTATTGTCATGTTTTGGGCTGTACTAATCGGTCGGACCAGGAAAAAGTACTATAGACTGCCAAAATGTATAACAAATCAAGAAGAGTGCAAAAACTGTCTGAGGAACAAAAGGGATTTGAGGTTGGCCAAACTGAACCAGGATTTCCAGGGCAAGAATCTTGACAACCTTCAGTAAAGTGGGTGAAATAGGCTAATAAATTAAATAAAACTGCTTGTACGTATATTTACCATCTGTTCACCTGAGTTTGTCAAAATATTGCACCCTTTCCTGCTTACTAAGTCTTTCTCTATATGATTTAGCAGCTTCCACACATTTTTTCCCATGGTTTAGACAGCATAAATTAGCAGAACAACTATTCAGTAGTACATTAACCGTGCAATCCATGCTTTTGTTTACATCCGAGTATAGCCCATATGGCCGTGCATCCAAATATTGATGTAAGTGCAAACCCTTTATAGCAACTAGGCCTACATCTTTAATTCAACCATGAACAATTGGCTTTAAATATTTTACTAGGGTGTGTCAGAGAGGCGTTATATAACTTCAAAACTAATACAGGGGAGGAACATCTTAAAAAAATATATAAATGCAAAAACAAAAAAAGAATAAAAAAAAAAAAAGTCAAAATAACTCACTGTTAATTCATACTCTTCTTTGTAGCATATCAAAATTCAAAGTTACATTTTTATTTCAGTTGGGTTTTTGATTACCAGGTCAGATTTGCCTTTGAAATCTAGCACTGACCAAGATACTGTGCGTCTGTTAACAATATAAACAAAGACCGTATTGGCCAGATTATGGTACACCGGTGCGCTCCATGTGAGTTGTGCGCGCGCACAGAACGTGCACGGTGTGTTTTTGCATGTGACAGCTCAGCGATGTGTCAGACACAGTAGTGCCTTTGCTATGAGTCGCGGGAGTCCACTCAAGCGCTTAAATGGAGCGCGCCCCCGATTTTATGGTGTTTGGTCCAGGTAACGTGACGTGCAAACGTGACGAAAACTATACCATCCCGCTTATGCAGAGGCACTGTGATATCCGTGTCCGCTAGTCTAAACAACTGGCACGAAGATTAAAAACATGCCATAAAGATACAGTCCGAAAATAGAAGCAACAGGCGTGGTCAGTTCACAACATCAGGCTACACTTGGTGCAAGCATTTCTTTGCCACACTGGTGAATCATCTGTGTTTTTGTTTTCCGCCCGTTTATCACGTGTAGCGTCACGCACAGTTGTAATACAGGTGAGACCGATTAATCATACCTGCAATAAGGCGCCAGAGTAATTCACGTGAATGCGACTAAGGGCTCATGCAGTGCAATTTATGTTACGGATGTGACTCCGCTTATTGCCGCGAAATGGTCTTTTTTTTTTAAGTAGCACGGTTTTGTTCTCAGGCACGTGCCTGCCGGAGCCCCGAAAGAGGATAATGGTCTTTCAAAAGCTGGTGAGCTTTTCTCAAAGGGAGGCGCTCTATCTGGGACACAGTGGAAACTTATTTTGGGGGTGAATAGCTGTTTTTGAAAATAACCTTAAATAGCTCCAAAAGCTTAAAAAGGCACAGGAAGTGCCAAAATAACTCTCCTTTATACACTTTTAGGACATTAGGATATTATATGGGTAAGATGGAGGATGAAGCCCCCCTTAAGAACAGTGTGATAAACTGACACATTTACACACAAGTTGAGCTTGTAGAGCATTTTTGAAGTTTTCAACATTAGGCTGTGGAATTATTAAAAATAACTTTAATAACAATGAATTCCAAAACACGTTTACATGTAAACATTCCATTGACATATGGTAGGTACACACATTCTTATTTTATCCCCTTCTCCATAATATTTCTTACTTAATACTTTATAATACTTTGATGTTTCATCCTGAAGTGTAGTTAAGCTAAAGCCTTCAATTCACTATCACTTACTGTTTAACACTTGTGTTTATCATTTTCAAGTGACCTATTATTTGGGGGCAAGATGTCCCCAGGGGCCTTTAGACACATTTAAAAAAGACCATCTTACCCCAAAGGTACAACTTCACACTTCAAGGGGGAAAATATTATTATTATTATTATTATGTTTTATTAAATATTTTGATATTAGGCTCATATATATATGTTTTTGAATAGTAAGATTTTTTTATTTTTTTTAAGAAGTCTCTTCTGCTCACCAAGCCTGCATTACGTACAGCAAAAACAACAAAATTATGAAATATTTGAAACATTTTGTTATATTATCAATATTTAAAACAGTTGAGTATACTTTGATAAATAGAAAGATCCATGGGATCTCATGCTGTTCTTCTGAACTTTCTATTAATCAAAGGAACCTGAAAACAATTCTACTCAGCTGTTTTCAGCACTAATAATAATGTCATTTATCAATATCATTTAATAATAATTTCTGAAGGCTCATGTGACAGGAGTAATGATGCTAAAAAAAACAGTTTTAAAATAACAGGAATCAATTACATTTGAAAATATATTTGAATATATTCACATAGCACAAGCACAGAAGTCAAAAACAGTCATACAAACGATTCTTTTTAACATTAGTCGATTTCAAACGGTTTAACATTAGACTACATTTCCCACTGCCGAGGCAGCCACGTGCGCGGGGATTTTTAAAATTCGCACCTAAATGTGTTCTGGAGAAACTGTGTCACTGGGCCACGAGGCTCTCGGGGTCACATGGACACATTTCTAGCCTCGTGCAGCCGCGCGCCTGCGCTCATCTCATCCACGCTCCTTGGAACGAGGCAAAAAGCAAAACCGGGCCGACTTGACAGAACAGTTCAGAGCGACACAGATTAGGACAGGCGCACTGACGTATGATACACTTGTACTGAATGAACCTTATTTCACTGACGTCTCTGCGCACGGTTTAACATCTTTTTCTCAGCATCTAGCAGACGCGCACCTATTTTATTTCGGTCGTTACGCAGCAGTTATGACAATATCGTAAAGAACAACAACTGATTTTTAAGTGCATCTGGAGAAGAGAGTGCATCTTCTCTCTGGGTGTTTTTGCATTGGAGATTCTCTCATAGACCTGCATGACTTTACTGGGGCTCAACATGACGACTGCAGTAGATACAAACAACACAGGTAAGACTTTCTGAACGCTTTTAGAAAACGTCTCAATGATCATTCTGTTTTTTCACTTGTCTCTGCTTCATAACTGTCATTAAAGTCAGTCTAATGTCAGTGTTGCGCAACCGTAAGCATAACTTGGCAAAGTGGAACGGCGCAGATAGCCTATATAATAATCGATCTTGTCATTTTGTATGTTTCTGAAACAAACAATCGCGAAGGTATGTTTAAATATGCACAAAATATCTTTTAGCATGTGTAAATATTTATGTAAATACATCATAACCTAATACCTAATATGTGTAAAATGAAAGCAGCTGTTCAAGTATGCCTAATTTTATTGTTTATGTCGTATTTGGCGTGATAAAAGTCCTAAATACACGTAGAATGTAAATACCAGGCGGTGGCAAGGACATCACGGGTTAAGACACTGTTCTCGTTAAATTTCGGGGAACTAGGTCATAACTGAAAAGTCAGGTGTACGGACATCCCTGTGATGCAGGCGAGCGTCGATACTCTCTCAATTCACATGGACCGCCGTGCCTAGCCATGTGCTTTTTGTTTTCATTCTCGGCTCTCCGCCTACAGCCATTGGTAAGCACAGGCAGGCGCTCATTACATAATTCCGCCTAGCGCCGTGTTTGCCCTCCCAGCGCGAACCCGTGTGTGACGCTGCAGTCTGAGCCATGTGCGCGCTGCGATTGGACCGAATAGCGAGGCGCGGGGCTGGGCATCACGTTAACCCGTGTTCACTTCGAAAGTGGGACATGAAATTGATCCAGTTTAACGTAACAGTTTTTTTCTCTCCCTATGACATGAATACAGCGTCACGAAATATCCACGTCCCTGCCTTTAATAGATAATTTCTTGGTCTTAATCAAGTGTTCAAATATACGAAACACATAGATTGTGAGGCGGCTAACTTTAGTTTGTGATACAGCTAGGAGGAAAATGTGTCAGAATTTGTTTGTCCTCATATATCGAATGTCTTCTGAATGTATGAATACCGTTTGATAAAATGGCTGCAATTCTTAACGCGACTGGAATGCTCGATTGTGAATGGTCGTTTATTCAGAAGTCAAATATGACTGAATAAATAAGCTTTCCACTGATGTATGGTTTGTTAGGATAGGACAATATTTGGCCAATATACAACTATTTGAAAATCAAGAATCTGAGGGTGTAGTAAATTCATAAAATATATTCATGGAACATGATTTTTACTTAATATGCTAACGATTTTTGGCATTAACAAAATATATTATTATTGTGACAGTTTTGACTCCATACAATGTATTGCTACAAATATATCCCGTGCTGTTTAAGACTGGTTATGTGGTTCAGGGACACATATATACATTTATATTCAACACTGGGTTGCTTGGCAGCATACAGTTAACCTAATAAATTATATAACATAGCAGGAAAATGTCTACTAGGATTTTTAATGTTTACCATTTATTGACCATTAGTTACAGCATTGTAGTTTTGAATTGTAATTTTTTCCGATTTGTAAGTGGGACTTGGTTTTAATGGAAACTGTAATGGTGCCTGTAGGTGTCTACTGGTAATTGTTTGCCTTCGATTGGTGGCTTGTTAAAACCACTAAATCCTAATGGAATGTTTCCCAAAACACACTACAGGAAACCATTTTTAATGGTTAAAAGTTAGCCATTTGTAGTGGAAACAATTCGAAATTCTGTGCTGGTTTCGGTTTCTGTTTCTCTACACACTTTACTTGTCTCAAATTTACCTCAATGCCTAGACTCGAGTGGCTTAAGGGACAATATTTGACCTTCACCTTTAAAGACTGATTTTTTTATTACAGATTTTCAAATAGTTGTATCTTGGCCAAATACTGTCCCATCCTTACAAGCTTATTTATTTAGCTTTCAGATTATGTATAAATCTCAATTTCAAAAAACTGACCCTTATGACTGGTTTTGTGGTCCAGGGTCACATAAAATGAGCCTAACGTAAACATGATAGTGTATAATAGTTTAGAACGTAAAAGTCTTACTCATTGTGTGTGGGCGTAAATGAATGAAGCTTTTTTTTTTTTTGAAAAACGGGTGTGTTTTGAGAGGCGTGCCTAATGGAGTGAGTCTCGTTGAAAGGCCGTCCTTGTGTGCCGCACGTGGAGGGGAGGCGTGCTTCCCCAATGATACGCTTCAACAGCTCACACGCGCTCGTGTTGTGCTTACACAAGTATTTCCTTTGACAGAATGTTTAGGAAAGTCTAAGTGTTTGGACTGGAAAACAATTAGGAGCATGTTTTTGAGCAAAAGCAGGAAGATCTCAAACCACTGTTGTGAGTGGAACTCACCAAGCTAAAACGGCCAGTTAGTGGACCTGCATTGATGTATAAAAGGTGAAACAAGCGTTTGAGGCAAACCACAGGGGAGTCATACAGCTACAGCACGTTCCCCTGTTGTCGCTCCACCTGACACAGTGACTTTTCGACCTTTTGTGCTAGTGTACAGTTGTGTTATGTAACCTCTACACCAGCACACCCTTGACATTCAAAGCACCATATACATTATAGTCACAAACACTTCTCAGAACAATCCTTAAAGTTGACCTATCAGCTTTATTTACTCATAAGATAATATACATTTTAGCAATATCTATCTATTTTATCTAATCTAATCTATCTATGGCTGTATCATTTAGAACAACGTGAGCACAGATCTCCTCAAAATGTGGTTTCCATCAAACATATTCATGAAAGGTGCAGGAGGAAACTGTAAATTGAGAATGAAGGATACTGTGCTTAACTTCAGCGGACCAAAGGTTAGGAGCGGCAAGAGGAAGTATCGGACGCTAGGGAACAGTAAACACACTAGAGTCAAAGCCAAGGTGTAAACTCTAGTTCCTCAAGAGCAAAGTCTGAATTGAAAAAAACAGAGTTGTAAATGTCATATATATATATAAATGCACATGGTTAGGCATGTGCGACTGACACATCCTGCAAGGCTGTGTATTTAATAAACGGAAATAACAAGACACAAAGGTGGCTTGCTCACATGGCAAAGCGGTGGCAGTGAAACTATAAACCGCAAGCCCTCTGAGGAACAAACTCAGGAAGAAAGGAGTGGTTGCTATAATACTGAATTTTTTTTTTATGTCCCCACGCAGTTTACAACAACAGTTCCTAGAAAGTATTCCTATTTTCCATGAAAACAGATTCCCTAGCTTCCTTGTTTCCATAGCACACTCTGTTTTGGGGGAACTCCTTGTGTTGAGTATTTATGGGAACATTTTAACGAGGATGTACCCGCAGAACCGTTTTAGGGAGGGGAATATTTCCCCTCCTTGTGGGCCTCTCTCACTTGTTATGTTTCCACTGTGCAGCAAAGAGAGGACATTCTAACAAATGTGTCTTCGTTTTCCATCGCTAGGTGGGGTAATATCATACATCGGATCGTGCGGAGGCTCCCCCAACCGCACCAGCCCTGTATCCATGTACAGTGAGAATTCCAACAGCAGCCTGCAGTCCTTTACACAGCCCTGCTTTGGCTCTTCGTTCCCACCATCCCCCAATGGATCCCATGATTCCTCACGCATGTACACCAGCAGCAGCAGCAACTCGAGTTCGGGATCAGGAGAGGATGGTAACTCGTCGTGCTCTGGTGGATCCCCAAGAGGCCGGGATGATGGTGGAAGTGCACGCAATTCACCCAACAAATCAGTTGCCACTCTTACAAGTAAGTGATAGGAACCATATTTTACCTGAGTAATGTAGAGTGTGGTTGTCCAGGAGGAGGATTATTAACTTTTGGCTTTCCATCCAGAACTGAATGGAATGGTGTTGCTGTGCAAAGTGTGTGGCGACGTGGCTTCTGGATTTCACTATGGTGTCCATGCCTGTGAGGGCTGCAAGGTAAGACGATAGCATTGATTTATCAGTAGATGCACTATTAAAATAATGTTGACTGCATTAAAAAATGCAATAAATGTAATGATTTACATGAAATTACAATACTAAAATATTCTGACAAATAATATTTACATTATCTGTTTTATCCGCAGGGTTTCTTTCGGCGCAGCATCCAGCAGAACATCCAGTACAAAAAGTGCCTGAAGAATGAAACCTGTACCATTATGAGGATCAACCGGAACCGGTGCCAGCAGTGCCGTTTCAAAAAGTGTCTGTCTGTGGGAATGTCCCGTGACGGTAAATATCTATGCAACCAAACCTAGAGAAATACAGAGAAACAGTTACAGAAAGTTTAGTTCTATATATCACCCCATATCTGAAATGTTACCATTATATCCTACATCCACTCAAACTTTTCTAAACAGAACATCATAAATCAGATTTTTTTTGTGTGTGTGATTATTTATTGAACATTTTTAATGAATAAATCTGGTTCATTTTTGACATTTTCTGTCCTTTCCCATCCCTTAGCTGTTCGTTTCGGTCGTATACCAAAACGCGAGAAGCAGCGCATGCTGGCTGAGATGCAGAATGCCATGAACAACATGGTGAACAACCAGCTTCAGAATGAATTCCAGCTGGCGAGCATCACATCCAACACCCCCTGCTCTTCTTCTTCATCCCCATCCACCTCTTCCTCCTCCTCATCTCCATGCCCGGGGCTTACAGTGGGACCGCAACCCCAGCCCCCCGCAGTGCCCGTAGTTCCATCCCCTTCCCCTCCGACCCCAGCCTCCCCGTCGATGCAGCCGGCTCAGAGTCCCCCATCTCTGACTTCCTCTCCACCACCATGCTCCAGTCCAGGTGTAGACAAAACCATTGCCGCCATAACCAGAGCACACCGCGAGACCTTCGTCTACGCCCATGATAAGCTGGGTCCAGTGCTTCTGCCCCACAACAGCGAGCTGGACAACCGAAGCAGCAACCGCTGCATGGCTGGATACCACCTCAATGGCCATAACACCATCTACCACCATGATAACAACGTCACTAATCATTGTCACAACCTTGAGGTGTCACCAGAAAATGGCCACCATTTTCAAGCATCCCAAGCACCTGGACAACACCAGCAGCACAATAACAATGGTCAGCGACCTCCAAACAGTAATCTCTTTGGCGTCCACCACAGTCAGGAGATGAACGGCAGCTCCCAGGGTCAAAACTGTCCATGGAAAAAACGCAAGGAGATTCTTCTGGTAAGAACGTAATACTCTGTAGGTAATTACAAAGTAAAGAAGACTTGGAAGTGAACTTCTGATCCTGAATGATTCCTTTTTTCCAGGCTTGCCCGATGAACATGCATCCGTTCTCGGACCCCAACAAAACGCCACAGGAAATTTGGGAGGACTTCTCTCTTAGCTTCACCCCAGCAGTCAGAGAAGTGGTGGAGTTCGCCAAACACATCCCAGGGTTTAGCACGCTATCTCAGAACGACCAAGTCACTTTGCTGAAGGCCGGAACGTTTGAGGTAAGTTATTGGTGTTTCATTTAAACATCTCAAAGCCCCAAT
Source organism: Cirrhinus molitorella (assembly GCA_033026305.1). Taxonomy (NCBI): domain Eukaryota; kingdom Metazoa; phylum Chordata; class Actinopteri; order Cypriniformes; family Cyprinidae; genus Cirrhinus; species Cirrhinus molitorella. Next base: position 23,954,335 of record CM065117.1, on the reverse strand, counting down.
GCCAATTATGTCAATTTAATAATTAATTTTTCAATATCTTCTGCAGGTGCTCATGGTGCGCTTCTCCTCTCTGTTTAACGTAAAAGAGAGGACCGTAACGTTCATCTCAGGCACCACCTACAGCCTGGAGGCCCTGAAAAGCATGGGCATGGGCGATCTACTGGGAACCATGTTTGACTTCAGCGAAAAACTCAACGCATTAGAGCTCTCAGCTGAAGAACTGGGCCTCTTCACTGCAGTCGTACTGGTGTCTGCAGGTAGGTTGCACATTAGTGTTAAAGGGAAAGCCTCAAAAATGAAAAAGGTCATCATGTACTCACCCTTATATGTGACCCTGGACCACAAAATCAGTCTTATTAGCACAGGTATATTTGTAGCAATAGCCAAAAATAAATAAATTTTTCTTTTATGCCAAAAATCATTAGGATATTAAGTAAAGATCATGTTCCATGAAGATATTTAGTCAATTTTCTACTATAAATATATCAAAACGTCATTTTTGATTAGTAATATGCATTGCTAAGAACTTAATTTGGACTTTAAAGGTGATTTTCTCAATATTTAGATTTTTTCCCCCAGCCTCTGATTCTAGATTTTCAAGTAGTTGTATCTTAGCTAAATATTGTCCTATTCCAGCAAACCATACATCAATCTTATTCATTCAACTTTCAGGTGATGTTTAAATCTCAATTTCAAAAAATTGACCCAAAAAAAAACCCACAAATAGGTTTTGTGGTCCAGGGTCGCATATTGTTTAAAACTTGATCTTCAAGAAACCTGAGAGCTTTCGGTTCCTCCACTGAATGGCTATGTAACCAAAACTTAGAAGATCAAAAAAAAAAAAAAAGATTGCTTTTTGGACCTTTTAGTTACCTGGAATTTCAATGAAAGGGCAAACCTCTCAGGTTTAATAAAAAAAATAATAATAATTTGTGAAGATCAACCAAAGCCTGTTGGTTTTGAAACAACATGAGAGTTGGTAAATGATGGCAGAATTTAATTTTTGGGTGAACTACACCTTTAAACGGATAATCAAGACTGTCTGTCTTCTCTTTTGATCCACTAATGAATTTGGTCCCTCGTTTGTTTCTGTTGTACAGATCGATCCGGCATCGAAAACGTGAATTCGGTGGAGATGCTTCAGGAAAGTTTAATCCGGGCTCTCCGGACCCTCGTCAGCAAGAGCGCCCCCAATGACACCTCCCGATTTACCAAGCTGCTGCTGAAACTTCCTGACCTGCGCACACTGAATAACATGCACTCGGAGAAGCTGCTCTCTTTCCGCATTGACGCCTGAGGTTGCGAGAAGTGGGTCACCGCTGGTTGACTGAAAGACAGAACGGGTACAACCCTTAGAACTCTTTCCAAGAGAAGCCACCAGAAAGCAAACTCATGCCTTTGGCACTTCAAAGCACTTGATGACATATTTAAAGGGACGCTTTTGGTGTCTAATGGTCGGTCAGTAGCCTTTATGGCTTGATAACCATGTAGGGTCCTTGAGCCACTTACCTGAAATGGCTGGTAAGATTAAGCTAATAATAAAGCAGACAAATATAAAAAGAAAACACTTACATTTGGACTGCGCCTACATAGGGAACAAGTGCAAAATGCCTCGTGCAAGGAGTCACAGCCAAGCCACAAGGATCTCCAGGCCACTTCCAGAGAGGGGACGACAGCAGAAAAACCCAGAGCGTCTTCTCACACCCAGTCCAGTCTGGGATCCTGCGATACCCACACTCAGAGAAATCATGATTATCATTTTAACTATAATGCAAATGACAAACTATACGTGGTATGAACGTCACACATAATCACACCCCTGTGACTTTGTAAAATATTTGTAAATATGATATACATACTTTAAATGTTTTAAAATGTATAATATATATTTTTTTGTAAAGTTCACATGCTCAATGCAAATGATAAATCTATTCAAGCACAGACATATAAGTAGAGTGTATGCATATTATAGAAAATCAAGACATGTATTTCAGTTGTCTTCTTCATAAAGGCATTTTATGAACAAAAAGAGTGGTGTGTCGTCTTTTTTCCATGTAGATATGTGATGTTTTTAACTTCCGCGTCTTGAATCAGTTTTGGTTAATCTGTCTACTGAACATGTTTACTGCAAAGAAAGTAAAAATGTATTCACTTTTTTCTTCAACAAGGAAGTAAGCTTTTGGGCGAGACTTTCGGTTCATTAGCCGCTGTAGGGAAATAACAAGAAGAATAACAACGTGCAGTAAACGGTAAAACTGTTTTTGCACGGCAAACCAGTGTGTTCATAATTAGATAATACATTAAAATACGTGCTAACACACACCAATTTGCTGTGTCAAGCAACAAAACTAGTTTTATACAGATAAAAATAGCTGGACACGGATGAGACTGTAAGCCAAATCTATAAAAATTACAAATGGCACCCATTCTTACGTGAAAAAAGGTGGATAAAAAAAAGACAAAAATGACTGAATGACAAAAAAAAACTAGTACTACTATATACAGTATACCAGGCTATACTAAACAGTTGCTTTTTAGTGTCAAGAGACCACTAGGCAAAATGTATCATCACTGTCCTCGATAGTAAAGTTAAGGCTATGTCCTCTAGTGGGAGCTGACGTGTGTACCAAGTATGAAAGACAGGAAATGATGAGGGGTGAAAACTTTTGGAATTTAAAGATCAGGGTAACTTATTTTGTCTTCTGGGAAACATGCAAGTATCTTCTGTAGCTTCTGAAGGGCAGTACTAAATGAAAAATATATGATTTTTAGGCCTTTTTTTTTTAAAGAAAAATGTACACATCTTCATTCTGTGCTAAAGTTTACACCCCTCGCTCTTAATGCATTGTTTTCTTTCTGAAGCATTAGTTAGCTTTTTAAACGTTTGAACTGTAATAGTTGCATGAGTCACTCTCAGTGATCTCAGTGTGAAAAGATGGAGCTCAAAATCACGGTAATTTTTGGAAAGGTGTTCAAATATAAAAAATGCTGAGAAAAAAGAAGAAAAAAAAAAACAGCTGTGGATCATTCAGGTAACAACAGTATTATAAATCAAGTGTATGTAAACTTTTGAACAAAGTAATTTTTATAAATTTAACTTTTATTATTTTCTCTTGTGAACTATATGTAAATTTCTTTATGTGAAATCTTATTCAGGTCAGTACTCAATAAAAAAAATAACATGCATTTTGTATGATCCCTCTTATTTGGTAAAAATTAAATAATTTGCAGATTCTGTAAGGTTCATGTACATTTCAACTGTAAATGATCAAAAATCACAGTAATCACATTTACAAGAAAAAAAAAGGTTTCCATTTCAAATAAATGCTGTTCTTTTGAATGATTCATTCAAAAAATCATGACAAAAATATTAAGCAGCACAAATGCTCTTCTTATCATCAACATAGATAATAATAAAAAATTAAATGCAGCAAATCAGCATATTAAAATGACTTCTGAAGGATCATGTGACACTAAAGACTGGAGTAATGGCAAAATTCAGCTTTGACATTACAGGAATATATTGCATTTTAAAGTTATTTTATATTGTAATAATAATAATAATAATAATAATAGTTATTATTATATTATTCAATAATATTGAATCTAACCAACCCTAACCCTAACCAACAATAGACTATACCTAACATAGAAAACATTTAAAACTTAAAATAAAATAAACATTCAATAACAGTAAACATGAGTAAGATTACAAGATATCACAAATTCTGTCTAAGGTCTTTTAATGCTTTTATAACATACACAAACCAGAATTTAGTCAGGATAAACAGAGGGACAGAAAGCAATAGTTTACTGAGACGATTACAGAGGACTCTAAGCATCAAAAGTCATTATTTTTCTAAACTCTGTCTTAATTTTCCCCCACCGGAGATGGAATCTGATCTACAAAGACTATTGTCAAAGCACATCATGTAGTCCAGGCATAAGCAGAGAATATGTGGAGTGTTCTTCACACACATGGACCCAGAACTGGGTCATTGTGCCCTCATAATCAGACTTTCACAGCTCCCTATTGGCCAAATCCAGAGCAAACCTCACATCTTATTTGGCCAATGAGAGCAGCTCCTGTTGTGCAGCGCCTGAGGGTGGATAACTGGTAGAGAAAGTGGAGTCATGCTCTAAGTGCCAAGTGGAGTATGTCAGAATAACCACAGGATGAAAAAAAAAACTGTGAATTTAATCTCGTGTTTCATAACAAGCTCGGGGGTGGCCAGAAGCCAACGTGATAGGAGTTTATCGTGCCTGAGATAGAAATATGCGACACTTCAGAAGTGTAAAATGACTCTGCACAACTGTTGTGTAGTCAAAGAAAGAGGATTAAACACGAAAGTAGCAGAAGAACAAGCTTGAGTCTTCAGATAGAGTCTAAATCGTTACCTAACCTGTTATGTCAGACGATAGTGGATGGAACAATACGCATGTGGTGCTCTTCACAGGAAGTGCTGCCCTCTAGTGAGGAAAGACAACAGCTCACTGTAGACATAAAAGAGGGACGTGAAAACCAGTTGCCACTCAATACATTTTCAATTCATTTTATTTATTTTTTATTAGACACAAACATGACATTTAAATTATACTGCTAATAGATGTCATGTGACTTGCATTTACTGAGTGAACAGTGGAAAACTCTTTACCTACTTGAAAACATGAGTCTCAAATTGAAATGCTGACTTTCCCAATCCTTTGGCACAAGTGAAGAGCAATTTTATGTAAACAGTAATGATAATTATAATAATAATGACAGTCTGGGTTGGTTAGATAAAGACTGAAAGTACTTCATGACTCACAACGCAGTCACAAGACAAACATTCATTTATATGTATCATCAATGCAACTACAACTGTACAATGCAAATGGATTATGTGTAATATAACAGACTCTGACTCAGGACATGACATACATGATGAAGCCTAACCCGAACATCAGGGCTGGAGTCAGATGTTCGGACTGGAGGACAGATACTCAAGCCACTCCGTCAGAACAGGATGTTGCACTGAGGGCTGAAAACAGTGATTCATTAATGAACAAACTGCATTCAGAAATGGCACAGAAGAGTGTGTTGCAAGAATCTGAGCTGATAACATCTTGACCTCATATAATAGGACATATACCAATTACTTGACTTGGGGAACATTTTCAGAAAATGTAGTCTCTCAACTACATGCACATCACATGCGAACAGACCAAATCTAGTAAACAGGCATTTAAATGCAATTCATACATTCAATGAATATAATGCTCAAATTAATTTTGATAAGTATGGGGGAGCATTAAATACAAAAAAAATATACAATTGATATCATAATAAACCAATAATACAATAATACAACATATTTAAATGAGTCAAATTCATTAAAAGAAAACATGAAATACTTTGGCATAATTTTATATTACTATTTATTTGGGGAGAAAAAAAAAGCATGGTTAGTTTAACTTCCAAATAGTGTAATAATTCCTGATATTTCTTAAAAAAAAGCAACAACATACTTTTACCTTGAAAAAATGCACTTGAAAATGTTTCTGAAATTAAGCACTCACATTCATTAAACCCATAAATGAAAATTCTGTCATTAATTACTCACCCTTATATCAGTCCAAACCAGTAAGACCTTTGTTCACCTTCTGAACACAAATCAAGATATTTTGTCCCTGCATAGACCGCAATATAACTGACTCATTCAAGGCCTAGAAAGGTAGTAAGTCCATGTGACATTAGTGGTTCAACCATAATGTTATGAAGATACGAGAATACTTTTTGTGTGCAAAGAAAACAAAAATAACCACTTTATTCAAAAATGTTTTCTTCTCCTTCCTGCCAGTCTTTGATGCATGTTAACAAAAGTACCACAAAATTGTACTTTTTGCGCACAAATTTGTATTTTTTTTGCAGTTGCACTGATGTCACATGGACTATTTAAATGATGTCCTTACTACCTTTCTGGGCCTTGAACATATCAGTTGCGCATTGCTGTCTATGCTGGGTCAGAAAGCTCTCAGATTTCCTTACAAATATCTTAATTTGCGCTCTGAAGTTGAACTAAGGTCTTACAGGTTTGGACAGAATTTTCATTTTTGGGTGAACTATCCCTTTAAACATGTTACGAAAATATGGTATTACTTTATACTTCATGGTTACACCTTATGGTGGTGATTAAATTGAAACTTCTTAAAAGTTTAAATGTTTTTCAAAAAATACATCAAGCCAACATGAACAAAAGAGTACAAGAGAATAAGAATTTGTAATAATATTTATGAAGTATGAATATGGCTCGAATCTGGTGCAAAAATCAGCAGCAACATGGATTTTGCATATGTTGATGCTTTGCATCATGATTAGTAATGAAAAAAATATAAATTAGTGAATTGAATTAAAACCTTTTCCTCACCTGTAGATCGGTGATATCAAGCAGAATGCCGTCTTTTCTCACAGACAGGAGAGTAGCTCGGCCATGTGATGGGTATCCCTCCTCAACCATAAGGTGACATACCGTGGTTGCAGTCTTGAGAAAGATCAGAAGCTTTTCAGCAGGACACCAATCTATCGCAAACCTGATGAAACAAGTGAAAACTGCAAATGAGATACATGGTCATTTCTTTAACATGTCTTCAAAGTGTTAAACCAGTTTTCAATTTTTGTGCAGCAAAGAACATAATGCTGAGATTCAGTGTTGTTAACGTAAATTAGAACATTCTTCAAATCTAATAAACAATTAAAAACGGTGGTGAAGAGGTTACTTTAAAGGGATACCTTTGGAACACAAATTAAGATATTTTTGACAGCAACAAAACGAAACAGCAAACGAAAACTACTACGTTTAAGGCCCAGAAAGGTAACAAACCAGTCAACTTCAGGGTTCCCACTCTAAGCCAAATGTCAAATTCCCTGACTTTTAATGACTAAAAAGCTGAATTTCCATGACCTATAATGAACGGATCCATCCACTTGCAAGCTTTATTTACTTGTTTACAGACGTTTTTAGTACAAAACTCTGGAAGCCCGTTTCTGCCACTAAAATAAAAAAGATAAAGATAAAACTCACAATTCTGACTTTTTTCTTGCAATTGCAAGTTTGTATCTTGCAATTTTGACTTTTTTTTCCCTCAGAATTGTAACATATCAGTATTTCTTCTTCTCAGAAATGAATTTATATGTTACAATTCTGAGAAAAAAAAGTCAAAATTGTGAGATAAGTCGCAATTGCGAGTTATAAAGTCAGAATTGCATGATATAAACATGAGAATTGCATGAGAGTTAAGGCAGAATTGTGTGACATGAACTCGCAATTATGTGAACATATCAGTATTTTTTCTCCTCAGAAATGAATTTATATGTTCACATAATTGCGAGTTAATATCACACAATTCTGCCTTAACTCTCAATTGCGAGTTTATATCATGCAATTCTGACTTTATAACTCGCAATTGCGACTTGTTATCTCACAATTCTGACTTTTTTTTCGCAACTGCTAGTTCATATCTCACAATTCAGAGAAACAAAAGTCACAATTGCGAGTTTGTATCACGCTATTGTGAGAAAATAAGTCAGAATTGTGAGATAAGTCGCAATAACCTTTTTATTTTTTATTCAGTGCCGGAAACAGGCTTTTTCTGTAAAATTTCTACAGAAATTAATTTATGTTTATAACAATCTGAAGGATTTTTGTAAGGGTTTGGGGTTTGTAAGGATTTGTAATCAAGTCCATCATTCAGGTTTTTTTTATTTCTGCACATTTAGTTTTTGCTTGTCTATGATCTACTTTTCATACCCAGTCTTTGAAGTGGTCATTTTGTAGCCAAAGCTCTTGAAATTACATGTTTTTTTTTTTGGCATGTTTGCCTTAGTTATCTAAGCTGGAGACCGCATTTGACTTCAGTGATTGCCAGTTGACGTGCGGCAAGGGAATAAAATGGCACTGAAAAATAGCCTAACCATAAAAATAGGCAAATAAATAAATAAATAAATAAAAACGGTACAGAAAAAAAATTTGTTTTACAAACAAAAATCCCTGATATTCCATGACTTGGACCAAAAAAATATAAATATTCCCTGACTTTCAATGACTGGAACAGACCTTTTAAAATTCCAGAAATTCCATGACCCGTGGGAACCCTGCAACTTTATTCAGTTTCTTCTCTTCTGTGTCAGACTTCAACATGTGTTCAGGAAAGTATCTTTACTGCCATAAAATATCCACCTTATTCTTTTAACGCGGAAGTAAGCATATGGGTGAGCCTTCGGGTTAATAGCTACTATAGGGAAATAATGAGAAGAATAACAACGTCTAGTGAACACTAAAACTGTTTACACTACAAACCAGTAAGTTCACAATTAATATAATAAGCTAAAACAATATGGTAAAACACACCAATTTGCAATATCAAGCAGCAAAACAAGCTGTTTTGTACAGCTAAATCTAGCCGGGTGGGGATGAGACCAGGAAGCCAGACCCATTCAGTTTAAAAATGGGCGCTCCTGTGCTTACGGTAAAAATAAGGAGGATAAAAATGAGATTAAGATAACTCACACCTGCACCTTGATTGCTGGATTGGGTGTGTTTGATCAGAGTTGGAGCTAAACTGTGCAGAGCTGTGGCCCTCCAGAAATTTAGTTTGAGACCACTGCTTTAAGAAAATGTACCTGGAGTGCAGAGCCTGAATCTCAGACAGCATCTCTCCTTGACTTATATACCGCTCCATCACCTCCACAAGGGCAGCGCTCACTTGCCTGAGATGCCCATTCACCCCCTCCTCCACAAGGCCAGCAATTCCCTGAAACACCTGAAATGAAGGAAAAACAGACATGTTTACAATAATGTAACAATAATGTAAGAAAATAAAAAGCAGATCAGGCTAAAAGGAAATATAGTTCCAGAGGAATATTAGCTGTAAGTACTAACAAAAACAAGAACACACTTTGTATTATTCTTATATTGTTATATGTGCACTACCACTCAAATGTTTTTAAAATATCAAATAGCACCAATAATTGTTCACATTCAACACATTGTTTTAGTGGTTCCACACATTTGAAATGTTGGTAGTATGTTTTCATGCATTCTTGTCCCATTTAATACAGCATAACAAATACTAATATCATCATTACAATGTGAGTGAAGTGTGTGTACATACGCATGTACAAAAGTGTGTTTTTTAATTTACAAGCATGTTCCTTGTTTGGGAATTCATCACTCACTTCATGATCACAGCTCTCAGCATCACTATAGGGAAATATATGCTGAGACACAGTACCTGAAGATGAAATTCATCGCTGGTTGTCATGGTGATGGAGACACGCAGGGGTTCAAGTGATTTTTCGGCAGCACGAGGCAAGAGCTCAAGGCACAGCTCAGAGGAGCTGACTGACAGAAGCCTGTACTGCATGTTTCTGTGAGTCACTGTGACCAAGGTCTGCAGCCTGAGAGACAAAGAAAATAAGACAAAGCAAAGGAAAGTTTATTGTTTGTAGCAAAAACACTGATTAAAAAAAAATCTTTAATTTGTCACAGAAATCAAACACTATGCCATTCAAAAATCTAAGAAGCACAGTGTGTTCAGTGAATTGTACTGCTGAGAGTGCGAGACAATCAAAAAACAAATGTAGACTGTTCCTCACAACCAATATGGCTTTTAAACAGACTAAAATCTATTATTCCAGTCTTCAGTGTCACATGATCCTTCAGAAATCATTCTAATATTCTGATTTGGTGCTCAGGGAACGTATTATTATTCGTATTATCAATGTTCAAAACAGTTGTGCTGCTTTACATTTTTGTGGAAACTATGATACACTTTTTCGGAATTATTTGATTTTAAAAAATAAATACATAAAAAAAAGAACAACACTTTTCGAGAGTAGTGTATGTACAGACTCACCCGTCTCTTAATATTGTCCAGTCACTGATTCGAGCCTGCTGTTTTTCAACCTCATCCTTGAGCTTAGAAAACCGCAAATCACATGCATTCATAGCGTTTTGGGCTGCCTGGATGGAATCTTCCAGCTGAAAGCTGATTTGTTTCTGTGTGAGAGTGAAGAGAGGACGAATTCAAACATTTTGATTCAACCAGTTTGTCTCACAGCTGTTTTTAGTGAAGAAAAGTAGAAATTATTGGTGCTTACTAGCCAAAACAGGAAGTCTAAAGTGGATGTCTTACCTCAGCTCTCTGATTTTGTTTAGCTGCAATTCTCTCCTTCTCTTTGCACTCCTCTTTCTGAATAAGAATTTTAACAGTAAGATTATGCAAGTGTGAAGCTACAGTCAAACCAAAATTTATTCAGGCACCTTCAACATTTCTCACATTATCACAGTTTATTCGCTATAGTTTAGAAAATGGCAGTACAAAATGGCAAGAACTCAAGAGTTAAACTGTGTCAGTGCAAATTCATTTTGATAATGTCAGATAACTTTGATAGAAAGGTATGCAACAAAACATGGTCAGGTAGGTCAGTGTAAAATCTAATTTTTGGGCCCAAATTTGTTTCAATTTTACTGGTAGTCCACTGTATGAAGAATTTTCGGGGATATCACAGTTTACTTCATTTTGCTATCCTTACATACATAAATGAACTATACTAATACTTTTTGGTTTGACTGTATGCATTTAGTTTTATAAAAGTGTTCATTTTTTGAATGTATTTAGTACACAACAACCTGAAAAAAAAAAAAAATAGAAAAACAGCTTTTTATCAAATAAACATATATACACTGCCCTCCAAAAGTTTGGAAACACCCCTGTGAAAAAAGACAGGCAAAGTGTGGTTTTGGACCATATCAGTACAAATCCTTATCAAATACATTAAAGTAACTTGACATTATCATTGAATACCATCACGTCTGTCATGGAATGGCCTCCCCAATCACCCGACCTCAACCCAATTGAGCTACTATGGGAGGAACTGGACCGTGATGTCCGTAAGAAGTGTCCAACCAGTGTGAACCATCTTTGGGCAATCCTTCAAGAGGCTTGAAGTAATATATGTTTTTGTAAGTTTGTGTTGTCCCTTATCAGTGCAAAATTACCACAAATTAAAAAGGATTCATACCAATATCGTCCAAAACCCCACTTTTCTAGGGCGTTTCCAAACTTTTGGAGGGCAGTGTATAAATCGTATACGTTTAATAAACCAGAAAAAAGCCTGTTTTTCTGAATTTATTGGCATAAGACGGACAGACAGAAAATTCTGACTACCTTTATCTGCAGAGCAGACAGTAAAGTGTCCAGTGTCTTCCGTTTAGCCTGAACCTCCTCCATGCGAACCCAGAGAGTGCTGATCAGCCCCTCCACCTCCTGAACTCTCTCCTGATATTCGGCTTTTAAAGCCTTCCATGCAGAACGAGCTTCATTACCTGTGTGCCAACATCACACCCGAAACAAAGCACCATTTCGGTGTTTAGGAAATGTAGCAATGAGAAATCATATACAATAATTCATGGCATGTGTTTTACCTGGGTTTTGGGGACGTGGCTCATTCAGCAGCTGATCCACTGACTCTAGACCTGCCAGCAGCTGGATCATGTCATCCACCACACACAGCTGCCGGAATATATGCTTCTGTTTTCGCCTGCAGTCCTACGCAAACAAACAAGGCCTTGAAACATTAGCATTTCATTAAAGTATATATTGTGTATATGTTTAAAGGATTAGTTCACTTCCAGAATAAAAATTTGCTGATAATTTACTCACACCTCATGTCATCCAAGATGTCCATGTCTGTCTTTCTTCAGTCGAAAAGAAATTAACATTTTTGAGAAAAACTTTCCAGGAGTTTCGGACTTGGGATCAACAAGTTGAAGGTCCAAATTGCAGTTTCAAAGGGCTCTACACAATCCCAGCCAAGGACTAAGGGTCTTATCTAGTGAAACGTTTATGGAGAAATAAAAGAAATGGCGAAAAATCCTGGAATGTTTTCCTCAAAAACCTTCATTTCTTTTTGACTGAAGAAAGAAAAGCCATTAAACATTTGGGATGAATGGGGGTGAGTAAATTATCAAGAAGTTTTTGTTTTGGATATCAACCTATCCTTTGTATGTAAAACACTTTATGCCATATTACTACAGTTAATTGTTTTTACAATAAAACCATGGCAATTGGGTATTAGCCACCAGTGTCATTAAAAGTAATGGTAATTAAAAAAATATATATATGAACAGAAGAGATAAAACAAACTTACCATCAGGTAAGGAGCCATAATTTCTCCCTCTCCTGTTTCCTGCAGTTCGGTGGTGTTGCATGATTTCACAAAGGAAGGGTCAGACCTTTCCAGAAGCCTGATATCAGAGAATATTATTCAGCATTTATTAAATCTTATTTGTTCATACCTAAAAACAACGAACATAGTAAAACGACCATTAATCTGAGAATATTTGAGGCTTTGAATATCTTGGTTCATTTTGTTTAATCCTCTGATGTAAATTAATTAGCTGATTATAAAGGAAAACTATCTTTTTGTCTTCAAATCAAGAAGAAAACAATCCCTGTAACGTTATACAATAATCAGCTGCAGTGCATTTTGGGTTGTCACTCTCAGGTGCACGTCAGTATTGTATTTATAGCTACAAAATATAAGCATTACAGTTGAAATGTGTTTAATTATTAAACTAAAATGTCCTTGTGAAAGTTCACCGGTGGAGTATTAGCATGTTGAATGTACGCGTCACAAATATAAACATAAGTCATAAAGAGTTATGAGCGCGGGTGGTTTGGGTGTAACAGCAAATCTTAAATGGTTAAAAATATTTAAAGATGTATCAGAGGGTTAATGTAATTACGGTGGTGGCTAACACTGAGTGGCCGCATTTATGGTAGTAACAATAACTGTACTGACGGTATTTTAGCGAACACACTTTTAACGTTCAGCTATCACCATTCAAACAATGACGTGTCAGCGAACTAACTTGGTTCTTATAGCGACAGAGTATTTTTAAACGTATAAAACACTTTAAATATAATTCAAATATTTAGTTAAATCCACATATGTCCGTTTTCTTTAGCGTGTGACAGACAATACTCACGCTTCAGCTCTCTCCGTCGCCATTTGTGTTTTGAAACTTACCGCCTAACGCTGATTGGTCAGAACTTCGACGCATACGTCACAGATACCCTGCAGTCGTCTATGTATGAATGAAACGTTTAGATACACATAATTATGACATAAATTTACAGCCAAACAACACGTATATTTAAAATATATTCATGATATTGCATAAACGCTTTTTTATTTGCACATTACACAGGTTTTGAACAGTAAACAACATTCAAAAAGTTTTGAACAGTAAGATACTTAATGTTTTTAATTTAAATATTTATTTAACACAAAAGCAGTAACATTGTGAAATTTCTTTACTATTTAAAACTGCTTTCTATTTAAATATATTTTAAAATGTAATTTATTCCTGTGGTCAAAGCTACATTTTTAGCGTCATTACTCCAGTCTTCAATGTCACATGATCCTTCAGAAATCGTTCTAATATGCTGATTTGCTGTTCAAGAAACATTTATTATTATTATTATCAATATTAAAAACAGTTGAGTACATTTTTCAGGATTCTTTGATGAATAGAAAGATCCAAAGATCAGCATTTATCTAAAATAAAAAGATTTTGTAACATTATACACTACCATTCAAAAGATTGGAGGAAGGGGGAGAAAATAATTTAATACTTTTATTTAGCAAGGATGATTTAAATTGATCAAATTGATAATAAAGACATTTATAATGTTACAAATGATTTCTATTTCAGATAAATGCTGTTCTTTTGAACTTTCTATTCATGAAACAAAAAATAAATAAATAAATAAAAAAAATCTGAAAATTAGAATGATTTCTGACGTAACCATGCAAAAAATTCAGCTTTGAAATCACAGGATAGAATACACTACATTTAAAAATATATTCAAATAGAAAGCAGTTATTTTAAATAGTACAAATATTTCAAAATGTTACTGTTTTTGCTGTACTTTGGACCAAATAAATGCAGGCTTGGTGGGCAAAAAAAAAAAAAACTGTTCAAAAACCTCTTTTATATTAATCTATTTAAATGTAGACTTCTACAGGAAATTTTGATGCGTTTTTACATGAACATCAATACGTCATTAATACTTCAGTCATTCATTAAAATTTAATCAATGAATAAAATGCACGTGATACTGTGCAAAAATAGTTTAAAGAATAAGCTACAGTCAAAATTGTTGGCAACTAAACAAATAAACAATATATATATATATATTTTAATTATTGGTGATTTATGTAATAATTAATCCTCTTCCACAATTTAACCGCTCAAGCTCAAATCTTAACTTTCTTATTTTTATAGCTTCATTTTTTCTGAAGAATATTATATTCTTCTTCGGTGCTTTTGCACTTTTCAGATTATAGGGAAAATACACAAAACAATGTATACTTCAATTAAGTTATTAAAAATGCAATCTAAATGTATCCTCATTTTAATGAAATACATTTGAATAAATTAATACAATAAAATGCCACAACTTTCTCTGACCTTTATTTAAGAAAAATATAATTATCTTGAGAATATAGGCCTTAATTGTCGTTCCATTGTGTTGAAATCTTTAAGATGTTTGAATCCTAAATAAAAAAAATAATTTTTTCAAAACATATTTGCCTAACTGGACTTTTGAGCTTTATAGTCACTGATGATTAGTAACAACAAATCCTGGCCAAATGAATTAACATTGATCTCGTAACCATATCATATATAAAATATATATATGTACGAAATATATATATATATATATATATATATATATATATATATATATATGCTTCTGTAAATACTGGCAATATTAAACATTAAAATTATATTGATTCTCTAAATACACACTGTAATATAAAGCCTATTAAATTGGGATGACAATCTAAGCTAGATGTGGCCAAGCAGAGACAAAAACACACAAATACAGTCCAGACACAAAAAGGCACCGGTTTACTCATCTTTTATTGTCACATTCATATCTATGCTCTGTATTCTTTACAAGGAGTTCAAAACAATTGTGGATGAGAATCAAAGAAAAAAAAAAAAGAAAAAAGAAAATCAGGCAGGCAGAGGCTGAAAGTCCTGATAATGTCTGTGGCACCTGCTGTAAGAAGGGTGAAGGGATAAAGGTAGTCTGGTAAAGGTAGTCTCCTTCCTCTCTCATCCTCCTAAAAATGTACCCCATTTAATTCAACAGACCTTCACTCTCCTGTTGCATCATTACAGGTGAAATGAAACAAAAATGAAAACGATTTCAACATCATGCTGCTCTGTGTGGCCTGAAAAGATACTATTATGTTGCAGTTCACAGAGAAAGAGAGCGGATTCTATTGCAAACATAAGAGATACAATCCTATGTCATTTTTTTTTAAAAGCCATCAGAAATATAAATCAAATAGAAAGATGAAGGATCTTGTAGGTTAAAAATAAAGTCAGTTTTATAATAATGAAAAACAAAAAAAGGAGATTGGATAGTGAAATTGACATGTTTATTTCCCCTCCCACATTTCCGCCTATTCCATTTTCCAAATCCATCCTGAACAAATTTCAAAAACAACTGAAGAAGAAAAATCATCTTTGGAAGTAAAAGACTCCTATGCACTACAGTATATGGAGATGCTGCTACCCAGTTGCTTAAGTCATTTATTATTATCATCATCATTATTATTATTGATTTATTAAGCTTAACATTAAACTTTTTGTGTCCTTTTTTTTTAGTTTTATGATCAGTTCTATCTGTTTGTCTTTATTCTAAGAGGTAGATCAACAAAAAAAAGAAAAATTAAAAACACATGGTTACAGGAGTCGCGCCTTTTAATTCAGGTCGTGAAGTCATAAAATGGGACTACAGGTGGAGGACAGAATGTTAGTAGAAGCTCTGGGCAGAACGTGCCGTTTTGCTGCCGATTTAAATCTAGTTTCACCGACAAAAAAAAGAAAGTAGGCGAAACAGTTTTCTAAATCAGCGAGAAAAGGGCTTCTCAAATGGGGATGGTTGTACTTGGGGTCAAGGCTGCATGGCGTGGAGGTAGTGTGGTGCCATCGAAGTGGGAAAGGACACAGAGGAAATAGCCCAACAGGCACAGTTGTGTGTTTCGTCTACAGAGGTATCATTAAGTCACTCTACGAATGCTGGCCTAGTCACGTTTGTGCCATTTGTTCATAATACTTAGGTTTTATGGTGCATTCAAGTCACTTTGGTGACTGCGCCCGCCATATTTTCTCAGTGAATTTAGAATTACTCATCAATGGATCCTCTGCAGTGAATGGGTGCCGTCAGAATCACAATAACAAGTAATCCACAAAGTAAAGCAATATTATGGATAGAAGACTTGTATAAAATGGTTTGACGTTAAAACGACTTACAAACGTTTAGCTTCTCGCTTCACAAGACTTGGTTTGTGTGGATTATTGCAATGTTTTTATCAGCTGTTTGGACTTTCATTCTGACGGCACCCATTGGTGAGCAGGTGATGTAATGCTAGATTTCTCCAAATCTTATGAAGAAACAAACTCATCAACATCTTGGATGGCCTGCAATCGTAATTGTACAATACTACTTTATTTTTTACATGCAATCTATTGCGGCCATCATTTTTATTAATTAATTTTCACTGACACGTCACCAACTTAGAAATTACAACACTATCTCATGACTTATTCATACGTATTTTACAAGGTGGCTAATTCGTATAACCTCATTCGTACACTTGTGTATGATTCGTCTAGTCTTTAGTGACAGGTAGGTCAGTCCTACAAATTCATACGAATTGGGGAACTCGTAAAATACGTAAAATTGAACAAAAATCCAACACATTTGTAAGAGTGAGATTGTACGAATTTGTACAAATTAGCCATCTTCTAAAATGTGTATGAATTGCTATGAGATCAGGTTGGAAATTCAGTACTTGAATAACTGTTTCGTCATCAGAACAGATGGAGTGATTGGGTGCCATCAGATTGAGAGTTAAACGACATCACAATAACAAGTAATCCACAAAGTAAAGCAATATTATGGATCGAAGTCTTGTATAAAACGGTTTGACATTAAAATGACTTCACGGATGCGTTTCTTACATGTCACTTTTCGCTTCACAAGACTTGATTCGTGTGATGTTTTTAATCAGCCGTTTGGACTCTCATTCTGACGGCACCCATTCACTGCAGAGGATGCGTTGGTGAGCATATGATGCAATGCTAAATTCTCCAAATCTTATGAAGAAACAAGCTCATCTACATCTTGGATGGCATTTTCATACATTTTTGTGTATGATTCCTCTAGACCCCAGTGTCAGGTAGGTCAGTCCTACAAATTTGTAAAATTTAAAAATCCGACAAATTCGTAAGAATGAGGTTGTACGAATTTTTACAAATTAGCCATCTTCTAAAATATGTACGAATTGCTATGAGATCAGGTTGGAAATTCAGTACTTGAATGACTGTTTCTTCATCAGAACAGATGGATCCTCTGCAGTGACTGGGTGCCATCAGAATGAGAGTTAAACAACATCACAATAACAAGTAATCCACAAAGTAAAGCAATATTACGGATACAAGTCTTGTATAAAACAGTTTGACATTAAAATGACTTAATGGATGAGTTTCTTACATGTCACTTTTCGCTTCACAAGACTTGATTCGTGTGATGTTTTTAAATAAGCCGTTTGGACTCATTCTGACGGCATCCATTCACTGCAGAGGATCCGTTGGTGAGCATGTGATGCAATGCTAAATTTCTCTAAATCTTATGAAGAAACAAACTCATCTACATCTTGGATGGCCTTGTGGGGATAATTTTTGAAAGACGGCGTGCACTTTCCGCCATGACTTAAAGGCACCATAACGTACAACGCAGGGAGAATTTTAGCTTAATATTGTTCACCATCAGAATTTCACAGGTTCTTCAATGTCCGCGCAAACCGTCACACCACACATCCGTTTCCTGTCCTGCCACCTCGGCCCGCAAAGAGTCCCAGCTCTAAGCTGGAGTAGTATTCTATCCAAAGAGACTAGAGAAATGAAGAGCTAAAAATAAATTAAAACTCAAAAGTAAAATGTAACATGCACTTTCGCTCTCATCTGCTTGATAAAAACAATCTTATGGCTAAGTCTTGAGGTAGCGTTCCTAGTTATGTGAGGTTTGAGTCGTCATTTGTAGCACCCAAATGTCTTCCTTAAGGAGAGGCCAGAAACTAGCACGGTGAGATACAACAGTGGCATGCAACGTCGATATGATGAGGATCACACCCAACTAAGCTGCGCTTCAACCTGTGGTCTACGTGTAAAATCTATGCACTGCAATGCAACTTTTCCCAGTGGACGCTTAACAGTCCGTGTGACAAACGACAGCCATTCGTTTGACTCGTCACAGAATTTGCATAAGTAAACAACATA
The DNA here is from genome assembly GCA_033026305.1 of Cirrhinus molitorella. Lineage (NCBI taxonomy): Eukaryota > Metazoa > Chordata > Actinopteri > Cypriniformes > Cyprinidae > Cirrhinus > Cirrhinus molitorella. Next base: position 23,935,928 of record CM065117.1, on the reverse strand, counting down.
CTGTCTCTTCGAAGCTCAAGTATGCTAAACGGTTCTACGGTTTGTTCAAGCCCTCGCCGCCGACAACGTGCTGAGGACCTCGAAAAATAAAAATAAGGAGAGAACAAAACACTTCCGAGTGCCAAACGGGAGATCGACTCGCAGTACTCACGGAACCGCACTGCATCCGTTCCCGACTGCGAACAGTCTTAATTAGTTCCTTTTTCCTGGAGTAGCAAATGGTGAACCCTAGTTTGGCACACAGCTATTACGTGAAGAATGTATCATTTGTTAGTATTTCAAATGAACTAGTAGCAGTGTAAGAGGTGTCTGTGCATAAAGAACTCTGATCGAGGAGAAACCTAACTATATTCCAAACTAAATGGAGATAATTTGAGAAGAAAAATAAAATTAAAATCAAAGAAATTCAACATCAAACGACTGAACTGAACAGAGAAAACGGTCACAAACGAGGCCAGCGTGAGAGAGGGCGTTCAACTCCAGAAATGAAACGACACGTCGCTCGCCAAGTCTCTTTTGAATCGGATAATAACGCAAAACAAAAACGAACGGATGAAGGTAGCGTTAGCGAGTGGTGTAAAGGGATGAAAGGTAAGGAAAACATGGGACAAATGTGGCTTTCAAACTCTTTACTAAATGTCCACCTGTCCGTTGAAACTGTTCAGGGCATCTCCCTCTCATCGCTTATACCTTTCACCCAAAGAATAGTAATAATACAAAAGAGACAAAATAACAAAAAAAATGCAATTACAATAATATATATCTACTATTTCAGTTTTTTTTTGTCACAACTATGTTAGTTCTCGGAGATCTGCTGTATTATGTTAATATTTCTCGCTCACATATTTTTTGTCTTTTATTGATGAAACAGTTCGCAACCAGATGTCATGTCCAAATAAAGCTTGCTGTCAAAAACAAAAAGGAAAACGTATAAAACAAAAAAAAAAGCCGCTGCAGTCTGAACAGAGCAGAAGTGTGTGAGTGTGTCTTGACTGACAGAAATCTACGGGCTGGAACAGGACAGACACTTCTTTCCCGCCTGAAGAAGAGCAGTATGGAGATGAGTCATTGACAACAAGTTCAATCCTCAAGCAGAAAACAGAAGACTGCCATCTAGTGTGAAAAAGGGAAGCATTAAAAAAAACACACAAAAACAAAATAAAAGACCTTGACCGGTTAAAGCACATGAACATGCTAGCAAACCCTTCGTCTGAATGGAACCTGAAAAGGATGTGGTCTGGCAGTGTCCATCCATCTTTAACGGTTAAAAGTCTTTCCATCCTTTATCCAATTAGTATTTTATTCTAAAAAAATACAAACAATTGTTTATCCGATTGTTCCGTTGAACAACTTATGTACACGTTTCAATTTGATTCGTTTACTTTTCTTTTTTTGGCTTCCGTTTTTCAAAAAGGTACCTTTTATGTTCTCAGTCAGTTTTAAAAAAAAATGTGTTTTTTTTTTTCTGTGTTCCTGCCTTTTTAAAACACCCAAACCACTTCCCCAACCAAAAGATTTAACACTTAAACTCAATTAGAAAACACACTCGCGCACACTTGCACAGGACAATGGGTAAGGACGAGACTCGATCCAAAAAAAACATAAGGAGAGAGATGTTGAATGGGTCACATTCAGTGTCTTGGGGGCTGCAGATTGTCGACATGCTTTTGTTTTTCCAAGCACAACGAGTAACTCAAGCCCTTTCAAGTAAGTCAACCAATGATGTCAAAATCCATCAGTGCAGAATGATCAAGATCACACCACAGGTGCAAAAATACCGGCACACGTTAAAAAAAGCCTTTTTTTAGATTCTACGGTCAGCTTGTATGACAAACAAACGCTTATGCGTCAAACCTAAAATCCTGTGGTATGGCAACGCTCATTATGCACCAGTAAGACATGGTATGTTCCGTCCTATGTCCCATTGAACAGTGATTTCAAGTGCGACTCTCCAAGGACCCCCAGGTTAAACAATTCATGTTTCCTGGGAGTCCTTTTGAGCTCAGGTGAGGAAAAAAACCCTCAATTGCACTCACGCATACACTCAATCCCCCCAAAAAAAAGAAGGAAAGAAAAAAAAAAAAAGTAAAATATTTCCTTAAAAAAATAAAATATTCAAGACTATCAGCTTTTATATAAAAACACCAGCAAGCAAGCAAAAAAAAAGAAAAGAAAAACGAAATTAGGAATACTGAGGTAACAATACCCTGAGGTAGGTTTTTTGTTTTTTTTTCTTAATTTCATTTTATCTAATCTGTTCTAGGTTCAGTGAGAAAGGCCAACCTCATCGGCAAATGTCGAACAAAGTGGGCGAGAGAGAGCACAGAAACCATTTTGCGGTCCCCCGTTCTTGACCTCTAACCTAAAAGGCAGACTTGTACCCTGTCATATCAGACGTGGCATTCAGGCCGTCTGTCCTCTGCATATTTATTCTCAGGAAAAACACAGAACAATACGTCTGAAGACCGGGTTTTACGATTGCTTTTTTAAAAAATGTGAATATGTAAAATCACACATTCCTAAAAGAGAAAACGTTTCAAAAAAGATGTTCTGAAATTGCGGTACGCTCATTTTCAGCAGGTCTGCCTGCTCCAGTGCAATGAGGGGCCAGGTTAACTCACATATCATATATATATAATATATATAAAATATGCCGTTTGGGTGTGAGCGGCGCTCCAGCGATCATCGCCGGCGTGGTTTAGGGCGGAACTGATGGGTTTCCGCGCATCAAAGCTGAGCCACTGCAATACAACTGCAGAGGTCGGCTTTAGCCCACACGCTTACTGAACTCTCGCCACACGTCCCGCCAGCCAAACGGCAAGTGGCCTAAAAGCGAAGCTTTGGGGAAAAACGCAGCAACCCTTATAAGCCAGGCACGCGATTGGCGACGGTTAGTGTAGCGTTTCAACACAAAGTCATGAAGATTATATTTACAACCTCATTTTTTTTCATCTTTTTTTCATCTCGTCACCCCCACAGTTTAGCGTGGGGGCTTCAAGAGCAGTGTTAACAACTTTGGCCCCTCCCCTCATCTCTAATAGGCAGGGAGAAGTCACCTGATTGGTGGCTCCGCCCTCCAAAAAATGGCGATGGATTCTCTGCTCTCTCTGTCCCATCTCTACCTCACTGCATTTCATTAATAATACCTCTGAATAAACATTTCTATACATATATCTCTATCTTTAAAAAAAACACAGTTAAACATTTTGAAGTGACTGCTGATGGCTGAGGGTCCCGAGTAGCTTGGATCCTTTAGGAATACACACTTTTGAGGGACCGTCATTACGCCCTATTCCTAAGAAGCGTCTATGTAAAAAAGCTCTCGCCAGCTTCGACAGACCTCCTCGCCATCCTCAGTCACTCCACCTGGCCTGGCATCTGGTCTCTGTTTTCTAGTTATCTCTCTTTAAAAAAAAAAAAAAAAAAAAAAAAACCCTCACTTTTTTTTTCTCGTTCATTTTAACTAAACTTGCTTCCTCACCCTCTCTCAGGCATGTGTTTTTTTTTTTTTTTTCGTCTTTTTTTGTCTTTTTAATTTCCTCTCAGTTTGCTGCTCATTTCTCCCTGTCTACCGCTGGGTCTGTGTGTCACTCTCTCTCTCAGTCAGTCCGCTCGTTTGTCCTCCCATTTTTCTGTCCGTCTGACTGGGCAGCGGCCCCGGCCCCGGCCTCTCACTTCCTCCTGGGTTCTTGTGCCAGTCCCTGAGGGGTCCCCAGCTCAGACGTGCCCTGCGGATGGGGCCCCTGAGGAGCTCCTGTACCTCCTTTCTGCTGCTGCTTGACTTGTGTCAAAATGTCCCTGATCTTCCTCTGTGCCAACTAGAGGGGAGACAAAAAACAAAACAGCATTTTAGCATTGTTTGCTCTGCCAGGGCGCCCACTCCTAATTAAAGGATTACTCCACTTCCAGAATTTCCCAATAATTAACTCACTCCCATGTCATTCGTGTCTTTCTTTCTTCAGTCGCAAAGAAATATTTTTTTTTTTGAGGAAAACATTCCAGGATTTTTCTCCTATAGTGGACTTCAATGGAGGTCAACAGATTGAAGATTAAAAATGCTGTTCAGTGCAGCTTCAAAGGGCTCTACAAAATCCCAGCCGAGGAATAAGGGTCTTATCTGGCAAAACTTCTTAAAAAAAAATTATATTTACACACTTTAACTTCAAATGGTTGTCTCGTCTAGCTCTGCGATGTGCACTCCAGTCCTACTTTGTGGTTTTACTTTTTTCTTAAGGGTGTTTGACCTTCTTTGCACGTTCACTTTGTAAACACTGGGTTGGTACATTTGCAGGGATGTAGGACGATTTTGAAGTTAGAGATGGGAAGAAAATGAGATGGGAGTTTTTCAACATACCCTAACTGTATTGAACCGGAGTGCACAGAGTATGCATGTGAATCGCAGAGCTAGACAAGACGAGCTTTTAAAGGTGAAAAGTATTTAAATTGTAATTTTTTTTCTTAGAAAGATAAGACCCTTATTCCTCAGCTGGGATCGTGTAGAGCCCTTTGAAGCTGCAGTGAAATTGCCTTTTTTACTTATTTGAATCTGTTGAGCTCCACTGAAGTCCACTATATGGAGAAAAATTCTGGAATGTTTTCCTTAAAAACCTTAATTTCTTTGCAACTGAAGAAATGGGGTGAGACATGGGGGTGAGTAAATTATCAGGCACAGATCTATAATAGAGAACTGGATTGCTCATGACGTCATAAAAGTATTAGTATTCCCTAGTATTTGCATACATTCTACTGAATGAATCAGAAATTCTACAGATTTACTGAGAGAACATTACATAAGTCAGCGTTTTTCAGGGTTCCCACTCTAAGCCAAATGTCAAATTCCCTGACTTTTCCCTGACTTTTAATGACTAAAAAGCTGAATTTCCATGACCTATAATGAACGGATCAACCACTTGCAAGCTTTATTTACTTGTTTACAGACGTTTTTAGTACAAAACTATGGAAGCCCATTTCTGCCACTAAATAAAAAAAGATAAAGATAAAACTCACAATTCTGACTTTTTTTCTTGCAATTGCAAGTTTGTATCTTGCAATTTTGACTTTTTTTTTCTCAGAATTGTAACATAAATTCATTTCTGAGGAGAAAAAATACTGATATGTTCACATAATTGCGAGTTCATATCACACAATTCTGCCTTAACTCTCAATTGCGAGTTTATATCATGCAATTCAGACTTTATAACTCGCAATTGCAACTTGTTATCTCACAATTCTGCCTTTTTTTTTTTTGCGAGAATTGCGAATTTGTATCACGCTATTGTGAGAAAATAAGTCAGAATTGTGAGATAAATCGCAATAACCTTCTTTTTATTTTTTATTTAGAGCCGGAAACAGGCTTTTTCTGTAATATTTCTACAGAAATTAATTTATGTTTATAACAATCTGAAGGATTTTTGTAAGGGTTTGGGGTTTGTAAGGATTTGTAATCAAGTTCATCATTTAGGTTTTTTTTATTTTTGCACATTTAGTTTTTGCTTTTCTATGATCTGCTTTTCATACCCAGTCTTTGAAGTGGTCATTTTGTAGCCAAAGCTCTTGAAATTAAATTTTTTTTTCTGGCATGTTTGCCTTAGTTATCTAAGCTGGTGACTGCATTTGACTTCAGTGATTGCCAGTTGACGTGCGGGAAGAGAATAAAATGGCACTGAAAAATAGCCTAACCATAAAAATAGGCAAATAAATAAATAAAAAAAACGGTACAGAAAAGTTCATTTTGATAAACAGAAACTAAAATTTAAATCAACAAACAAAAATCCCTGATATTCCATGACTTGGACCAAAAAAATATAAAATTCCCTGACTTTCAATGACTGGAATAGACCTTTTAAAATTCCATGATATTCCAGAAATTCCATGACCCGTGGGAACCCTGGTTTTTATATCTAAAGTCCCACTGTACATTTTCACAATGCAAACGTCCTAAGCATGTAAACAGTTATTTGTTTAGTGTCGGGAATTCCCTCTGCTTATTAAAAATGTACCTTCATATAGCCTACAATACAGTCACGTTCATCAGATGAACATGATAAGCATCGGACGTTCAACACGCGTTTACAAATAAAGTGCTCATTCAGAAATCTGAATAAAAATGTATGCTTTGTACACCTTAATTTGTGTTGTACAGTAATCCACTGTTTATGTAATTTTGTTAGTGCTTTTAGTCATACAGATGGCTAACTGCATGTTTCAACTATAGGAGGTAATTTGTTTGTTAAATTAATAATTAATTCAACACACACACACACACACACACACACACACACATATACATATATATATATATATATATATATACACACACACACACACACACACACCATTTTACTCACATGGAAATGTTAGTAAATCATTACAGAATCTGCGTGATCTTTAAAAATCTGAAATAGATGTTGCTTAATCAGGCACATTAAAAATATGCACATAACTCCGAGTAATAACGCTGACTAACGTTACATACAGTATGGACTTAAACACATGAAACTTTATTTCAAAGTTTCATGCAACGAGCAAGTAACAGAGGCTTGTATTATTTGTTGTATATTCGAATCAATTTCAGATACTAATACCAGGTATATGGTAATGTTTATTATTTCCTGCATATTTAGGTACATAAATATATTTTTGTGTTGGATCAGTGTGCAAGTGCGCAGACACACCCACCTAAACCATTTAAAAAGATCGCTTATCCGGCCCGAGATGATCATAAACATTGTAGATAACATCTTAAATAAAAATGTATTTACATACACATATCCTAAAAAATAATCCTGTGTGAATGATATGCTTCAAATCAAGTGATTTTAGGTCAGTGGTTTGCATGTGAGTCAGTGGTGCTCTATGCTGGCAGTTTAGAACACAATGAGCTATCCAGTCATTATATAGAGATCAGTGTTATCAGGACATTTTTATTTTGGAAATGGAGTAATCCTTTAAGCGAAGTACATTTGTGCAAAGAAACACTGAGTAATAAGCAACTGACCTGACTTGCGTAGAAGTGGCCGATGATTTTGACGATGACCTGGTCTTGTTCATCAGGGGTCTGCTCTCGGGGAACCACTACTTCAGCAGCGGTGAGGTTCTGTAGTTCATTCACCTGTGATGGTTCGTTTAAACACAGAGGATCAATTAAAGCAGCAGCTTAGTCTTGATCAGCACATTCCATTGTTTGTTTGATTACATATATACATAATACATATCAGGGGGCATTTCCTCTGAGGAGGCAGTGCCTCTTTAAAATATTGGATGAGAAAAAAAAAAAAAAAAAAGAGGGCAATAAATCCTGACTCTTGTGTTTGTGCACATTCCATGTGCGCAAATTAGTCTGAATGAACAATATAATGGCATTAATAGGAAGACTAATTTAAAAAAGTAAGTAAACCACTCACACGCTTAGATATAACTACTTTGTTATGCCAAAATAAAACTTGAAATGGCATGAAAACGTGATATATGGGAGTTCTTAGTGAGTAATCAGCTTGGTGAAATTTTAAGTAAATCTCCATGTCTGTGATCAATTTTTACTGAGCTTTGATGAATGATGATCCTCAAAAATACTTCACAAATAAAATGTATTGTTATTACTACGGAGTTATTATTTTGGAATAAATGTAAAATGCCTACATATACTAACTTTATGAGATTCATACTTGGCTTTAATAAAAAGTACATTGTTAATGTAAAAATTTTTTTTTTTTCTTTTTCTGATGCAAGTAGTTTAACCAAGACAATATGACTGGTACATGAATTTATATTTGATTAAAAAAAAAAAAGCTTCCTCATTTCAGAACACCAATGATGATATATATTAGCGTTCTTTTTAAAGAAATTTACATTTCTATTCAGAAAAAGATACATTCAATTGATTAAAAGTGACAGTGAAAGACATTTATAATGTTACAAGAGATTTCTATTTCAAATAACTATTCTAATCTTTTCTATTCTATAGATCTAGTAGATAGTACTATCATTGGTATACTATTATAATTTCAGCTTTTTTAGATAAGGTTTCATTTTTATATCCATTTTCAATTTTATCCTAGTTAATGTTGTAGTATAGTAATTCTGCTACGTGTCTGTAATTAAAGTACATTTTTTAAATAAAAATGTCTATACAGAAATTTTTATTTAGTAATTTTAGCTTATTTATTTATTTTAGTACTTCAAGGTAAACTAAACGAAAATGAGAAATCTTAAATTACATTTTTAATATTTAATTGTACTTCAGTTATTTTACATCAAGTAACATTCGTTCATCTTTAGAACACAAAGGCATTTTTGATGAAATCCATGAGCTTTCTGACACTTCATAGACAGAAAGGGTCCTACCACATTCAAAGGCCCAGAAAGGTAGAAAGAACATTGTTAAAATAGTCCATGTGACATCAGTGGTTCAACCTTAATTTAATGAGGCTACAAGAATAATTCAGATTGCTCAATTATTGTGTTGCCGTCCATGCAGGGTAAGAAAGCTCTTGGATTTTATCAAAAACATCTTAATTTGCGTTCTAAAGATGAACAAAGGTCTTAAGGGTTTAAAATGACATGAGGGTGAGTAATTAATGACAGAATTTTCATTTTTGGATGAACCATCCCTTTAAAGCCATAAGAATATTTATGGCTGACACCCATACTGTAACATTCTCTGTAAAAACCTCTTAAAAGTTTCATTTCATGAGGTAACTTCAAAGAAACGCTTTGTTGTCATCTAACATTTTTCAGCGATATGTTAATGATGCACGACTTACGGTTTTCCCGCCCTTTCCGATGACCCTTCCTGCTGCTGCGGCTGCTACTTTGATGTGTGTCTCCAACTTCACCTCCTCTTTGGGGCCAAAGAAGTTCTCCTCCTTCAGCTTACCGTATATTCTGCCTTGAGCCTAAAACACACAGGACTTCATAAATGACTTGGGTGTTCCTGACAACAAATTCCTCTCAAATATTTTCTGAAATTAGTTTGTAAAACACGCATTCATGCAAACCTTGAATTGGGCCTCAGGTGGTCCTGTAACAATGACCATTCGCATTTTTGAGTCTGGAGCCTCTGCTGGTGCAATCTGAGGGAAAAATGCATGCGAGAGTTGAAGTCATCTTGACACAGCTATGTGCTTCGTGAACCTCTATATTTTAAATGATGTAGGAACACAATATTTAATTTGAGATTAGCTGTGTGATCATTTTAACAATAATGCCACCCAAAGATGAAAATGTAACATTTATTAACCTTCAATGTTGTTCTAAACCTGTAAGATTTACTTTCATCCACGGAACATAAAAGATGATATTTAACACAAGTTTGTTTTTTTTGTTTTTAATTCAGCATTGACTTACTTAACCAAGAGTGGCATTAAAGACATTTATAAATATAAAAAAAAAGAATACAAACTTAAATAAATGCTGTTCTTTAGATTTTTCTTCATCAAAATCAGTTTCCACAAAACTATTAAACACAACAACTGTTTTCAACATTGACGATAAGACGAAATATTTTCAGCACCAAATAAAAATTGAATGATTTCTGAAGGATCATGTGACACTGAAGACTAGAGTAATGATGCTGAAAATTCAGCTTTGCATCGCAGAAATAAATAACATTTTTAGACAATTTGGAACTTTTTGAAAAATAAAATAAAATAATTGAAAAATATATAGAATTTGTTTAACAAACGAATCGAAAACATTTTTGACAAGACATTTAGGTGAATAAATAATACAATTATTTTAATTTTAGGTTGAACTATGCCTTTTGAAAGTCAGTGCTATTTTTTCTAAAGCATTGTAGACCAAAGAGATTACCCATAATGTTTTTTCATGAATGTTACCTTAATAGAAGCTCCAGCAAAACGGCTTAGCTGCTTGATATGCTGTCCTTTCTTGCCAATAAGGGCTCCTACGGCTTGGGCTGGGATGTACACATGGACGGTCTCCTGTTCAGAGGCCTGTGGGGAGACACAAAAAATGAATAACCGCTAAAAACTGTTGCAATACAACATATGGTGAACGCCGCAAAAGAGAATTGCATTAACCGACCATAATAAGGTAAAGATGCCACAGAGGAATAGTTTAAGTTACATCAGTATCTATGATTCTTTAAAATAACGAACAGTGAGAAAATTTGTTCATACCCCAATAGGACCATAGGGGGGACCAGGCACAGAGTTTCCGAGGGCAGGAGGCGGCATGGCAGAGGATGGCGGGAAGAGGCCAATCGCACCCAGGTTTAGTCCAGGGATCAGGTGGGTCTGTTGCTGGATGAAGGTGGAATAGATTTTCAGATTACGATTAAATAAGTAATTTAAAGTAAATAAGTAATCAGCTTGATATCGCAAATTATCTTAATTATGAACACGCTGATTTGTAGTGCAAAAGTTATTAAAGTTATTCTTCTCATTATCCCTATAGCGGATAATGAAAAAGTGTTGGATACAAACTCACATTCATGGCAGCGATGTCATTGTCGTATGCCTCCCGCACTTTCTTCATGATTTCTTGTTCTGCAAGGCAACATGCTTCGATTGAGCCCTTCACCGTAATTGTCCTCTCAGGGTTATAAAGGGTCAGATCCTGCAGTCTGCAATAAAAAAAAAATCATGTTAAAAACACAAATAAGAATATTAGGCGACTGGTTTAGTTTCGCGATTGTGTCCTTTCGTTGCTTACGGTGAAATTGTGATCTTGGTGTCAGTGTCTTGTTCCACTTTCTTCAGATTGCGTCCCTCTTTGCCAATCAAACGGCCAACAAAGTTGTTGTGAGCAAGAACCTTCAGAGGCACCTCATCGGCACTAAAAGAAATCAAAAGTATGTGTTGATACTGATCTGAGAACAGACATAACCCAGCACTGACATTTCAGTGAACTGTAGGTTGAAAGAAATTAAATCGAAAGTTTGGGGTTGGAAGGATTTTTTGCTCTTTAACACAGTAAAAACAGTGATATTGTGTAATATTATGTGACCCTGGACAACAAAACCAGTAAGTAGCATGGCTATATTTGTAGAAATAGCCAAAAATACATTGTATGGGTCAAATTTATCGATTTTTCTGTTATGCCAAAAATCATTAGGATATTAAGTAAAGATCCTGTTCCATGAAGATACTTTGTAAATTTCCTGTTGTAAACTTAATTTTTTGATTAGTAATATGCATTGCCAAGAACTTCATTTGGACAACTTTAAAGGCAATTTTCTCAGTATTTAGATTTTTTGCACCCTCAGATTCCAGATTTTCAAGTAATTGTATCTCGACCAAATATTGTCCTATCCTAACAAACCATACAAGTTTATTCATTCAGCTTTTCGGATGATGTAGAAATCTCAATTTCAACAAATTATGACTGGTTTTGTGGTCCAGGGTCACATATTACAAATAAAAATAACAGTTTTCAGTTAATACATTTAAAATTGTAGGCAACTTTATTGTTGTGTTCAAAGCTGAATTTTTACCATCATTACACCAGTCTTCAGTGTCACATGATCCTTCAAAAATCATTCTGATATGCTGATTTGATCCTCAAGAAATATTTCTTCTTATTATTAGTGTTGAAATAAGCAGTGTTGCTTAATATATTTTTGTGGAAATTGGATTTTCTTTAACGAATACAAAGTTTAATAGAACAGCATTTACTTGTTTTTTATTAATAAAAAAACAACCTACTGATCACAGACTTCTGAATAGTAATATAGATATGCATTTATATACAATAGACATTATTACTTTATGACTTACACTGCTCTTCAGTGATCAGTAATTTGTAATGCTTTAAAAAAAAAGGTCTCTTCTGCTCAAGACTGCATATTTTTGTGAAATTATATTGCAATTTAAAATAGTGGTTTTCTATTTTATTTTTTCTTACAATACAATTTATTCCTCTGATGAATTTTCAGCATCATTACACTCTTAAAAATAAAGGTGCTTTATGATGCCATAGACAACCTTTTTTTTTTTTTTTTTAAATGGTTCCATAAAGAACCTTTAACATCTTAAGAACCTTTCTGTTTTTACAAAAGGTTCTTTGTGGTGAAAGAAGGTTCTTCAGATTATAAAAAGATATGAAACAGATGGTTTGACAGATGGTTCTTTAAAGAACCTTTGACTGAATGGTTCTTTGTGGAACCAAAAATGGAATAAAACGTAACAAAACAGCATTTATTTAACATAGAAGTTATATGTAACAATATACACTACTGTTAAAAAGTTTTTTTTTTAAGAAATTAATACTTCTATTCAGCAATGACGTGTTAAATTGATAAAAAGTGATCAAAAGACTTCTATTTTGAATAAATGCTGTTCTTTTAAACTTTATATTCAAAGAATCTTGAATCTTGAAAAAAAAAATGCTTCCAACATTGATAATAAATCAACATGTTAGAATGATTTCTGAAGGATCATGTGACACTGAAGACTGGAGTAATAATGCTGAAAATTCAGCACTGTATCACAGAAATAAATTACATTTTAAAGTACATTAGGACAGAAAACGTATTTTAAATTGCAATAATATTTCATAACATTTCTGTTTTTCTGCATTTTTGATTAAATAAATGCAACTTTGAGCATAAAAGTCCCTAAAAAAAAAACATCAAAAATCTTGCTGATCTCAAATGAATAGTGTAGGGGCTGACTGGTCTAATTGTGATTGTGGTTGACACTCACGTTTTGGTGTCCTTGGCCTCCTGGTTCATGATTTCCAGGATCATGCGGCAGGCAGCTGAACAGCCCTCTGGGGTAGAATGGATACTTATGGGCTTTTCAGCGGCACCTGCGTTCTCTTTACGATGCACATCAATCCTGAGAGATGAGAGGAGAAGAGAGGGCGGTATTGTAAAGGTTATGCAATGAACAGTATATAAACTACACAAAGAAAAATCAGTCAAAAACAAAACAAAACATACAGTTAAATTAAAACAGTTTCTCCACTTAGTGTCAACCACTCACTTGCTCTGAGTTTGCTTGGTGATGTTACGGATGGTGGCGCCCTCCTTGCCAATAATGGCACCCACGTATTGTGTGGGCACCAGCAGCCTGAGAGGGATGTCGGCATGCTGATGTTTGGTGGGGATTCCAGAACCAGGCGACATCTGGCGGGAGTTTCCTCGCGGACCATATCCGGGACGTCGGCCGTTGTCTGGGCCTCGCTGAGAGTCGGTATCAGAGTTCTCATCTGGGATGTATGACACACGCAGGGCGTTGTTCTCAAACTGGTAACCGTTGAGCTTCTGGATTGCTCTTTAGAGACGGAAAGCACAAATGATATGCATGAATGCAACAGGGTTTATAGTAACTGACAGCATCTTGGGAAAAAATGTCACTGCCGTACGGTTGAATACTGACTGATTAAAATGTGCAAAGATTAAATCATGTGGATGATTTCACAGTTCAACAGAAGTGGTTTGCCTAAATGGTTATTAAGCAACATCACAAATCAATTCAGGCTGACAGATCTCATGTTTAGCTCACCTGAATAAAAGCCTGCAAAGCAACTGAATCACCAGTAGGTGTCAGCCGCAAACAAGGAAAAAACATAACCAGAGGATGCATGCTGTGTGGTGAATATTCTGTTTGATTTTATAGAAAGACAAGCGATGTAAAGCTTATGTTATCTTATGTCTTCTGTTAAAATACTTCATTTCATCACAGCTTAACATGCATAGACAGTGATTTGTAGTTGTTTTTTAATATACTTTTTTTTTTTAATATACACAGTGGTACTTTAAAACATTGAGATTTCAGACCAACCCAGCACAGTGACATGGTGAAGACAAGGGGAACCTATTTTTGCTATTTTAATTTGGTGACACTAGTGAAAAAAAAAAAAGACACACTTCAGCTTTAATATTAAGGTTTCAGGGCAAAGTTCACTCACTGTCTAGCCTGCTCCCGTGTCCCATATGTGACGTTCACAACTGCAGTCTCACTGTCTGTATTAACTATGGAAAAAAGAAAGAGAAAGAACATAAATAACTACAATGTTTGTATCCATTTGATTTCTTTTGGTGCTGTAAAAGCACTTGCAACATTTCCAGATGTTCAGTATGCTTTTGATACATCTTTAGGACATACCCTGCCATTCAAAAGTTTGGGATAAGATTTATTTATTTATTTTTTAATTCTCTTGTATTATCAAGGCTGCATTTACTTGTTTAAATGATTTTTGTTTCAGAAATGTGACCCTGGACCACAAAACCAGTCTTAAGTCACTGGGGTATATTTGTAGCAATAGCCAAAAATACATTGTACGGGTCAAAATTATCAAAAATAAATTGATGCCAAAAATCATTAGGATATTAAGTAAAGATCATGTTCCATAAAGATATTTTGTAAATTTTGTACCATAAATGTATCAAAACTTAATTTTTGATAAGTAATATGCATTGCTAAGAACTTAATTTGGACAATTTTAAAGGCGATTTTCTCAATATTTTTATTCTTGTGCACCCTCAGATTCCAGATTTCAAATAGTTGTATCTCGGCCAAATATTGTCCGATCCTAACAAACCATACGTCAATGGAAAGCCTATTTATTCAACTTTCAGATGATATATAAATCTCAATTTTGAAAAATTGACACTTAAGACTGGTTTCGTGGTCCAGGGTCACAAATGATTCTAATATACTGATTTATAACCTTTATTTTATATGATTAATATTGGAAACAGTTGGTCTACTTTTTAATGAATCTTTAATTAATAAAAAGTCAAAAAGAATTTATTCAAATTAGAAGTCTTTTTCATCATGTTTTATCAATTTACCACATCCTTGGTAAATAATTGTTTTCCATTAAAGGAAAGAATAAAAATGTACTGACCACAAACTTTGAAATGGTCATTTATATTGTTACAAAAGATTTCTATCTTAAATGAACGCTGTTCTTTTTAACATTTTATTAATCAAAGAATCTGATAAAAGTATCACAAAATTAAGCAGCACAAATATTTACAACATTAATAATGATTTCTGAAGGATCATTTGAGACTGAAGACTGGAGTAATTATGCTGAAAATTCAGCTTTGCATCACAGAAATAAATTCTATTTTAAAGTTTTATTAAAATAGAAAAATGGCCTTGATGTGCAGAAAGACTTTCAAAATCTTACCTGATCCCAAACTGTTGAATGGCATTGTAAGTTATACAAATTTTTGTACCATTTTTATTAGGAATATAAAATTTCAGACATAAATGATACCCAAAACAACGTACCTTGTTCACAGTTCTCAACAGTTCCATACTGGGCAAGCAGACCATCAAGAACCTAAAATAGATAAAAGAGAGAAAAAAAAAAATCATGAATTTACTATTACAATTTGTAACAACAAACAATGCACCAGCTGAATGAATCGGCTATAAGACTAATTTTAAGGGCCATGAGTGTATACCCAGGATGCTCTCTTCAAAAATGACAAGTTTTGATGCATTTACTTCATTAATTTTCTTCTGTATTAGATAAACATTCTCACTCAGAATTCTATTTAGTACCCATGCTAATTTTACTTAGGAAGTTTAAAATTTTGTGTCAAGAATTAAAATACAAAGTTTCTGTAATGTCAAAAACTCAGATTAGAACTGGTCTCAAGCCAGGTGTGTACTTTATGCATCACTCTTAAAAATAAAGGCTCCAAAGGGGTGTTTTTGCAGTTATGCCATAAAACCATTTTTGGTTCCCCAAACAACCTTTCAGTGAACAGTTCCTAAAAGAACCATTTTGAAGAACATTTTAAAAATCTAAAGAAGCTTTTTCAATTATAAATAACCTTTTCTGCATTTGAAAGGTTCCATGGATGTTTAAGGTTCTTCATGGAACCATTGATACCAATAAAGAACCTATTTTTAAGAGTGATGATCTCCATATCCAATCCAGTCAAACTGAACTACATGTCTCTCTCATTAAAACCTGGTTGGCATCAAATCGGTTTTTGCCACCAAGGTGTCGCCTCCTAGTGGTTGATGTTGGCGCAAGTGGCTGGCAGAAGTGGGGCCTGCTGGAGATGTGCCAAGAGAGACCCCGCCCCGCAAGAACAACAGTCAGCCAGTACAACAATCATTGGAGAAAACACACACTGTGCCACGCCCGCACGCACACACACACACACACACACACACACACACACACACAGGCGCTGTATGTTGATGGTGTAATCTCATAATCACACACACAGATCACCTAACCTGAATGACATGGATAAAACTTTAAGTTTAAAACCAACACAGGGCACTTCCCTTGCCAGAACATGTATGGAAGGTTTAAACTTTGCTACTCAGAGTCTAATTAAATGAATGCATTGCAGAAATTTGCACCAAACTGACTGAAATGCTCAGAAATAATGTTGTAATTATTATACTGTTTTTTTTTCCCTGTCTATGTACGTATTAGAAAATAAAATTTTTAAAAAAGCTTTTGCTTTTTTTTTATTATTATTGATTTATGGATTTAATTTTTGCCAGGTTTCCTTTTGGAAGAGGCTGAAAAAAATATTATTATTAATTTACATTTTTAAAAGACTTTTTAATACATTTTGTTCTCCTTTTTGTCAGGTTTCTTTTAGGAAAAGTACTGATTTTCAAAATGGCCATTTGCAACTTAATTTTCCCCCAAAGTGTATATTTTTTAGCACAATACAGCAGCATTGGTTTGCAGGGGCATAATCTGTCTGTCCGATCAATGTAAAATGAAATTGCAATTTCTGTTTGACGATGCTTAAACCTTGCATTCAGGCAGTTTTCTAGGTCAGACTTAAGATTCTTCTCTTGCCAAAACATGTAGGAAAAGTTCAAATGTTGCTATTTAGAGTCAGAATTGATTAGTTCTACTAATTACTGTAAGTATTTTTTTTTTCCCACATAAGTATTTGAAAATTTCCATTTTAAAAATATAATATACAGTTGAGGTCAAAAGTTTAAATACACCTTGCAGAATCAAAATGTTAATTATTTTACCAATATAAGAGGGATCATATAAAATGCATGGTATTTTTATTTAGTACTGACCTGAATAAGATTTCACATAAAATAACAATCCACAAGATAAAATAATAGTTGAATTTATAAAAATGAATGTTTAAAAGTTTACATGCACTTGATTCTTAATACTGTGTTGTTACCTGAATGATTCACTTAATTATTATTAATTATTGTTCTTCAGAAAATTCCTTCAGTCCCACAAATTGTTTGGTTTTTCAGCATTTTTGTGTATTTGAACCCTTTCCAACAGTGACTGTATGATTTTGAGATCCATCTTTTCACACTGAGGATAACTGAGGGACTCATATGCAACTATTACAGAAGGTTCAAACACTCACTGACGCTCCAAAAGGAAAAACGATGCATTAAGTGCTGGGGGTGTAAACTTTTGAACAGAATGAAGATTTAATACATTTAATATTCTAAATATCTTCTTTCATTTAGTACTGCCCTTTAGAAGCTATAGAACATACTTGCATGTTTCCTAGAAGACCAAATAAGTAAAATTTACCCTGATCTTCAAATGTTGACCAATGTAAAAATGTTTGCAATTTCTCTTCGGTGACGCATAAACGGAATCTATGAATGGATTAGAATCATCTAGTACACAATTTACTATGCTTTAATCTGTCTTAAAAAAACATCCTTAGGAGTCATCCTGGCACTTCGACAGAATACTTGTGTGAAGAGCATCTTTGTGTTGATTGAAAATAACTAAGAAAAGTCTAACTGTCAAAACACACATGGACACACCCAGACTTACCTCCCACTGTAGGTGTGGTGGAATGTTTCTGATCTGGAGTTTTCTGGTCCTGTAGAAGGAGAGGGAAAAAAAAAAAAAAAAAAAAAAGAGAAATGAGGTTTAGTGAAGGTTCCCTCACCAACTTTGCATTACGAAACAAGAGCTGTATACAAACACACACACACACACACACACACACACACACACACACACACGCAATACAAAACGGATGAGAACAGTGGTTACAGCCGCAGACATCTTCAACAAAAACTGCTCTGAAGTTTACACCCACAATCACATAAAAACTAATTACACTAATGACATCCAACATCATCCAAATGCTGATTTACACTGACAGCCAGTGTTCAGAAAGGTCCCGGTCTTGTCTATATCTAAATGATGTGAAAAGAGATGCATGGAAAGGTGAAAGTCAAAGTCAGAACAGGGATAAATCCACCTGAACGCTAACTTGCATCATAAATGGTACTTCATTTTAGCGCCGATATTAAAACTTTCATCCTTTCTCATGCCATAAGAGTGAACAGATATAAATCATGCTCTTGAGGAATATTTTAGCATTGCAATTATGTGCTGAAAAAAAGTTAAAACAACTACTATTGTGTATTGATCAACAGCCTATGCAGGGGGTGTAGTCTAAAATCTAGTTTAAAACAGTTTTTATTAACAGTTTTTGCATTCATCTTAGTTTTATATGAATTTGATAAACATTTAATGCCATTTTCAAGAAACGTTTCAGTTTGGTGTAAAAATAAAATGTTTTTCTTAAATCCTGAAAGTGCAAAACACACTTCAACACACAACGGTTAAATTTAAATGGTTTTCTAGTTGGTTTATATTAAAGAAATATTATATTTTTGTATACATTCATACTTTTTCATTTTTCTTGCATTTGTTTTTAAATATACACTACCAGTCAAACGTTTTTGTACAGTAAGATTTTTTTTTTATGTTTTCTGAAGTCTCTTTTGCTCATCAAGCCTGCATTTACTTGATTCAAAGTAGAGCAAAAACAGTACAATTTTGAAATACTTTTACCATTTAAAATTACTTTCTATTTCAAATGTAATTTATTCCTGTGCTCAAAGCTGAATTTTCAGCATCTTTACTGCAGTCTTCAGTGTCACATGATCCTTCAGAAATCATTCTAATATGAAACTGTTATTATCATCAATATTTAAAACAGTTGAGTACATTTTGTCAGGATTCTTTGATGAAATTGGATTTTTGGGGTAAGAATATATATATATATATATATATATATATATATATATATATATATATATATATATATATATATATATATATATATATACACACACACACATATACTCAGCCATTTTTAACATTATACTAATAATAAATGTTTCTTCAACATTAAATCAGAATGTTAGAATGATTTCTGAAGAATTGATAATGTTAAAAATTCAGCTTTGAAATCACAGGAATAAATTGCATGTTAAAATATATTCAAATAGAAAACAGTTTTAAAATAGTAAAAATCTCAAACTTTTACTGTATTTGCTGTACTTTAGATCAAATAAATGCGGGCTAGGTGAGCAGAAGAGACTTCTTTAAAAAAAAAAAAAAACAAAAAAAAAAAAAAACAACATTAAAAGTCTTATTATCCAAAAACTTTTGACTGATAGTACATAAAGAGAAAATATATATATACAAAAATTTTTTTTAAAATGTTTAAAACATTTGACTCAAAAATGTGGCTTATTTATGCCTTAATTTATTACTTTTCAATTATATTTACGTAGTTTATCATACTTAAAATATAGCTAGGAAATGCTCAATTTTAGCACAGTGTGATTATGTGAACCAACTAAACCTGTTTTTTTTCTCTTTTTTTTTTACAAATGTTTTTGGAAAGTTGCACATACCCTTAACGAAAAAAAACTAAATTACAAACAAAAACAATCTTAATGTAATTGAGAAATTAAAAATGTGCTTATTACAAAAGAGTGGTATTCAAGTCATACTGATTTATTTTTAATGACTCTGATTTTTAACAACTGATAAAATATATACCTTGAATGCACTGTAAGTTGCTCTGGACAAAAGTATAAATAAACAAAATGTAAACAAAAATAATATGTGGATCAGTCCGCAACTTTGACATGGTATGCAAGTAAACCTTAACAAGGTGGTGTTGACTGAAGAATCATTCAGATAACTCTAGTGTGGCATGATTTATGTTCATAAATTAACTCCATGTATCATTTCAAAATCGAGGACAGGACCTGTGAGGTTAGAGAAAAATCTCTCTAAATGATCTGGAAGAAGGTATTATTTATAGGTAGATTAAACATTGTGAAGATGCTTAGGAGCATCCGTCCAGCTCGTCGTTCATTGGAAGCAAGGCAGAACGGGCAGAGGAGAAAAAGAGAGAGAGGAGAGTCTGAATGGGTATATTGAAACTAGACACTGATGTAGCTTAATGCCAGCTGCCCCGGAAGCATCCAAACTCATCGCCCAAGAAAGAGAGAAAGAGAGAGAAAAAGAAAGAAATGCAAGTATCTACAGCAATGTCCAAGAAATGCAAAGCTTGGAAAAAAAAAAATGAAAAAACACTGAATTGACTATAAAGTCCAATAGAGCAACTGCAACATGGCATTGCTCCATCACTATAACAATGACACACTTATAAGGAGACCAGATAACCGTAGCACCCTGGAACCTCTAGAGGGCGTAGCAGCAAACCTCTGACGCAATGCATGTGTTAAGGATCAAGGAGGGAAATGGGTGCCAGGGGTCATGTGGGAGGGGCAACCCTTTTCTGGTGACGGAGAGCAGAAACCCTAAAGACCTCTGAACTCCAGAAGGTTGACGCCCACCGGTTGACAAGCCGAGAAAATGGCGCCGTTCACTCGCTTTCAAGCTTCCTTCATGCAAATGGCGGGCAAAACAGCCAATCAGGGAACAAAGAATCCTGCAAGGGTGTTTCACGCCACAAAGATCAGCAACGCAAGCGTGTCTAGGCCAAAACCAAACCAACTGAAATCACACATTGTGCAATTTTGAAAATGACCATGCAGATTGAAGGCCTTGAAGCTGTTAATTGTTTTTTTGCTGCCTTCCAAGAGGAGGAGAAATGCAATGAGTTTTAAGTAAACTAAGATCAGGAAAGCACCAAAAGGTACAACAAATGTTAACAAAAGCCAAAGGCCCGGTGAGACCACCAATCTGTTCGCTCTCCCACTGATCAATCACCTCGTTCCCGAACCCATCCCCCAACCTGGCGTGAGTTTCTCATCCCCACCCCCATTACTACAAAAACATCCCTCTTGTTTGCCACCTTTGAACCAGTTTAAACCCATCATGTCACGTCCCACCAAGTCTCTGACCACTTTGATTGGTCAACGGCGTGGAAATCACACCCAGATGAAAGAGTGACGACCTGACACCCCTTTTGGTCTCCTCTTCCATTGTTTAGAAAAAAAAAAAAAAAAAAAAAAACACTTCAAACTTTTGCAATTTACCTGCCTTAGTTCAGCAATGGAGCGGCTGATGATGGGACACCAACCACAGAACCAAATCTGTTAACACGCTCACATTCTCTAGAAAGAACCGCATGGGATTGTTTTATTGGTGTGGCAAATAAAATCTATGTTTAGATTTGGCTTTAGTTAAAACGGGAATCTCAACGCACGCTGAAACATAGACAGTTCAATACAAGACAATAAAAATGCTAATAAAAAGACTAAATAACAAGAACAGAAAAGACTGAAAGAAAAAAAAAAAGAGAAGAGAGGGATTCACCCCCTACAAGGGTCAAAGGTGAGAACTCTATAGGCAAGCGAATAGCATTAGGGGGAGGTGTGTGTATGTTCGGGTGAGGGCTGGTATGTGGTATTGTCCTACAGGAGCGGTACGGGTCAGCGGCGCATTACTGAAGTTTACTATTATCTTGAAGTTGTGAACGTGAAGGAAGCAGCCGAGATATGACTATATGGCTCAAGATAAGATTTACCAGAGACTATAGCAGCTAGAGAGTTTACAACGTGCTTTTAATGAAATAATATGATATAGAATAATCCATAAAGCTCACTCTTTTAGTAGTGAGCTTTATGGAAAAAAAAAAAAAAAATCTAGCTAAAATCTAACTCTGCAGACACAGCATCACATGAGCAAAAAAACCCTAACATTAATGGGAAAAAAAACTATATGTCTTGACACAGTTAAGCACATTCAGTTCCCCCACACACCACACGTTTACTTCGCTATCTAAATGAGGGCATACCATAAACTACCAAGGATTAAATCAGAGTTTCCACAAAAATATAAGCCAGCATACGTGTTATCAACACTGATGATGATGATAAATGATTCTTGGGCACCAAATCAGCAAAATAGAACGATTTCTGTAAAAAAAAAAACAAAAAAAAAAAAAACAACTACTTTATAATTTATAATCACTTTATAATATAAAGTGAATCACTTTATATTAGGTGGCCTTAACTACTATGTACTTACATTTAAATGACTTTTTGTGTACATACATGTGTTTACATTGTACTTACATTTTACAAAAATACCTCCATGTAATTACATTTTTAATTAATTTCTGGGTAATTGACCCATCTCTTAAATCTACCCATACAACCAATCCTGTCCCTAAACTTTTTTTGTTGTTGTTGATGTAAGTACATAGTAGTTAAAGACACATAATATAAAGTGGGACTAAATATTCTAAAATACTAGAGAAAAAAAACTATTAATAGTAAGTTCCCAAACTACATACAGGGAAAATCTGTATAATATCTAACCAGACATTTCATGTAATCTTTACAGTAAAATACACAATGTACAGTTTTTGGAAGCAAAAAAGACTAATCAAATTACAATTCACAGTGAATTTGCTGCGTGACACTTCACATTTGAAAGTACTTATTAGGTTTTGTTATCAGTTCTGCACATTTAGGTTTTATGTTACATCTTCTGTTGTTTAATGAATGTTTATTGCATTATTTTAGTGTTTAGTGACTTGTGTGTGTTACCATGATAGTGTTGTGTTTGCGTGAATGACTCTGTGCAACTTTTGTATACTACCACAATTCAGCTTGTTGAAAAGCTACTTGCAATGTACTTCATGATTCTTCATGTGGCTTTGTCTTTTACCACCTGCATTATTCTGGTATATGTTAAAGGTGAAAAATAGATTTTAGTAGCAGTGTGCGCTGTTGGGTTTACTGGTTTAACCCTTTAACTGTCACTCCCTTTTTTTAACATAGACATGAAAATGCACTATCCAAACTTACATTTTTATAATTCATGAATGAAAATATTTTGTAATATGATTTTGATGTACATTTTCCATGGTAACGCATTGTCTGATTTTAAAATGGTTTTCAAAAGGATGAATTTTGAGATTTTAAGTTTTCTACTGATATACAATTTCGATTCTGAAGCGTGATAGGGAAAAAGGCAACGAAGAAAGTCTTATTGTGATTAAGGTCAGAACTTCTGCTATTATGTAGATTTTTTGAGGTGTACTCTTGTCACAAACTAATCTATTACTTTTCCTACATAATTTGTAACAAAAAACAGTGGTCAAATATCCATTTAGGAGTCCTTTCCAATTATATTTAGTTTGTCATTATTATTTGTAATATGGTGAAGCAAACCTAGGCATCCCGCTGACAGTTAAAGGGTTGAACTGCATTTTTTCATATTGCATTGCATATACAGTTTAATAATATGTAAAACGGTTGTTCTGTAAATATGTTTACATTTTTATTGCATTTTTATACTGAATTATTCATTTTTAACAGTATGTGACACTGAAGAGTGGAGTAATAATTTCTGAAAATTCAGTTTTGCTATCAAAGTAATGACATTTTAACATTTTTAGTACATACAGGTCAAACCAAAATTGATTTAGACACCTTCAACATTTCTCACATGATCAGTTTATTTGCTATAGTTTAGAAAATGGTAATAAAATATGACAAGAACAAATTCATCTGGATAATCTCAGAAAGATAGGTAAAGGATTACAAATCAACCAAAAATTCTGTCAACTGTTAGTATGACAATATTTACACAGCTATCAATACTTTGTTGACCAATTACCAAGCAATACTAAATTTTGTTCAATCTGTGGTCTAAAAAGGTCACATTAGCAATTAAAAAAAAAAAAGTGTTTGAATAATTTCTGGTCTACCAGATTTACTGGTAGTCCACTGTATTAAGAACTTTTGGGTATAATATATCACAGTTTACTCTATTGTGCTATCCTCACTTACACAAATGAACTATAGTGTCCTGCATCCACTAGTAAATGATATAATTTATAAATTATATCTGATGTCTAAATAATTTTTGGTTTGACTGTAAATTAAGCTTTAAATAAAATACCCTTTTTTCCCTCCAAAAACACTCATACTTTTGAATAGTAGTGAATATACATGTGTATACAAATCAGCATTTATTTTTAGATTTTTATTACATTTTAATGTATTTTATATACTTTCATTTGTAAATAATATAGCTTTTTATATATTTTAAAGATACAATCAAATCATTTCGAATGAATAAATATGATTTAATAACTACTAATAAATAATAATAATAATAGTAATAAAAAAAAAGTTACATTTCCTTTTTGTGGGTTAATTACGCCCAGATGGGCATTTTTTGCTAACTCTGTAACTAGTTATACAATTACAGCCAAGTAAATCCACACACAAGCGCAATATCACACAGACCACCACCACCTTTGCTAAACATATAGCACATCCAGATGCATGATGGGCCAGTCTCAGCTGGCTTGGAAGATTCAGCAGGGCTCTCAATCTGATATAGACATATTCCATATCTTATATTCACAAGCACACACTGAAACACTCACATGTCAAAACCACAAACACTCACACACTAAACTCATGTACGTTGTCTGTTGCATACATCTCTTATATGCAACTCTGTCTTATGAAAAACAAAACATAATTGAAGTATTAATTAAAAAGCTTGACAATCATCAAGCAATAAGCAAAACTGCTACCCTCGTGCTCGTACACAACACACGCTCACAATCTCAACATTTAAACAAACAACCCCACAGTGCAAGGAACAAATGTGTCACACTGACATTAAACACACAAGCAGACTCCCACACCGTCAGCACTACACAGGTGCATGCCAATGTAAGTCTGTACGAAACGCGCTAAAATATACCAAACCACTTCTGATGAGCGTCGGCCTGTCAAAATAGAAGAAAAGACACAAATCTGGAAGACAAATGCGTGTTGTCGAGGATAATAAACGTGCTTCCCAAAACATCGCTCCCCATTTAGTCTCAACGGATACACTGTATTAAAAAAGTGTGTCTGTTCTACAAGCTTTACCACGCAGTCACCTTAAAAGCTTTAGACACTGGGAATCCTTTTCTGTCAACTGTATATGTGAGATTTTTTTTTACAGTACAACACTTGTCAGAGAAAGGAGCTGAGAGAAATGAAGAAATCATTGAAGACTGTTTGATGTGAATACATCTCGACGAACAATAGTCAATGGAAATAAACTCAAAAGGTTAATGTGATTTGTAGTTTACATTAGCTTACATTTAGGTCAACGTCTCCATTTCAAAGTTCTAAGTGGCATTTAATTACGGGATTTAAAACGACGAAATGTAGTGATCCAACACTAATTAACCGTTCGAGGCCCACCGTGCGAGAGGTCCAACAGGAAACCGAGTACGCAGGAAGTCAAAAATCACCCCTTAGAAGTCACAACCCTCGACGAGAAACTTCCTGTCTTGCTTTCAGCCATTTCCACCTCAGCCAATCAGAGGTGAAGTTGATTTAAAAACGGGGGAAGGGCAGATAAGCAGAAAGAGAGGGAGGAAGAAGTGAAACAATATGCCACCAAGAAAAGAGCATTTACTTCAATCCTAAACCCTTCCTCCATAACTTATTCATTCATTCACCTTACACACATACATTCACCGCTTTACTTTTTTAATATAGTTTAGACTGGAGTGTATCCCTCTATCTCAGTTGTATCAAACCAGCTGATTATGAATAGGTTACATAACAAGTGTAGGATAAGATACACAATGTACATTGTTGACTAATAAATCAACCTTACTTTTACTCATAATTTGACCACACTCAAGTAGCAACTTAGCAGCTTGTACTTGCGCAGTAATTCAATTGCATTTAGGTATTAGAGGGATCTGAAATTAAATTGCATCCCAGATTCTTTCGAAAACAGTTAGGAGAGGCCACAAATCCTCTAAATGAACCTTGCATTAACTCAATGTGCATTTGCTCATGCAGGTGATGGAGTCAATTCAACCAGTTCTGCAATTTGGAGAATTTATTTTCAAATTGTCTCCAAAAAACTTTATTAAATTTAAAAGCAAAAATCGAAAGGACTTGCGAAACCTGTAATTCGGGCTTAACAAAAGGACTACTACTATTACAACTACTACTATAAAAAAAAAAAAAAAGATTGGTTCACATAATCACACTGCACTGAATTGTATATAGTCCTAGCTACATTTTTGATAAACTAGGTAAACATGCACTTACATAAGGGTAGAATCAGATGCACAATGTACATTGTTGATCAATAAATAAACCTAATTTTCCCATTAGGCTGATAAAAGAAAATTTGAAAGGACTTGTGAAACCTATATTTTGGGATAAAAAGACTGTCGGTTTGAATACCATTACTACTACAAAATAAAATAAAAGTTAGTCGGTTGCTTATTAGCAGCTTGTACTTGTACAGTAATTCAATTGCATTTAGGCATTAGATCTGAAATTAAACTGCATCCCAGATTCTTTCTAAAACTTGAAATTTAAGAGAGGCCACAAATCCTCTAAATGAACCATGCATTAACTCAAAGTGCATTTGCTCATGCAGGTAATGGAGTCAGTTCAACCAGTTCTGAAATTTGGAGAATTTTTTGTTCAAAATTTCTCAAAAAAACCAAAAACAAAAAAAACATTCAATTTTAAAGCAGAAATCTAAAGGACTTGCGGGACTTGGTTTGAATACTATTACTACTAAAAAGAAAAAAAAAAAAGAAAAAAAAAAGGTTGTTGGACAATCACACAGCACTGAGTTTTATATATTCCTACCTATATTTTTGGTATGGTAGTACTTAGTAGCAACTTGTACTTGCACAGTAATTCAGTTGCACTTAATTGCAATTAGATGGATCTGAAATTAAATTCCATCCCAGATTCTTTCGAAAAATTTAAGAGGGGCCACAAATCCTCTAAATGAACCATTCATTAACTCAACATGCATTTGCTCATGCAGGTAATGGAGTTACCAATTTGCAATTTGGAGAATTTATTTTTACAATTTCTTCAAAAAGAAGGTTATTAAAGATAAAAGCACAAATCTAAAAGATTTGTGGAAAAAAAACTTCTAAAGAAATTTAAAGGAATTGTGAAACCTATCATTTGGGCTAAAAAGACTGTTGGTTTGAATACTACAATCAGTTCTGCAAATTATTAAAAAATTTCTCCAAAATGAACTTTATTAGATATACAAGCAAAAATCTACTAGGTCTAAAGGTACTTGGAAAACCTATACTTTGGACTAAAAATACTGTTGGTTTGAAAACTACTACTAAGTTTTTTTTTTTTTTTAAATGTTGGTTCACAATCACACTGCGCTGAATCCTAGCAATATTTTTGGTATGGTAAACTAGGTAAACATGCACTTACACAATGAGTGTAGGATAAGATAAACATGTACATTGTTGACCAGTAATCAACCCAGCTGTCCTCATAATTTGTCCACACATTCAAGCAGCAAATGATCAACTTGCACTTGCACAGTAATTCAATTGCATTTAGGCATTAGAGGGATCTAAAATAAAATAGCATCCCAGATTCTTTCTAAAACATTTAGGAGAGGCTACACATCCTCCAAATAAACCACGCCTAACTCCTAGTGCATTTGGTCATGCAGATAATAGAGTCACTTCAAACTGTTTTGCAATTTGGAGAATAAAAAAGCAAAAATCTAAAAGATTTGTGAAAACTATAATTTGGGCTAAAAAGACTGTTGGTCTGACTACTACTAGTACTGCTACTAAGTTAAGAAAATTGTATTTTACTGAATTGTATACATTCCTAGCTATATTTCTGGTATGGTAATCTAGGTAAACATGCGCTTACATAACAAATGTTGGCAAAAGATATATATAATATACATTGTTAGCAATACACTAAGAAAAAAAAATAACTTTATTAAATTCAAAAGCAAAAATCTAAGGGACTTGTTAAACCTATAATTTGGGCTAAAAAGACTATTTGTTTGACTACCATTACTACAAAGTAAAAAATAAATAATAATAATAATAATAATAATAATAATAATAAAATAATAAGTTGGTATAAGTAGAAACTTGCTCAGTGATTCAATTGCATTTAGGCATTAGAGGGATCTAAAATAAAATAGCATCCCAGATTCTTTCTAAAACATTTAGGAGAGGCTACACATCCTCCAAATAAACCATGCCTAACTCCTAGTGCATTTGCTCATGCAGATAATAGAGTCACTTCAAACTGTTTTGCAATTTGGAGAATTTATTTTCAAAATGTCTTCAAAAAGAAGGTTATTAAAGATAAAAGCAAAAATCTAAAAGATTTGTGAAAACTATAATTTGGGCTAAAAAGACTGTTGGTCTGACTACTAGTACTGCTAGTAGTGAAGAAAAATTGTATTTTACTGAATTGTATACATTCCTAGCTATATTTCTGGTATGGTAAACTAGGTAAACATGCACTTACATAACAAATGTGGCAAAAGATATACATAATGTACAGTGTTAGCAATACACTAAGAAAAAAAAAGAACTTTATTCAATTCAAAAGCAAAAATCTAAGGGACTTGTTAAACCTATACTTTGGGCTAAAAAGACTGTTTGTTTGACTACCATTACTACAAAGTCAAAAATAAATAATAATAATAAAATAATAATAAGTTGGTGGACATAATCACACTGTACTGAATTTTACAAGTATAAGTAGAAACTTGCTCAGTGATTCAATTGCATTTAGGCATTAGAGGGATCTGAAATATAATTGCATCCCGGATTCCTTCTAAACATTTAGAAGAGGCTACAAATCCTTCAAATGAACCATGCCTAACTCGTTGTGCATTTACTCATGCAGGTAATGGACTCAGTTTAACCAGTCATGCAATTTGGCGAATTTATTTTCAAAATTTCTACAAGAAGAACTTTATGCAATAGAAAAGCAAAAATCTAAAAGGACTTGTCAAACCTATAATTTGAGCTAAAAAGACTGCAGTACAACCACTACAAAAAATAAAAAAAATAAATAAAATTGGTGCACATAATCACACTGCACTGAATGTTAAATATTCCTAGCAGTTTTGTATGGTAAACAAGGTAAACATACACTTACATAATGAGTGTAGGATAAGATACACATCATTTACATTGCTGACCAATAAATCAACCTAACTTTCCTCAATTTCCCCATAGTATTGAAGTAGCAATTTAGCAACTTGTAATCTGAAATTAAATTGCATCCCAGATTCTTTGCTCATGCAGGTTTGGAGTCGGTTCAACCAGTCTGCAATTTGAAGAATTTATTTTTCAAATTTCTCCAAGAAGAACTTGTATAACAGCAAAATATAAAAGCAACAATCTAAAGGTCTTGCGAAAACCTATAATTTGGGCTAAAAAGACTGTTGGTGTGAATACTACTACTACTACTAAAAAGTAAAAAAATAAAATAAAATAAAATAA
Organism: Cirrhinus molitorella; assembly: GCA_033026305.1. Lineage (NCBI taxonomy): Eukaryota > Metazoa > Chordata > Actinopteri > Cypriniformes > Cyprinidae > Cirrhinus > Cirrhinus molitorella. Next base: position 23,906,449 of record CM065117.1, on the reverse strand, counting down.
AATAAGGCTGGTTCACGTAATCACACTGCACTGAATTTTATACATTATATTTTTGGTATGGCAAACTAGGTAAACATGCACTTAAATAACAATTGTAGGATAAGATGCACATAATGTACATTGTTGACCAATAAATCAACCTAACTTTCCTCATAATTTCCCAATACCATTGAAGTAGCAATTTAGCAACTTGTACTTGCATAGTATTTAATTGCATTTAGGCATTAGAGGGATCTGAAATTAAACTGCATCCCAGATTCTTTGCTCATGCAGGTATGGAGTCGGTTCAACCAGTCTGCGATTTGAAATTTCTCCAAGAAGAACTTATATAATAGCAAAATATAAAAGCAAAAATCCAAATGTCTTGCGAAAACCTATAATTTGGGCTAAAAAGACTGTTGGTTTGAGTACTACTACAACTACTTCGAATAAGTAAAAAAAGGCTGGTTCACATAATCACACTGCACTGAACTTTATATTTATAACTTTATATTTATTATATCTTTGGTATGGCAAACTTGGTAAACATGCACTTACATAAGTGTAGGATAAGATACACAATGTACATTGTTGACCAATAATCAACCTAGTTTTCCTCATAATTTGTCCTATTCCTACTAAATAAAAAAAAAAAAAAAGCTATGTTTTGCTAAACCAGTGTTTTGTGCTAAATTCTAGTTACATGTTTAATATGGTAGTTTTTATTTATGGTAATAACTAAATCACACTTTTGAGTCAAATGTTGTAATCACTGTAAAAGTGTTTTTTATATATTGTCATAATATATGCAAGAAAAAAGAATAGATGCTAAAATATATATACAGCAAAGTAGAAAAAAAAGAAGCGGACTAGGATTACTCAGCACAGCAAAGTTTATATTTAGCTCTGCAGAAAAGTTTCACACTAGGAAGAGTTTGCTAGACATAGCACTTAAAAAAACTCAGAAGTGTTATTTTTACTAGGCTAATTAAATGGATGTAAATAAATTAGAATAAAATAAAGAAAAATACAAATTCTAAGCAAACTTCAGCTGAATAGCCATTCGTTCAATAAGCAAATCTTATTTTCTATTACATAATTATTGTATTTAAAAGTCACATCTAAAAATCCAAATCTAACCAGTCAATCTAACACAAAATAATATTCCACTCAAGTCAGTCACGAACCTGCACATACAAGTGTATAAACAGCCCAAACTGAAATGATACAAAGCTAAACCACCTTTTTAACATTGACGCACTGTGACAGTAGCAGGCAGAGGAACGACATGAAACAGAACTTCAGTCAGCAAACTGCCAGTGAAGCTTCGTACAGCAAGGCCTCTGCAGCCAACACTGAAAATGGCGGGTAAGTGTGGGAGGGGAAGGGGCGGATCCTAAGTTCCACACACCTCCCTTTCCCGCTCTTTGCGTAACAACGAGTCCATGGAGGGACGTAGTAAGCTGCTTAAGGTCTAGATGGACGTGGAGGTTCCTCAAGTCAATGAAAACGTTCTCGTAAAGAACTTTGGTGGCTGTGCAGAAAGCTATAGGTGCGAGGCGTCATTGGAGATACCCTCTCGCCCGGGGGGACCAGACCCGGCGGTTCCAGGCACTGAATGGAGCAGCAAGGGTTAAGCCATAAATCAAAGTGGTGTAGAGAGTAGCAGCGATGGTGAGACAACTTCACCAGAAATAACAGACGTCCCATCCCCCCCTTTTTCCTGCTTTCTTCTCACTCTGTTTCTCGTTCCCTCTTTCTACACTCCTCCCTGTGGAGCTCTCTGCTCTGCATTACCTGATAGGCCTTCCCTCCCCCTCGCCGCTCTGCTTTTTTTTCCCCTTGCCCTATTCCTCTGAGAGGTGAAAGGTCACTCCCCAAGCTTAGCAATCAACACATGCTGATGCAACCCGTAACATACCAGAAGAAGAGAGCGAGGGGCAATATATTGCTAACTGCCGGCCACAGCAATACAGTCGTATAACAATGAAACCAATAAAAATAAATCTCCCGCCTCCAAAAGGTGCCTCTTGCCATTGAACAGTGGTGTTGGCCAATAGCATGGCAGCAGTGGACGCCATCTGTATTAAACCAACAAATCTGGCACTTTAACTTAAGTTACTGATCATTTTTTAAGCTTAAAAAGAACTTTAAGTAATTAAATCCAAGAAGTTGTGATTAGAATATGAATCCTGTAAAATCAACTGAACAAGAAACTGCAGGAAAAAGTGTAATAATGCATTATCGTTATAAAGGGATTCAATTAGAAATATCTATAAATTAAGTACACACACAAAACAAAACCAGTCTTAAGCAGCACAGGTATATTTGTAGCAATAGCCAAAAATACATTGTATGGGTCAAAATTATATTTTTTCTTTTATGCCAAAAATCAGTAGGGTATTAAGTGAAGATCATATTCCAAGAAGATATTGTAAATTTTCTAACTTAAATATATCAAAACTTAATTGTTGATATGTAATACGCATTTCTAAGAACTTTAAAGGCGATTTTCTAAATATTTAGATTTTTTTGCACCCTCCAGGTTTTCAAATAGTTGTATCACGACCAAATATTGTCCTATCCTACCAAACCATACATCAGTGGTAAGCTTATTTTTTCAGCCTTTGGGTGGTGTATAAATCTCAATTTAAAAAAAATTGACCCTTATGGCTGGTTTTGTGGTCCGCGGTCACATATTTATATATAAAATCTCTGAGTAGAAATGTATCTGTTGTCACCCAAGCGCTCAAAAGAAACAAAATAAAATAGAAAGTTGACATTGTGCTACACTGATCCGAGACAAACCGTAGCTTCTCATAGGCTCCTGTAGAGCAGTGACAGTAAATTTTTTATGCTACTGGCAAGCAGAAAAATCAGAGTAAATATTTAATAGTCCATGCAAAAGTGACCGGTGACTGAAAGTGTCTTTCTTAGATGGATTCAACAAACACAAAGATTTGAGGAGCAAGTTTGCCAAGGTCAAACCTTCACAGAACCGATCTAAACAGTTGCAAGGATGTAGGAGAGCAGACAATTGATTTGCTATTAGATATATAAAATAAATCACAATCATACGAATGCTGTTAAACCAATCAACTCCAAAAGATGGATAAAGTGAGAAAGGCAATGAAAAGGTAGTGCTTTCATTACAAGCAACATCGCAAGAATGAAGTATAAAAAAAACAGAAAGAGAAATCATTTTGTGACAGCAGATAAACAGTAGAATACTTTTGTAAAGTTCAGTCTGAAGCTTAGGGTTCTCTAATGAAATCAAACAGAAGATTCATAGTTTATAGGGCATGTTTTATAAAGTTCTTACATAATCTTTTTTTTTTTTTTTTGCCGGGTATATTTTTTGCCTAAATTCTGTTCTCTCATAGAGAAATGCAACAAAAATGTTTAATTAGGAAAAGAATGCCCCCACTGTCATAAGCAAAAAGCATTGAAATCTGCTAAAAATACATGAACTACTAAACCAAGAATAAATCTTTACATTTTCTTCCTACAAACTTATCTTTATATACCAACCTGTTTAGCAACAATCTTAAATCTATACAACCCAAGTTTAGAATCATTAGTCAAGTAAATCACTATAACTAATTCTAACTTTAAAAATAAAAAAGCAAAAATTCAGCAGCATAGAGAAACCACTGCTTTTGACTGCAAATTTTTAAGCATGTCAAAGTGTGCAGGGAGCGACATGCTCAGCTGAGGAATGCAAACGGCCTCTGAAAACGGCAGGCAGCGGGGGTGAAGCGAATAGAACCTGAGGTCCTTTCCTGCATATTATCATGTGAAACACCCCTCCCTCTCATCCGTCATCTTCTCTTTCCCTCTCTCTCCCTTGGCCATTTGACTGAGACTGAGAGCCATGGGGAATGGCGAGAGAAAGAGAGAGAGGCAGAGAAAGACAGAGAGAGATTTCATCTTATCGACAAAGAGTTTTGTCTGCAAGTAGTTCTCAACCTTGCATCTCAACCTTTGACCCCGATGTGGATGGGGAACGCAATGGCCTGGACTTTAAAAAGAGCCGTAGGGCAGGGCAGGGGACTGGGGTTACTAGCAAACAATTGAACTTTTCAAAAGAGGCCGCAGATTATGCTGAGGTATGGCGGCTCGGTTAAAAGGGGGGAAGGGATTACAGAACATAAAACAGCAGATATTAAAATCTTTATTACATGTATGGTGCACTGCAAAAAAAAAAAAAAAAAAAAATCTTAAAAGCAATAAAAAAACCCTAAAATGAACAGGCCCCCAGGCAAATTGCTGAAAAAGGGGCGTTGTCTGAATCATAACTCATCACCAATAACAAAAGGAATTGTCTAAACGTTTTATTAGCTGCACACACTAAGAATTGTAGAAGCTAATGGCTACCCAACTTGTACGATATTTACGTAAACAATGCGTAGCCCCCCCATCTATGCTATTCTGAGAAAAGCCGCTCAAGCACTAGCGTGTTTGCGTCTTTCTAAAAATTCCATATGTATAGGCATTTCCCCTTCGGGTGGGGTTAGTTTGGTGGGTGGTATGTGAGAAACAACTGTAGAGAGCAACAACTCCGGGATCCATTTAGTTTACAAAGGCGATATGCCCTTAGTTTGGGTCAAAGTTCAAGCTTCGCTCTGCTGTGCCCTACTCAGCGTGGAGAAGATGGAAGCGCTTGTGCGCCTCCATTTTGTGACTCAGGAGCAGAACACGGGACAGCATGACTGACTAGAAACTGAGTGAATGGACATAAAGTGAGCTCAATGTGACCAAATACATTTGTATTATTATTAATGCACACACGGAGTTGCTTTACAAAGAACAATTACGCGATTTATACAAATACATCAAGAAAAGTTGCACTTAACTGAGGAGAAATAATCTGACACGCATATCACAACAGGGTGTAAATAAATGTCCGGCGGACTTTTGCACGTCAATCAAGTTTCTAAGCTAATCAATTACAGTGTCAAATCTTGAATCGTATTTATTTATTTTTTTAGTTATAAGTTATTATTAATCTGAATACAATGATTCCGCCCTCCCCCGCCTCGTACGTTCGCCATTTCATGAAAGCCAAGTCTACAGGAAGAAATGAAATGGCAGGTTGCACTTCAAAACAAACTTGTTCAGCTTCAAAAGTCACGAAATCACCTTGCTGCTTTTGGATAACACACATGCTCATTATTTAATTAAATAATCACACGTGTTAACTGGTTTAAGTTTATGCACTCTCTGGCAGTGGCGGAAAAATTTACTTTAAAGCACTGTATTTGAATGACACGTATTTAGCTTACATTTAAAAGCAAACATTTTTTTAGTTAGCTTAAGTCTGCACAATTCTTAATGTTTTACATGCCAATTAAGACTTTACAAAGACAACAAACTCTTAATGTTAAACAGCTTTATTTTCGTTGATATCCAGTCACGTATTTTGCCGTGTGAAGCGCATTAAAAACAGGATAGGAAAATATACAATTTAATAATTAGCTTTACCAAAGGTTTAAATAAAATACATATATTAAAAAAAGAAACATGAATACTATTTTTTTTTTAAATATACAGTGAATCATGAAGAACGCAACAAATATGCACACTATAATAGTAACATGCGCACACCCGCCATTTACTTAGACTACGGCTTTTGTTGTGTGGTTAAGCATTTAAACATTTCATTTTCTAAATTCCATCCTATGCGTACAGGTACGCGAGGATGTTTATGTAAAACAAAGCCATACAATCTGATTATCTCGTAGTACAACAAAACCAGCCGGAAATTCTTGTTCAGAGTGAGTAACATGGGCCTTGATGCATCTCAACCATGTGGGCCAGTGTAGGCTACGTTCAGCCATCTTCCACCGACAACGCCCAATTACCACAATGAATCTCAGTCACATGAGCAGGCGCAGAATGTGCTAGAAAACTATAGGTAACATATAGGAGGCGAATAAGCATCCATGTCAGCAGCACAGAGCGAAATGTGGCGTGGCGTAAGGCTGCTATTGCAAACTGCGTAAAACAATGGACGTGCTTTTGAAAATTAGTACATTTTGCTATACGATGACGACCTAAAAAATAAATAATCATGAAAAGGCGAGCTCTGAGGTTGCCATTTTATTTGATGGAATCACACGGTAATATTACCTTCCCCTTTCAAACTATATTATAATGTTGTTGCACAAACATTGCACCGTATAGTGTAGGTTATGTAGGTATCATCGTGCATAATAATTACATTATAGCTACGAGTTCATACAGCAATAAAGCGCTGTATTCCGCGTTAGACTTCATTTACCAGCGCCTTTATTTGAGCCAAATCAAAGTAATGATGTCGAATGCTAGGATTTGCCTTTAGATTACTGCCTGCAGTGCAGCAGGCGCTTCTCTGGATCACTCCCCTTTACGCACGCCGCGCTGTGGCTTCAGCTTCTCGCAGGCAGTGAGGGGGAGACCTGCCTTCATTCATAAAGTCACCGGGCTACTCGAGAGTACTACAGCGCCGTGAAAGAGGCGGTGCGCACAGTCACAGTACCGCCCACCGCCGAGGAACGGAGGGGGTTGGTAGAGAAGAGGAGATCTGCACGTTGACGAGGAAATAGGGGGTGTGGAACGGAACAGAAACTGTCTCGTACAGAACCGAGCATCCACGCTATAAGTGCCACAATGCAATGCACCTGAGTCAGCACGGTTTAATAACGATTTTGCCACGATTCGCACTGTTTTCCAGTGCTGTCCTCTTAGGGCACAGCTTGTAGCCTATGGATTTGCCGTGTCTTGCCATAAGATTAGCAAATGAATAGTTTCCATTATGTTCTGGTAATAAAACGCGCATTAAAAAGCCTGGGAATAATTTCGAATAAATTATTTCGTTCCATTCTGAACTGATCGTGAATATTAGTTCATCTGCGATTGTAAATAATTTATCCTTTCATACTCAAAGTTGCATATCTACTTAGAGTTACAATCTATATCATAATATGTTGGGGGGAAAGTCATATTTAAAGCACAATGATTCATTGTAGTTGCCGAGTCGACATGTCTGCAGCACTGCAAATGTGAATGAACATGCCCTGTGTAGGGAAAAGTCTGATATGATCTCGTACATACGTTTTTTATATATTTCGCAAGGCCAGCTCATTTTCGACCCTCATAAAGCATAGTTTACATTTTTTCCCTTTCAAATAAATAATCATCTATTTCGCAAAACGACAGTTCAAGTCAAATAGGCATCAACACATTTCTAAAAGTTTGCCTTGTTCACACATTTGACCAGTATTACATAGCCTAAATGAATGAAAATCAGTAGTTTACAAGGCCATTGCATATCAAACAGATTTCTCCTTTTTGGCTAAAACGGAATCTTTACATGCACAGACTTTAAATAAATAAATACATACATAAAACATTTCCAACTTTCCTTTTAAATAAGCTAAGGAAACTAATTACTCTCAATTACTATACACTGAGATATCTACTGTTTACAAAGCCTTTAGCTTTCTTAAATTAAACTAAAATAAATAAAAGGAATAAGAAAACAAGCAGGGTGTTTCTTTTAAGCCAGTTACTTGACTACTGAATTCAAATAGATACTTTTTTAACCTTCCTATAAATTGTTTTCATTTTCAAACTTATCAAAATATTCTAAATTTACAAACCTCTAACACAGCCCAACAAATTAAAACTTTTCATTCTCAAAATATTTATTGTTCATATTTAATTAAATGCATGGTTAGAAACAAAACTTTAAAATGCAGCAAGTACACTTCAAACTTTGTTTTGTTTTTCATTTAAGTGCATTTGTTAAATTAAAACAAACAAATAAGCTAACAATAAACTTAAGTAGAGTCAAATCTACTAAACAATATACATTTTAGTTCAAACAAATTGAAGGACTCAAGTGTTGTCTTAAGTTCTTCTTAATGCACTTTCCATATAAATATCTAAAAGCTAAAAAATCTTATACATGTTTCAAGCAAAGTTTAAAAAACACTACCATTTCAAATGGGAAAAAAAATAAGGTTTCACAACAATATTCTAGCACTGAATAAAACACAAGTCTGTCAGTATATTACTTTGTGAATTTCTAATAAATTGGTTCCTTATTTTTCCAAAACACTTTGTCATTCTTCTGAAATTTAAGTAAATCTAACAAATGTGTCTTGAACCCATAAAGTCTGTTTCAAAGTCAGTTTTTTCTTTTGTTACAAACGAAGGATCTTCTTCTTTTGTTACAAATGAAGGATCTTCTTCCTTGCAAAGTGTGACGTCAGCCCCTGATGTTATTTTTTTAATCTCCTGACTCTGAAAGTAAAGCTCTGCAGCATAGAAGCGTCTGCTCTCAACACTCTCCTCTTACCGGTCTTTATTATCTCTTCTCTCTTTCCTTTCTTTAATGTACTTTAAATGAATGACAATTAGAAACTGCTTTGTCTAAGACCTGATTTGTGTTTCCTTTTGGAGGGAAAATATTTTTTAATCTATCCAAAACTGTTAAAGTTTAAAAATCCACAGTAATACACAGAACAACCTCACGAGTAAACAAAATAATACTGTCAAAAAGTTTTCATAAGAAACAAAAAGCAACACAAAGTAACAAATTCAAAATGTGAAATATGTATTATTTCAGAAATAAATATTTCACAACTAAAGAGCATTTTTAATAACAATTCTCTCCTGGCTATATAGAAAAATACTTTGCATACCACTGAATCTTCCACAAGCCAGAGAAAGCTGATTTAAAAAAAAAAAAAAAAAACAAACAAACAAAAAAAATTGAAATCAAATCCTGATCAGCTCTATTCCACAACAATGTCAAACAATATCTGAATGAACTGTTTGATTGCACTGAAATCAGTGCATAAATTCCACTGATATGTTGTTCCGAATACCATCACATCAAATTGCATGCAATCTGAAAAATATCATGCTTGTGTGTGTATATGCATGTATGCATGCACATGGCGGCTCTCCTCCGCCTGAGAAGGCCTTCGCTCTAGCCTGCAAGAGGAAGGTATGGCTCCATGTATGTCTGAAGGGGGTGTTGCCAGCCCCTCCCCCCTTTCTATGCTTTTAAAATGCATGTGTGTGTGTGTAAAGGGGGATAGCATGACCATACCAGCACATGCCTGTTATGAGGCCATGTGATCTAGAGGCTCCATTTTAAGTGATTTGGACTCGTAAGGAGGGAATTGCAATGTGGAGGAAGAGAGGGAGGGGGAGGAAGAGGGATACAGAGCGAAAATAGCATAAAAAGAGAAGAATAGTGTTGACTGATCTCTATGGCCTCACGAAGGGGAAAGGGGTAAAAACGTGAAGTAGGAAAGTAGGTTCTCTGTCACTTTCATGCTTTTACACCTATAGGGAATTTTCAAAAAAATTTAACACCTGCAAACTTCTGTTTTTGTTCATTTATTTTGACAACCGAAACCGCTAAAACATTAAAGCAGAGATGTATCTGAAGTATTGATCAAGCTTTTCATCCACACTACAGTCAAAAAAAATTATTCAGACACCAGATATAATTTTTTATATTATTGATACTAGTGGGTGCAGGACACTTTAGTTTATTTACGGAGGATAGCAACAAAGTAAACTGTGACATATTACACCCAAAAATTCTTCATACAGTGGACTACCAGACCAGTAACTGCTAAAAATTTTGGCCCAAAAATTATTAGACACTTTGATCTGACCATGTTTTTCTTAAGTGTTTTTTCTTTAATTGCTAATGCAACCATTTTACACTAAAGACTGAACAAAATTAACTTAAGCATTGCTTGGTAATTGGTCAACAACGTATTGATAGTTGTGTAAATATCGTCATACTAACATTTTTTTTTTTTTATTTGGTTGATTGTAATCCGAAGTTATCTGATATTATCAAGATGAATTTGTTCAGTTTAACTCTGAGTTCTTGCCATATTTTAGTACCATTTTTGAAACCATAGCGAATAAACTGATAATGTGAGAAATGTTGAAGGTATCTGAATGAATTTTGGTTTGACTGTATGTTGTATAAATCCAAGTGTAACGATTTATCAAGAAAAAAGAAAGTTTAAGTGCGACTAAATGACTAGAAAAGTTCAGTATGCGTCACCAGAGAAGTCAGACGTTTCCCTGGAAAACCCCATTATGATATTTTAATTAAAAACTGCAGGTAAAATTTCTTTTTTTTTTTTTTTTTTCCTCAAATGAACATGCACAATAAGATTAATAACTTGCACTTACAAAAATGACGGTGAACTTGCATTTAAAGCTGTTTTCAACAATAGAGTTCAGTTCATAAAATGTCCTGTTTATTTGGTGTGAACAGCTAGCAATGGCAGGTCAGCATCTAATTAATAATTTGCTGGCACACAGCTCTCTTAAACATACATTACATACATGCATACATTATATAAATGCATACATTATTTAAACACACAAAGAGAGAAGGGAGATGGCCACTAAAGAGAATATAAGCTACATCTTTTCTCTTCTAATATGTGGTGTAACGTTCTCGTGATGATTAATACTGCAGTAATGTGATTCTGTAGGACTTGACTCATATCCTCATTTTTAAATTTTCCGGGATTTTTCTCCTTCTGAATTATTAATGTGGCCGAGAGAGAAAAAGCTTTCAAATAATTCTCCGTTTCCGTTACGTTGCAATGTACGAAAACAAACGGAACCTAATTGGATATTAATTCAGTTTCTATTTATTTGTAGGTGCAAGGGATAATTATATGCTCAATCAATTCACTAAAAGAGTAAAGCTATTAATAGGAGCATGTATGATAGAATTTTTTTTCTTTTCTCTCCTGGTACTAGAAGTACTAAAACTGTCTGAGGCATCACAAGAAATCATTAGGAACCAGCTTATGACAGTGGCTAGTTTTCAACTATTATAACCCAGTTCCACAGAAATGCTAGTATGGAAAATGTGTCGTGAGTGACCTGTATACTTTAATATAAATCACAAAAGCCAATCAAATGAGACTCTGGAATACAAAACCAGTCTTAAGTAGCACAGGTATATTTGTAGCAATAGCTAAAAATACATTGTATGGGTCAAAATTATAGATTTTTTTTAATGCCAAAAATCTTTAGCATATTAAGTAAAGATCATGTTCCATAAAGATATTTTGTAAATTTCCTACCATAAATATATCAAAACTTAATTTTTTATGAATAATAAGCATTGCTAAGAATTTCATTTGGACAACTTTAAAGGTGAATTTCTCAATATTTTACATTTTCTGGCACCCTAGCAATAGTCGTATCTTGGCCAAATATTGGCCTATCCTAACAAATCATACATCAATACCTCAATAAAAAATAAAAAAAAGACCCTTATGACAGGTTTTGTGGTCCAGGGTCACAAATGATAGAAACCATGTGACACAAAGTAACAAAACAACTAGCTAGCATCAACTGCATTTCAGTTGTACCCCTATTCATTTAAACATAAAATACTGTCCAAGTATAGCAATATGTCGAAAAATAAACATTTTAATTGCTGTGCTTTTTGTGAATGAGTTTGTTTTGCCCAAGCAGGATCAGGAGCACAAAAAGCGCAGGAATTTAAGCCAGCAGCATTTAACACACACATCCTGCGGAAGAACAATGTGCAAAAGAGCTTCATTATTTACAGTGCAACAAAACCAATTTGGAACACACTCATTTATTTCACTCCTAAACAAGCAGAGCATACATTTAAATATGCAATGAGAACTTGAATGAATATTAATCAGTTCAAGTCGCTTGTGTCAACATTCTGTCAACATCACATGTACTATGACCCAGGCATTCAATGCATGTTCATTGGTCTATTTGGGAGAAAGAAAAATGTAAAGAATTTAGGTTCAAGGGGCACCCCCTGTTCACCAGTGTTTATGATGGCGACGCCTTCAGAACGGCCTGTTCACCAGAGAAATAAAGAGTCATTGGGGGGGATGGGGCAAACAGGGGGCCCATACTTCAGAGGGGTAAACCACCATGAACTTTTTTTCCCCTTGGGAAACACCCCTAGTCTCACATCTCTCCCACACACACACCAAAAAACAAAAACACAGACCTACACGCTGCTGTCACACTGTACTGCGCTTTGTAGAAATACCCACAATGCTATCTGAACATTCAAAAGAAAACAAACGGTTAGTTAAAAAAAAAAAAAAAAAAAAAAAAAATGTACGCTTGAGAATTCACAAGTAATTCTCATCCAGGAGGCCAAGCCTGTCAGAGCACAAAAAGCACTAAACCTTTACAATTTAAGTAAATATGTAAACGTTCTAAACCTGTTCCAAAATTAATCATTTTACATGCTGCAAAAAATAAAGACCCTGAAACCCGTCCCACAACAACTTGGGCAGCCATGCTGCAAAATGGCGCCAACTGACAATTTGAACTTCAAGCCAAGTCCTATCCACCTGTTCATGCTGCCTTGTGACAGCAAGACTCTGCGGTTAATATATTCGTCTTTGAGAGAGTGTTTCTAACGCCTTATGTCATAGATGTTATCAATGGACAAGGAGAGAATATAAACGAATGATTATATTCTTCCTTACTAGTTTCTTGACCATAGAGTGAACAAGAATCAGCTCTTACCAACACTGTTGACCAAATCCACTCGCAACATGCAGTCAAAATAATTACTTGGAGACATATCTCAATTTAACATACAAACACTCTTTAATTGATTGTGTTTATCGTAGCTTATTTATAAAAAACAGCTATTTTTTTGTGTAAAAGCCCTTGGGGGTGTGAACATGCTTGTGGTACTGAATACCAATCCAAAGCCGAGGTAAAGGGACTTCGATCCTTTTCAACAACAAAAAAAACAAAACAAAAAAAACACAGCACAGATGGTTCAAAATAGGGAAAGGGGGAGAGAAGAGGACACGTTGGTAAGGGGTTAAAATGGGAGGGGCGCTCTTAAAGGCACAACGCACACTTAACTTTCCCATTTTCAGCATGTCTACGTGCTACGAGTATTTTTTTCTCCTTTGTCCTTCTCCATCTCTCTTCTTATCCCTGTTCAAAACAACGATCGTTTTGAGAAAATCGCTCTCTGTAACAGCAAAATAAAAGAAAAAAAAGGGAAGCCCGCAAGGAAGTGCTGTCGTGCATTCCCTCCTCAATCCCCACCCCCTTCTCTCCTCTTCTCCTCTTATCTCCTCTCTTCTTTCCTCCTCTCCTCCCTCTTCCTGCTCAGGCAAGCCCTGCGAGTAGGACGTCATATGACCGAACTGACAAGACTGCCTGCACGTTCTGCAACCCTGCAAATGTGGGAATCAATCAAAAATGCATGCAGATAGAAAGCCAGCCTGTGCAATCGAGTGACAAATAGAGCAAAAGTGCAAACCAGGAACAAAAAAGGGAAAAACCTAAACGCAAGCAAGCACGCACGCTGCTGGGAGAAAGAGAGAGCGAGGAAGAATGAGAACGAGGTTGTCTCGCGTGCAGCACCGTCAACGGCTTCTGAGAAACTGCACACAGGTGTTCCTGGCCCCCGATTGGTCGCACCTCCTTCTTCGTAAAAACCCCTCCCCCTGCCTTGTGTAGTACTACAATCACAAGCGGAGATGGAGAGAAAAGGACAGAGAGAAAAGGAGGGAGGGAGCCAGTGAGAGAACGAGTGAGGGAGAGGACAGAGCAGGCAAGTGTGGCTTCAGACTGCCTGAGCATGCAATTGCAACACGCTCGTTTATTTACCCGGCGAAAAGCTGTGATTCGATTCAAATCTGAAGCTTTTTTTTCCCTTCTCTTCTCCCCTTTACTCTTTGAATCCACTTTGCAAAGGTCTGGTAAAATGTAGCTTCTTTAAATGCACAAATCTTAACTCAGAAGTTACTGCTGTTATTTCAACCCTGCTGTAAGTCGGTAGATTTTTCCTTCAGTCAAAGACACTAAAGCATTTGATAGATGCTGGGTGCATTACTTTGTTTTAAAAAAAAAAAAACAAAACAAAAAAAAAACCGTACACATACACACACACACACACTAACACACTAAACAGGCTATTTGCAGCACTCCATAATTGCGAGACAACAATTAGTTGGTCTTTAAAAAATATATTTTGCACTTATCACAATGGATTTGACAGCAAACATGGGCAGTGGTAAATGAGAATCTCTAGCTTTCTCCAAAATTGAGCACTTGAAAGAAAAGACTAAGCGGTCATAATATGGAGACAAAAACATCTCAACAGGGAGAAACTACTAATGCTACACATACCTCAACAGGTCCTTCACTATTCGTGACCCTGGACCACAAAACCAGTCTTAAGTAGCATGGTATATTTGCAGCAAAAACCAACAATACATTGCATGGGTCAAAATTAGCGTTTTTTCTTTTATGCCAAAAACAATGGATATTAAGTAAATATAATGTTCCATGAATATATTTTGTAAGTTTTCTACCGTAAATATATCAAAACTTTTTTTGATTAGTAATATGCATTGCTAAGAACTTAAATTGGACAACTTTGAAGGCTATTTTCTCAATATTTGTATTTATTTTTTTTGCACCCTTAGATTTCAGATTTTCAAACGGCCAAATATTTTCTGTTATTATCCTAACAAACCATACCAATGGAAAGCTTATTTATTCAGCTTATTTATTAATAAAAAAAATTACCCTTATGACTGGTTTTGTGGTCCAGGGTCACATTTATCATTAAACCCAAAGAACCAAAGTTTTTACTTCGGTAACGCAAGTTTTTCCTCTACTACTCACAAATGCACACATACAGCCAGATGAGCGCCTATGTTATTTTAGACTCCCGTTTTCTGAAATAATAATTTATTTTCACAGTCATTTGCCGAAGTATTTCCTTGTTGCAATTTAAAATATTTCTGTTGCAGTTCTACGCCAACAACTTGCACCACACTGGTCTCTACTGCATTATTTAGTTCACACAAAATTTTCCGCTGCTAATATTCGACAATATACATCCCTGTTCTGTTACAATGAGGAATTTTTTGAGAGCCACAAAAACCATGTTGCGTTTTGGACCTTGATAGGTGCTTACATAGGGAAAGGGAGCACGCAGAGTAGCATCTGGAAGAAGGGGGAAGGGCCATTGTTACACTTTTAACACCCGGTATTGTCATAAAGGTGTGGCTCTTCCCCTTGTCTCGAAATTTCTCCTGCCGAAGAACTTCAAAAGTGGCCCATCAAGCCATTGCAAATGGCCCCGTCACACCAATGCAACATTACATAAAGCAGGGAGAAACTCAAGGCGTGAGACATGGAGCCGCCCACACAGCTCTATGCACAAAACATTATGGCTTACTCACTACACCCTCTATGGTCTTCACTGTATTCTTTGCACACATTTAACTTCAGTTTTACCAACAACTACCTTACATGCATACCTTACATATTACTTAAAACAAATGAATAAAAATGCTCTTGATATTACTGGTGGCCTTGATGTTTTGACAAGTTTATTTGTTTATACAACAAAAATACATTTCTTATTTTACTTATAGGCATTACATAAGACAGACCCCATGTTACCAAATGCAAAGGGTGTGCACGATAGGAAAGGAGCTCTGCTCTGACCCTCCACCCCACCCCAAATCTTGTTACTCATCCTGCATTCACACTTCTTCCACGCAACAAATGAAACTTGACGCAACTGAAATGTGTTCATGCACAAATCGTGCAAAATATATATATTTAAATTGGTCAGAGACACAATTCAAGCAGCACGTAAGCACAGAACGTTACAAAGGGTCAAATCAACATATATGCTGACCTGGGCTTGTCCGCTGCTTTTTTAAAGAGGCCAGCCCCACAAAGACGTTTATCAAAATGGCGACGAGTAACAGTTCCACTCTAATTAACATTTCTAATGCATTTTCCACAACTCTGGTTGTGTTGTGTTTTGTGTATGTGTGTGTTCTGGTTACTTGGAATTTTCAAATCAAAAGAACCACACAGCGTCTCACCAGAGCAGACTATACGAAATCTAAAATTATCATACGCACACAGACAGAAAAAAAGTCCCTTAAGTATAAACGTAAATGGCAAAATATATGAGTTCATGGGCAAAACGTATTTTTAGCTAAAACACCTCACTATTGAGGATTAGTTTGCGGATTAGTAAACTGTTACATGGCGCTATCAAATGAATTTGTAAATATGCATTTGCACCCATTCATGTTAATGCCCCAGTGCTTTCAAATGGAGCCTTCGACAGAGGGTTACATTGTACGCCATTTTCTCAATTGCTGACGTTGGTTACTCTTCACACTGATGGCGACCACGTGTCACACTATCAGTGTAACGTTGGCCTCCCAACACTAATCACGTTGTGCCATTACGGTCCATTTAAAACGTATATCTGTTACAAAGAGTAGTATTATGAAAAGTCCGCTTTATACATTTAGAGACGCGTTCTGCTTCTGCATCACACATATGCAAAAATCCAAAAACAGCTACAGCATACCTATAGTAAAAAAAAAAAAAAAAAAAAATCCAATATACAAAGCATACGTTTTCTCACAAAAGACCTGTCAGCAGAAAACAGAGTTATGCCTTAAGCTGGTAAACCATAAAGCGCTGGTTCAACTGGTTAGAAAACGCGGTCCAAAAAAAACGTAAATGTACACATTACACCTACCACAGAATTATTCAAACATATACGAGACGCAGAATTTAACATATGAACTGCAAATTATTTATTTACGTCATGGGGCACACATTATCGTTTTACCATATAGATTCTCCACAGGATGCGGCGTTTTAAAACGCAATATTATCGAGGTGTACGCCAGGTTAACAGGTGTAGCTCGGATGGTTGTGAAAAAAAGCATTTAGGGTGCAAAGAGGTAAGGAGGAGAGTTGAGTTGGGTGGGGACGAACGGGGAGACCTTTTTGTTCCACATAAACAGTCTTCTGCGCGCCATGCAAACTTAACACAACAGAAATAAATATATTTCTAGAGATAATTTTAATTTTAAGCATTAAAAGTTACACTCTCGTATTCACATTCACTCGTCACGATCGTTAGAAATAAGGATTACTGATAATTTAGTCGATAAATCTTTCAAACTGTACAGTTTGTGCAACATAACCATATATATAGGCTACGCTTTGTTTCACCAGCGCTGACCTGAAGCGGCGTTCCCTACAAAGTGTACCCTTTAAATATCCGTGCAAAAGTACGAACTACGATGGTGTTCCAAAGTAATAGCAGCTTTTAAAACCACAGCGGGCTAGAAAACTAAATCTGTGTTGCATGAATTGTTTAAACGAATCAAGCACCGAGGCCTAGGCCTTGCAGTAGGCCAAGGCCTAATCAACAGGGAACCAGTGACTGAAATGACACGGAGACCAGCATTTGTTACACGTTTAACAAATATGCGCACATATGCCTAAACTAGGTTACGAGTGCCATATAGCGCTGTAGTAACTATGAATGTAACAGCACGTGGTGTAATACTACTAGCATATGCCACTTCAACATCCGTCACGTGAAGAGAAACAAAGAATATAGAGAGCTAGACTCTTCAAAAGTAGCAACAACTTAACTGTTACAACCAAACAGACCCACAATTTAAGTACACAGCAAGATCCTGGTTACATAGGGCACTTATTTGTACCACCGCCACGACATATATACACACACAGCTTTTATATACAGAAAGCAAACAATTGTTGAACGATTCAAAGAAAGCAAATACCTCTGCTTCTTAGGGACAGAATGTTCGACCTCAATTCGTTTGCCGTGAAGTTCCACTTTACCTGGAAAAAGGAAAGAAATTATTTTTTTCTGTTTTTTTTTCTTTTTCCACGCCACTTATAAATGAGACCTCCTGGTTACTTAAATGGCCCTCATAACTAAAGCACAATAAATATGCCTCAAATATTCACATATGTGTGTTTATTTTTACTGTATAACTTGCTTCACGAATGGCCTAAACTAGCTTTTGAGGTGTTGAGGTCGCAAGGGTGGGTGTTAATACAAAGTAATTAAAGTAAAAAAATAATAGTAATGGTTGGCACTGGTTAAATGACAAAATTCTTAGGGCGCTTTGAAGGTTCACTGCTCAGGGCTAACTTACATAGGCTGTTTGCGTCAACTGTCTGACAGAATCCATATGTGTATGGTATTTTTGTTGTTCGTATCTAGTTGAGACCTAAGAGGCATATAGCGATAAAAAGAACAGCTGAAGATGAATTCATCTTGACCGTGGATAGTTTTAACTGGATCCTTATCGGCATGGCGACCTTCGTGCTATATAGAGCACACGTCACATGCTACATATGTGGAGAAGCGAGGAGAGACATATTTTGTGGTCAGTGGGACAGATGCAATGCAACTGCATTATTAAAGTCAGTATTTAAGAATGCTACTACGGAAATGTTAAAAGCAAGAAGGTATCCCTCACTATTGTGCCTGTTAACTCTGTAGGGTCTTCACGAAACATGTTTCATTTTAGCTCCACTGGCCTATTAGCCAAAAGGGGGAGGGGTGAGACCTGATTCTATAGCTGTGCCTGGGTAGGTTGGACTAAACCTAAAGACTGAGCTTAGGGGAACTACGTCCTACAGTTTACAACCAGAACGACGCTAAACGCACAGTTATTTCTTAAAGCAGAACACACTGCACGTTTTAAACCTGTCAGAGCAAAGAAAGTAAAGTCGTGGCTGATGTGTGCATGAATGCTTTTAGTGTCTGTGCTCTTAAAAGTTCACTATCTCGGGCACCTTTGCACTGTAGAGCCTTACATTGCCCTGACTTCAATGGCAAAACGTAGAAACACCGATTCACGTCCACAATAACCCGAGTGTCTTTAGCAAAACAGTAGAATTTTCATTATAAACAAGCAAAACACTCACGAGAGGTTAACCAGGGTAAGTTACGAAAAAACCCGGCGAAGAAGCAAACCGGTAACCAAAGGCCCATTAAAAGCAATTTACTCACCAGAAAATGTTTCAATCGCTTTCATTGCCCATTGGTCGTCCGGGCAATCAACAAACGCATAGCCAGTTTTCATGAGAAACTGTCCAGAGTATGGAATCTTGTAATCTTCAAAGGTTTTAACCAAGTCTTCTGCGGTCACGTTTTCATTGAGATTTCCAATGTATAGCTTGTTCATCGTGCAAAGCTGTAACGCTCCCCCCCAAAAATAGAAATGAAAATAAAACTTTTCGGTAGAACGCTCTTAATTTTGAAAAAGGACTCAGACACCCGCAGATTACAAAATCATGTAGATGTCAGCCGGTTGGAATTAAAAACGGGGAGAGAAACAAAAAAAAATCAAACTGCAAGACAATCCAAAATAAAAAGGGGAAAGTTCGACTAACAGTAACGTTGTAGTCTGATTAAGTCCTGCAGGCGAGTGGTAAATATTCTTCACTGTAGCAACCTTCGCGAATTCCCAGCGCGGTGTAGAAATTGTATCAGTTTGAATTAAGCTGATGTTTGTTACGATGGAATAGTGGCGAGTATATAGCGGAATCGGGAGAAATTCTTTCCTCTCGCTGCCCCTCAACCTAAAGCTGTACCCTGCACTGTCACACAGATCCTACCGCTTGGCGATGGCACCGCCTCTAAAACCGAGTCGAATTTACTAATTTTTTTTGTTTGCAAAGAAGAAACCACGTGGTCTCAGAGTAGCTAGAGAAGGGGCCGGTCCTCTGCTCTCTCTCTCTCTCTCTCTCTCTAGCTGTGCTTGGAAAGGCAGGAACATTTTCTATACATTGCACCGTATATATGCTCTGCATGCTCACAGACATACAAATTCATACTAGCCCACACATGCTCCAGTTTTACTTATGTGCTCAACGGCACGTTTCCTGTATGTTTCTACATTTCCAAGAATCTCAACGAGACAAAATGTACAGGACAAAAGGCCAATTAGAGTAATTTTAAAATTTAAGAGTAGGTGTAAATGGCTAAAACATCTAGCTAAAACCCCTCTGTGATGTTGCCCGGTTTCCTTATCCTCGCCCCTTTTTGCACTCGCGTGCTAGTCTTGCAGCCTTACTCAAGTGGCTAAAGTTGATCACGAAACACGTATTCCCAATACTAAAACTAATAACCTTCGTGTAGCATTGTTAGCTGTGGGTCACGACCAGGGCGGTGGAGTGAAATATTTAATTAGAGTAGTTTTACAACCAAAGTTTATGGCAAACATTTTTGAGGTGGAGTAAATACTAAGCAGTAGGCTAACACACATATTCAATGCATGGTTTATTGAAACACTGTATCCTTTTTAACTCGGCTCTTGGGAACTTGGCCGTGCGGGTAACGCACAATCCAGTTTTACTTTAACAGGTCAGCTCTAGCGAGTTCTCCAAAGCTTCCACAGAGAACTCGAAAGTTCTCCTGCTCACTTCCATGTCGCGCCAAACCGAGACACGAGAAGGTCCAACAACTGATTCAAAATGGGGGGGCGTTGAGACAGCAGGGCCTAGCGTCGGGGATACCGCCTACCAACAGGAAGTGAGCAACTGTTGCATTGCCTATTGTGTGTACACGCTGTGTATGATGTTTCATAGCGAGGA
Source organism: Cirrhinus molitorella (assembly GCA_033026305.1). NCBI lineage: Eukaryota > Metazoa > Chordata > Actinopteri > Cypriniformes > Cyprinidae > Cirrhinus > Cirrhinus molitorella. The sequence goes on along the minus strand of CM065117.1, from coordinate 23,885,980 downwards.
TTTTTCAGCTACAAACTCAGGGTCTGAAAAATCCGACCTCAAATCACCATTCAAATGAGTTGAAAGCAAATCAGATGGGAATTTCAAGCGGTTACTTTTGTTACGTGGCTCTCAAATTGTACACGTGGCGGCAGTACCGGCTCTCTGTGAGAAAATGGCTTCCCGTCCATTACAGCAAGAGTGAGAATTGATTCACGTCTCGCAAGAACTCTACGATAATGAAATGCATGTTGAACAACATGCTATCCAAAACAAACCTAGATCCGCATGAAACCCACTTCACTAGTTCCTTGAGCTTTGCGCATGTTTAAATCACACAGTGACGACCGGCTCCTTCAGTAATGAAGCGCAAGGATGTCTTCATTCAAGAATGATAAAGATAGGTGTAGTTGTGTACATATCCGAACTGTCTAACACGTCTATAGTGATTAATATGAAGTATTCCCTGATGCACATAAGCCTATTGAGGTTCTATCGCGCAAGTGTAAATAAAGGCTGCTTTGATGACTTTTCTCCTTATTTTAATGCTCATTCACCACAATTCATAAATGTACGCTCTTAGTCGTGCCTCGAGGTCATTCGTAGGTAATTCACTCTATTAGGGGTATATGAATTGTAACAGGTAGCATTCAGTTGCACATCATAGCTTTCACTGACATGCAGGCTAGATCTACTAAGAACTAAAGGGGTCACTGATGTCTAAACAGTTTTTTTTTTTTTTTTTTTTTTTGTAGTGGACCTACAGAGTTAGCTTTAAAGTTACTAGGTCAAATACATGTGTAGCCCATATTCTATTTTTGGTAGTCATCATCTTTTGCATTGTGTGAGATATGAATTTCTTTTCATAGTCCTGTTATACTGTTGCAAGGGGGTCCCGTGAAGGAATTGGCATGTCAATACAACCCCCTGTGAGTTTAAGAGGGACTCTGAGATTTGAGATTGTGACCTGACCACACACTGTGAGGGGGATGAGGAATAGCTGGTGTGGGGGTAGGGCATCTCTTTTCTGGGTGAGGGGGACCACAGGCATGGAGCTCATCCAGGACAACAAGGATTTTTTTGAGTGTGATGATGCATTAGTGAAAAAAAGTGTTTCTTTCTATTCCTTACAATGTGATATGCTTATTATACTATTACATCTTTATTGATGACTGGTTTTAGATACTAAAAAATATGAACAAGTGCTTTGTTTTCCTTTGCGTCATGTTGCGTTTAGCAATAGGGCCCTGGGTCTTGCTCAGAGGAACAAAGCGTGGTGGGAAGGAAGTTCTGAAAACAAGCAAGAATGACTGTAAGAATAGTGTGAACATGTTTATTTAGAGTTTACATTCTCAGTTGTAACTTAGGCTTACTTTGTGGAGAAAATAATGAACAGTGTAAAAAAAAAAATATATATATATATATAATTAAACCTGATAAACAAAGCTTAAGTTAGTTTTGATCTGGCCCCATATAGTCCAGGGTTATCTGATAATTGTAAGGCAAGTTTCTGCTGTAATTCTTGGGATATTTTTAAATAGTTAATATTTGGAAAGCAACATTTGCATACTAGAGACCAGAGGCAAGGTCAGTCTTAAACATGGAAATGGCAGACCTTAGTTGAAAAAAAAAAAAATAGTTAATCATTTTTTATTTAATTAGTGGATATGTATTTTTAATCAGCCTCTTTACATTAAAAGTGAGAGATGTTACATAACTAAGAAAAAACCTACAGACCTACAGAAAAACCTTGTGTCATTGTGGAAATGCAGTCTAGGGATAGGAATAACATTATTGCACATAAAAGACTTTTTATTGCGAGATTATTTCAGAACAAAAGTAGACCTAAAGTTATATATTGTCCAAAACTGATTTTAATTATTTTTTCTATCATTAATCTGTTTGTCCAACCCACATGATCACCTCAAGGCTTTTTCAGAAGGTCTAACAGTGCAAGAGGTAAAGAAGTAATAACGTCTGGTTTCCATGAATGCTTCCATATTTGTTTCCTTGCTTCTTATGTATCTTCTCATCAATACTCATCATGGAAGGAAATACTGATAGATCTTTACTATCTTTCATCCTTTTTTTAATCAATTTTAAATTCAATGTATAGTAATAAATTAACTGAAACTGAAAATAAATAATCTTGATCATTAAATTAAATCATCACAAGTGTCTGATCATTTTTTGAAATTGGATATTTAGTTAGCACTTAACTTCTTTAAATCAAACAGTTAAAAAGAGAATTTAATCACATTTAAACATGAGTAATTTTTTGTTTACATGCATGTACAAATATAAAAACACAACTGTTAGAAAAAGTAATCAAATCACTCATTTGAGTCTTAGTTTGAGCAGTTAGCTGCATGCTTTTGCCAGGACAAAAGTAAGAGCAGAATCAAATCTGATATAAAGTTTTTAAAGATTTAAATTTTTGTTTTCTCTCTGTAAATACCTTGGAATAAGAAACAATACAATTTCAGTGCAAAGACCATGCAAATAGATTTACACATATTCTTTATTTTAACAACCTGTTATATTTGTCTACATTGTGTATACTGTTTAAAAGATGTTTTGGACTATTTAAATATTGGCTAAGAGTGATGCAATTTCTGCCCTCTTGGAGGAAGTTGAGAATGATTGGCAGTTCCCTGTTATTTCCAATGATGCCATTCAAATTATGTGAGACCCTTTCTGCTGTCTTGGCAATAACACAATATAATCTGGGTTTGTAAAATCCTGTAAATCCAGCCCTATTAATCTAAGCAGTAAGCCACAATGAAGACCCAGCAGTATGTTTAGTGTGTTGTTTCCAAATCCTGAAACAGTTTTGTTGCACACACATAAATATGACTGCAATTTTTGAACAAACTGTTTCAAATGGTCTTCTCTTTTATTTATTTAATATGTATAAGCAAATATCTAAAACATTTCCAGTGTATCCCATCTAAACTAATTGTCTTTTAAAAAACAGATGTATCTTAAAAAGAAAACCTGTGGAGCCAACCAACAAAAAAACATGTGGGTTTATAAAATGTTTTATTTAAATGCTGTGTGCAAATAAATAAATCTATTTATTTACATTATACCACAAGCTTTGTTTCATTTTACATACAATTCCAAAGATAAATAATTATTAGTATATTTGATACAACCCAGCACATCCAAATAAAAAAAGTTTCTCAAGTTTCACAAATAAAATAAGTTTTTCAAATCTAATATAAATTTAAGTATGATCTAATCTCCCAATAATATAAAACAGTAAAACATATTTAATGCCTTTAGGAAGACAGTTATTTCCAACAAAAGCAAAGTAGTTAACAGCACAAGACACAGGCAAATTTAATTAGATTAAGTATGCAATTTAAACGCATAATACATGCACTTATAAAATAAATAATTAGCACAATATAAAAATACTAGTGCAATATTAATCATGCAAGTATTTTTTTAAAATAAAGTTTTGTTGAGAAACTAAAGAAAAGTGACTTTGCCTTACAAATGTTTGACACACAATCATTCAATAAGATAAAACGAGACAAGATAAATTAACAAGAAAGAAAGAAAGAAAGAAAGAAAGAAAGAAGGGAGGAAAAAAGAATGAAAGACAGACAGAGTAAAAGAATCATCATCATTCAATGCTATAATATTATTGAACTACCTGACTGACTCATATCATCAGTTCCTCTATTGTATTAAACTTCTCGATGGTAATACATTCAATATTCGACATCCGGTTTTCGAAAGACAAAAGAAAAAAAAAGCAGTTTTTATGACCAGCAACTTGAAGCTAATATGCGTTTTCTCACAAAATGGAGAGGGGGAGGTGTGTCCAATCAGAAAAGTGTTTCGCCTCTAAACTGGTGACGTACATAACACACCCCCGCACGTACAATGTGAACAATTATACTCACCAGTTGTTGTATTTCCCTTATCTGTACACTACATGTATTTCAATTCACTTATATCAGAGTATACTCTTTTCTTCACAAATATTAAATACTACTACCGTACTGACCGTCTGAGCACAATAAGCAATTTTTATTCATTTAACCGTGTCAAATGCGAATGATTTACCCATGGCGAGAGAGAGAGAGAGCTTTGGAAAACAAGCTGTTGGTTACATCTCATATCAGAGCTCGACAATTGTATCGACAACTCTCTGTATCAATTCTGCAAAAAAACAAACTACATTTAACGATCAAAACTATATCAAGAGACCGGATAGCTGTGAGATACAAGCGTTTTAAGTACATTATACCCACCAGGGCAATGACTTGCACGTGGCTGCTTCCACCAAGCGGGCATTTTGAGATAATGCATGTTTCGAAGAACTGAGACGCACAGATAATTGTTTGTTCACTATAAGTTCATTTTAAGTGCATATTATCATTTATTTCTTGCAAGTGTTTACATGTACCACATGAAGCTGCATTTACCGAATTAAATTAGGAGACAAATAAGGTCTAATATCAGATTTCCAGAGAACACAGTGACATTTGCTTTATATTCTGGGCTGCAAATCCCAAACGGCTAATAAAGATTGTAAACGTCTTCGATTACAAACCATAATGAATTTCGTTTACTCGAAGGTTTTGCCAGATTGATGTGACGTGGGATATAAAAACGGTGTTGTTTGCAGGCATTTATTTCATTATATGTAACTTCGATATGACAGATCTGTTGCAACAGAGTTGCACATGACTTGCACTCAAAGTTTGTGTAGACTGTATTGATTTTATTTAATTGGTCAAGTGCAAAAATGCTAGCTCACAACGACATAGTTTAAAAGATGTTCAACAGCCTAAATTTATAGAGATTTTCAACGCGACAAAACTGAAAAATTACTCAACAAAGTGAAACGAAATATTGTGTTAGCGTTATGTCCTTAATTTGTATATAATTTTCCCGATTAGCTACACATTAGATTCTCAATATTTTCCCCATTGCTAACATTGTTGTTTTTTCAGCACGTTTAAATAAAACAAATAACAAAGACTAAAAACGCGTAAAATTACACATTAAATTATATATTGTGAAAGTTAAATAAAAGTTACGTTAGATTACACCAACGTAGAACTAAAGCAAGACCAGTCAAATTGTTTAATTGTGTTCTACGTGTGTAACGAGGTATTAAAGCGTTATAAAGCTGCAAAGTCAACCTGTTACAACAGCCAAGATGTTTAGCTCTTTGTAATAATTGTATGAATTAAACAAACAGTTTGTTATAACGAAAGCCTAAAGTCAAATCGAATCTAAGTCAATCAAATTACTCTTCTAAATAATTTATTAAATCAAATAAATAGTTTTGAAAAATGAACGAATAAAGTGAAACTCAAATGGTTTAGAATGGTTCATTTCCAGTTGATAACAATTTAGTAGTTTAGATAACGTATTCATATCGCACAATGAATTGCATGCCCGATTCTTCAAACCACGAAGCACAGAAAGACCATAAAGACACGACTTTCATCTGTTTAACATCTAACCTTTCCTCATGACTTCCTCTGTTAACTTCCTTTAAACGGAACTTAAGCTGTTGATGACTTTAAATGCGTGGCTTCTTCGGTTTCTTTCCCTTTGCGGTGACTTTTGTTGTCATGTGCAACTTTTGCGTTACGCTGCATGGTCTTGTTGTTGTTGCCCCGATGGTTGGTTAAGTTAGATTTCTAGTGGTTTAAACTTACGCAGGATGAATATAAGTGACGTCATAGAAACGTCAACTTCCACCGCCCCGCCCCTAAAATTCAAATGTTGTCATAGTTGTGGTATTTGCAGTGAAAGAAATTCCGCACAAGCGAGTCACTATTCATGTGGCAGACATGTGACAAAAACAAAGACGCTTATTTTAATGATACATGTAAGCAAAATATGTCATACAGAATAAATGTAATGACGGCATAATGAAACCATATGCTGCTATCCTTGAGAAGAGAAACGAATTTAAAACCGAATACTCGAAAGGCTGAACTGCTGAGAGTTAATGTTGCCTGATAACCGAATATTGCGAAGACAATGCGTTTCTGTTTTAATAGATAATTTTAGAACTAATAATCTTTTAGCATTTTCCAGATGATCCCTAGCCTATAAGCAAAGAATAAAGTACATTTATGGCAGTTCCTTCAATGAAGAGATTTGTTGTGCTATATCACAATTACTACAAGAACTCTTCCTGTGTTCAGCTATCTGCACTTTCAAAATTCATGTTTGAGAACAAATGAACTGCTTCACCTACAACTATTTGTTTCACATACCTGAACAGATTTGACCGAGGAGGGCACAGGGAAGAAGGGAAGGGAAAGTAAATTTAAAGGTGTAAGTCTCTGTGACATAAATTTTATACCTTGTTCTGTGGTGCTTATCATTGTTATTAATGTTGTGGTTACTATTATGTTATTTAAGAGTTTTAAAGTGTTTAGTTAGGGGATGTTACATTAAGATGTTTTAGCTAGTTAACTAACATTTTCATATTTGTCAAACAGATTGTCAATTATCTTACACTCTCACAAAAAAAGTACAAAGCTGTTACTAAAAAGTATAACGTTGTACCTTATTAACCACTAAATGTACATATTAGTACTTTAAAAGTACATATTAGTACCTAAAATGTACATATTAGCAGTGTTGGGGGTAACGCATTACAAGTAACGCAAGTTACGTAATAATATTACTTTTTTCAAGTAACTAAAGTGACGCATTACTTTTTTTTAAAAAAGTAATGCCAGTTACTTTTTGTTTCCTTTATGTATTTAATCCCATTTTATTAACCAGTGACTTTGCTGCTGACCTTTGTTGATCCAATTCAACCGTACACTGCAAAAATACTTTTCTTACTTATGTTTTTGTCTTGTTTTCAGCCAAAATATCAAAATAAATAAATAAATAAAAAAATTAAATCAAGGATTTTCTAGACAAGTAAATAATTATTTTCTTGTTTTCAGAAAAAAAACAAGTCAAAATTAAGTGAGTTTTTGCTTAGAACAAGCTAAATAATTGGCCAATAGGGTAAGCAAAAAAAATCTCATTTCAAACAGAAAACAAGATTAATTTGCTTACCCCATCTGGAGATTATTTTGCTTTTTTCAAGCAAAAACACACTTAATTTTGACTTGTTTTCAGAAAAAAAGACTTAATTTTTACTTGTCTAGAAAATCCTTCTTGATTTATAAATTGTTTTGATATTTTGGCTGAAAACAAAACAAAAAAATCTAAGTAAGAAAAGCATTTTTTTTTGCAGTTTTAAGCAAAACTTACTTTATATTAACTAACATTTTTTGTTGTGTTGAACTTCTTTTCCTACAGTTCTACTGTACAGGTGTGAATTTAATTTTCCTTTAGCCTTAGGTTTATTCACCTAATTTCATTTTGGTGTGAAAGGGCTTTTATATTTGCTAAGAATCTAACGTTTTCATATAAAAAACAAACAAGCAAGCCCTGCCCAGATTAAAAAAGTAACGCAAAAGTAATGTAACGCATTATTTTCGATAAAAGGTAACTAAGTAACGTAATTAGTTACTTTTTTAGGGAGTAACACAATATTGTAATGCATTACTTTTAAAAGTAACTTTCCCCAACACTGCATATTAGTAGTTTTGAAAGGGTACCACCCTAGTGACAGTTGTGTACTTATATATTTACATAACTACTCTACAAGGCTTAGAAACAGAAATAGCCTCTATAAGCACATAAGTAACCCTGGACAACAAAACCAGTCATAGGAGTAATTATTTTTTGAAATTGAGATTTATAGCCTACATCATCTAAAAGCTGAATAAATAAGCTTTCCACTGATGTGTGGTTTGTTAGGATAGGATATTTGTCTGAGATACAACTTTGATTTGATACTACTATTTGAAAATCTGGAATCAAATATTGAGAAAATCACCTTCAAAGTGGTCCAAATTAAGTTCTTAGCAATGCATTAATGCATCAGAAAGTTTTGATATATTTATGATAGAATATTTACAAAATATCTTCATGGAACATGATCTTTCCTTAATATCCTAATGATTTTTGGCATAAAAGAATAATTGTGACCCATACAATGCATTGTTGGCTATTGCTACAAATATACCTGTGCTACTTATGACTGGTTTTGTAAGTATTTAAAAATCATCAATAGTTAAAAACTGGCAGTTTAATTCCAGGCTTTCACACTGATTAACAGTTTTTTTTCATTATGATAAAGTTGGCTCAAGATCTGTGGTGGCAAAAGCTACACAATACTGCCCCCTAATGACAGTTCCACAATGTTCCAGAAGTACAAGCATTATACACGCAGGATTGTAGTCCATTATAAAAGAGCTTATTTCAGGGATAAATGTATATTTTTTTTATTATGGTTCGGTTGTGTCAGATCAATAGGGTGAATTAAGGGTGGACAGTTTTTGAATTTCCGCGTTGTGCAAGGTTTCCTGCCATAAATTAAAAACATTAGCCCAACACATGATATATTTCTGTAAAACTTAAGATGTCAACTATTTCCTCACTCATGTGAGGAGGAAACAATATTATATTATAATGAAAGGACGCGTGACGTTTCTGTAAACTAAGCCAAAAATATTTTTTTTTTGGTAACCTGGGTGAATGGGACACAAAGCTTGGGTGATTGGAGCAGCACATTTTTTCACTGATTTAGGGTAGCGTAAGAATATTTATTGTATTGCACAAGTTATTTCATACTTTAATATAGTTTTATATGCAAAAATATAATTTTATATGCAATATTACAAAATTTTATTTCTCAGTTCAAAAATTCATCCAAAAGTTATACATCACAACACATGTACTGAGGTAAAAGACGGCTTAAAGTCCAAAAGTAATTGAAAACCTTTAAAAATTAAATAGACAAGTAAAAAAAAAAAAAAAAAGGTTTGGTGGCCCCATTACCAATTAACTTTGACAAACACAAATGGCACAAACCTTTAATAGAAACATTAATGTTGTTTATTACTAGAATAAAATAAAAAATGTTGCTATAAATAAACTACAAATAAAAAGTTTGGAAACCACTGATTTAGGGTATACAGAACATATACAATGGTTCTTTATTACAGGGTTGATAATTAAACTGGCAAAGCCTTGAGCACTGCCAATCACCCAAAAATTTGCTGTCCCATCCACCCAAATTGTGTTTGGGTGGATGGGACAAAATAAAAACAACCTAATTCTGAAAATAGAAATATGATATTAACACACTTTTTTTTACTGATTTTGTAAAAGTAGTGCATCACATTTCTGTTTCCACCAAAAGTTTGTATAATATAGTAGCTATGACAATTTTAGGACCTTATCATGAAAACTAGCAAAAGCTTATGTAATTTTCCTCAGTTCATACATTTCACAGTCAACTTCTGGTTTGATGCCTGCCCCGCCCACCTACATGATGTCACACCAATGAGGGCATCCCATTTTATTTACATGGTCTTACAGCTGGGCTCAGCAAAAAATGTTTTTTTTTTTTTTTATCTTTAGTCGTTAGGTGAGAAAATAAATTATGTATAGTTATACTGTCCCATTTTACCTTATGTCCCAATCATCCTTAATTCACCTTATTAGTTTAAAGGGGACCTTTGTTTTTTATTTTGTACTGTTCTCTACGGTCCACTTATAATGTTATCAAGATTTTTTTAGATAAAAAAACATCATAATTCAGAAGTTATTTTCTGTTCTGTTTTGACCCCTCTCACCGGAATGCTCTGTTTGAATAGGTTAATAACGGTCGGAAATAACCGCCCACTGCTATGATTTGCTATGAATAGTTATTGGCTTACAGTTTGACAGCTTACATCTTTCACAGACGGACACTGCTGTGATTTAGGTTAAAAATGGATAAATACTTAGTACTAATCAAACGATCTGTAATAACAGACAAAGCAATAGTGACCACGGTAACGTTAATAAAAACAGTTACTCACACTTGTGATCCGATATATTCGGCACAGCATGGTGTTTCATTTTCAATCTTCCTGAAAATCCTGTCGAATTGTGCATTAATAAAGTAAACAAAGTTCTTACTGATGCTTTCTGAAACTTAAAGTTAATCAAATAAAGTTTATCGTTTGGTTTCTGCTTAGACCTGCTTTAGCCTCTCTCAATATTTACGTTACTTGCGCGAATCGGTGGGCGGGGCTAAAGAGGCACTGACGTATAAGCAGACGTTGTTCTTCTGTGGAGGCGGTGTTTAGCCACACTATTACTTCAAAGAGTGGCACATTCCACAACCTGTCCTTTTGGCTGATTGGCTTCAATATAAGCTGTTTTTAGACTGAGTTCTGAAATCTAGGACAATGACCCTATTTCAAAACATTGTTTTTTTTGGTTTCTTAGTTCATGAACACTTTTTAAAATAACACTTTTTGTAAATTTTTTGTAGTGTGCGGGATCTGTTTTTTTCTGTGCCTTTAAACTAAAATGTAAATGTGTTTTGTTATGTTTTACATTGATCTAATGTGCATAAAACAGTTGACCTCAAGACATTAAAATTAAAATCCTAAGTTTCCAAATTAGTCACAGTCTAAAATGTTTTTGAAATTAATAAACTTTTTTATCAAATGCTTTTTAATGGTTTTGACAAACCCAATATAAAACCTCATAAAAGTGAGTAACTTATAACCCCTGTTTAATAATTCATAAATGTTTTAATTTTGGCACTTTTGTAGTTTGAAATGATCCCACACAGAGTCAAATGGGCAAATTAGGCAACAGAAATGCATTTACTTTCTAAACGTAATCATTAACATCTAATAAGAAAATTCTGGAAATAATCTGTAAAATTATTTTACCAAAATAAGAGGGAGCATACAAAATGCATGTTATTTTTTCATTTGTACTGACCTGATATTTCACATAAAGGACATTTACATATAGTCCACAAGAGAAAATAACAGTTTAACTGATTAAAAGTTTACATACACTTGATTTTTAATACTGTGTTGTTACCTAATGCTCCAAAGCAGTTGTTTTTTTAGTTGTCGTTTAGTGAACAGTTAAACTGCCTGCTGTTCTTCAGAAAAATCCTACAGGTCCCACAAATTCTTTGCTTTTTTAGCATTTTTGTGTATTTGAACCCTGTCCAACAATGACTGTGTGATTTTGAGATCCATCTTTTTGCACTGTGGACCTCCTATGCAACAATTACGTAAAGTTCAAACGCTCACTGATGCTTGAGAAAGAAACACGATGCATTAAGAGCCAGGGGTGTAAACTTTTTAAATTTTAAGATCAGGGTATATTTCACTTATGTTGTCTTCTGGGAAACATTAAAGTATTTTCTATAGCTCCTGAAGGGCAGTACCAAATGAAAAAAATATGGTATTTAGGCAAAATAAGAATTTCACACATCTTTCTGTTCAAAAATGTACACCCCTGCTCTTAATGCATTGTTTTTTCATTGTGACGTGTCTGAGTTTTTAAACCTTCTGTAATAGTTGCCCTATAAAGCAACTATGGACTTAGCTTATGGAAATAAGCTAATAATGTGTGCAATATGTCAATATACACTCCCATTGCCCTTGCAATTTTGAATAATTAAAATAGTAAGTTGTGAAAAATGAAAACAAAGAGAGGCACAAGTAATCAGAATCAGATTTATATATATTTTCTTATTACAGTTGCAACTGATTGATACATTAATTATTTACATAATTCATTCTCATTTTGCTAACAAGGGAGAAGCATTAGTACATCACAAAGTCAAACTCGTAGTCAGGGAACTTGTTTCCTGTTGCAGGGTGTTCTAGAAGAGAAACAGACTTAAGAGTCAAATTGTTCATTCAAAACAAACAATCAAGCAACCTAACAGTGTTGTCTTATCAAAATATGATGCCCTAGACCGGAATATATTATCTCTTGCTTAAGAGAAATCAACCGCATCAAAATGCTAGCACATGCAAAAACCTCAGAACTGTACTTGGGCCCATCAGAGAATGTTTTGTGGTTCACTTAATAGAAGCCTATATGTAATCTGCTTGTTCATGAATAAAATGCATTATAATTGTACATGTATATAAAATACTAAAGGCTGCCAGTTTGCTTGTGTTTAGCATGCTGTGAAAAACTATATGCCTGCTATTTAAAGGGATGGATTGCAATAGATTTTTGCAAAATATTTAGGAGCATAGATCGTCATGAACCACGGTGTCAAGTATCGGTTGAATATTATCCCATTCCATCATCCTGTTGCATATGAGGACACCAGTGGCCACAGTATCCCCGGTAAAGAGAACGACATTTGTAGCAGTATCGTGGGACACTTTGAGCAGAGGCTGGAGTGGAATTGCTGTCTAAGCATTATGAGTAAAATAACCAAGAAAAGTGAGCAAAAGTAAGTTTCTAGCGTGTTGAAAATTCAGGGTTATTCCCAGAACAGCAACAGAACAGATGTCTCATTTGACACTCAACAGCTTCACAATTAGAGACAGATTGAAGTTCACCAAACGAAACTGTATTTCCAACAAGTCGACGACACTCAAAAGGCAACCGTTTCCATAAGTGCTCTGCAGGCTGCTGATACTTTCACCAGTTCAAAAGCATTTTAAGAACATTGAACATTAAAATAAAACTTCTCTATGAACAATTATATATACATTTTTTTTTAAGTTGCATCCGTTTGTTTTGCTCTTAAAGTGTGGTATTCAATTCTCAATTTGTGATCATTCACTTTTAAATGATTTCATGAGTGAGCTTTTAGAAATAGAGAAACAAAAAGTCCAGGAAACTCACAAGCTACATGTGAAATGTGTGAATTTGCAAGTAAACCGCTTTGTTTTAAGAGTGATTTTATTATCATCATTAATTATTTGACTTAGTACGACTTGTTTTTTTCTGTTAGCTCTACACTGGATGCGGGAAGGGAGAGAGAGAAACAGACTCAAAAGGTCGAGGCTGTGATGACCTGCTGAGGAGTAGGTGTATACATCTTTGTCACTTACAAATGTACACACACACATACATCTATACACCTCATTCCCCCTTCTGACTGAACCTCTTCTCCAATAAAGGGGGAAAAAAAAACAAACAAACAGAAAAACAAAAAGGCAGCCATTGGCCAGCACAAGGAGCAAGAGGAAAAATATTAACCAATCAAGTGGGACAGAAACTCTGTCCTCTGTCAGTAGAATCTCAGCTCTCCTTGCATCTGTGCTCGCTTGAGAGGAGTCCCGAGCTGCAGGTAAAGGGAAACGATCTAACCTGGCTCGCTTCGCAACCCCTAGAGGGCCACTCTAAGGCTGTGAGCTGCCCTGACTGTCCGGGTCGGTGCCGGAAGAGCTGGTGTCCGAGTCGGATTCGCCATCGTTGTCCTCAGGTGGGCACTTTTCCCGCAGTCGCCTCTGGATGGCTCTGAGACGGGTCAACAGACCCTGGTAGTCAAAACGACCCCTCTTCTCTCCAAAAGGATCCTGCAAGAAATTAGCAGGCGATTAATTTTTCCAGTTAAATAATAAAAATATTTAACGCAGGGGCGGGGCTAGAGTTGGCCCCACTCACAACTGTTTCCTTCTGTCTCTTGACAAGAAGTGCATTTATTTAGTCACAGAACGTCTTTACAACCACATCAAACGGGAGACTTTAGATGCGCATTCCAACTTCACTTCAGCCCAGGTGCTAGTCAAAAAAGTGTGGGAAGTATACAGCCGATGAGGGAGCTTCAGTAGAACAACAGTGAACTGCGGTCAGATGAGATGTCAGGCCATATGTCAGTAAAAAAATGAATTTACCTCTGTCAGCCATTCTACTGTGCTCGTAGCACACACACTTCAATTGGACGCACAAATATGGTGGCGTCAGCTGTAGCCTGTATAATTTCATATTAAAGCGTCAATGAAACTACGAGCATGCGTGTCAGATCCGCATCATATTCAGCAGTGGCGGCTCTTAAAGTAATAGCAGCCAAATGACCTAATAGCTCAGCTGCTGTGGTGGATCAGTGATACCAGTCAGTTATAAAAAAGATACCATCAAAATATTAAAAATAAACTTTTTATGTTGGTTGTACATTAATTTAAAGATTAAATGTGAAATTATTGCAATATAAAAGTATAAGTATATTTAAAACAATGTTAATCATGATTAGGGATTATTCGCAATTAATCGCGATTCATTTCAGAAAAGAAAGTATGCAATTAATTAGTACATTTTTAGCACTAAACAAAATGTATACATTTGATGGAGAACAAAAAGAAAGGAACAAAGATTTAAGGATATTTGTTTTTTTAAACATTTGTTGTATAATAATATGTACACTACCATTTAGAAGTTTGGGGTCAATATTTTTTTCAAGAATGCTGGAAAAATAAACAAAAGCTGTTCTTTTGAACATTTATTCAAAGAATAAAAAAAAGAAATGTTTCAGTTTGTGTAATGTTTTTGACATTAATAATAAAAACTTTTTTTCCTTTTCTTGAGCACCAATTCAGCATATTAACATTTTTTGAAGAGTCATATGACACTTAAAGGGACAGTTCACCCAAAAATCTTCTTCGCAACACAAATTAAGATAATTTTGATGAAATCTGAGAGCTTTCTGACCCTACATAGACAGCAATGCAATTGACACATCCAAGGCCCAGAAAGGTAGTAAGGACATCGATGGATTTCATCCATGTGACATCAGTGGTTCAACCGTAATTTTATGAAGCTATGAGAATACTTTTTGTGCGCAAAGGAAATAAAAACAACCTTATTCAACAATTCTTCTGATATCACATGGACTACTTTAACGACATTCTTACTACCTTTCTGGGCCTTAAACGTTTCAGTCGCGTTGCTGTCTATGCAGGGTAAGAAAGCTCTCGGATTTCATCAAAACATATCTTAAATTGTGTTTTAAACATGAGGGTGAGTAATTAATGACAGAATTTTCATTTTTGGGTGAACCCCCCAGTGGTTCAACCATAATTCTACCAGAATACTTTTTGTATGCAAAGAAAAAAAAAAGGAGATGAACTGTTGAATAAAGTCATTATTTTTCATTTCTTTGCATTAAAAAAGTATTCTCGTAGATTTGTAAAATTATGGTTGAACCACTGATGGCAGATGGACTATTTTGACAACGTCTTTCAAACTTTTCTGGGCCTTGACAGTGTTAATTACTTGGCAGTCAGTGGGACAGCCACAAAGCACCTGGTTTTCATCCAAAATATCTTAAGTTGTGTTCAGAAGACGATCAAAGCTTTTACGGGTTTGGAACGACATGGGGGTAAGTGATTAATGACAAAATTTTCAATTTGGGGTGGAATAACCCTGTAAGACTGGAGTAATGTTGCTGAAAATTCAGCTTTGCATCAAAGGAATAATTACATTTTAAAACATTAAAATAGAAAACAATTGTTTTATTTTGTAATGTTACGTTTTTTACTGTATTTTTGATAAGTGCAGTCTGGGTGAGCCTAAGAAACTTCTTTAAAATAAAATCAAATTCAACACAGTTTGAACAACAGCTCTGCTTAACTATGCGCGACATGACTACAAAATGCCTGAACACTGATTCATAGCGTGACTTGAGGACAATAACAACTCTGGAAATCCCACAGAAATGGCTGCTGGCGAATAGAAACTGTGCTGAGTGATTCAGCTGAACTCTTTACTAGGAGGTGTGGTAGTACGTCAGATTTTTTGTTCCTGCCGCTTCTGTAAATGCTGACATAAATGACTCACAGCAGCGAATAGGAATGTTTTGTAATGTCACAATGCAAACATTTGCAAAAGGCTGTATTTCTAATGTTATGATGACAATCGAAATGACAAATCCTAAGGCACAATGTGAAATGTAGCAAAGTATATTTGCAAACAGTTATTACCTGCATGTTCTGCCCTTGGAGATGCAGACGTTCTTTGCAGACCCCCTCATAGAAATCATAGTACTCCAGGAAGGATTTCTCCATCACACTCCTAGGAACACAAACACAATGCTCTTATAAGGGTGTTTAATAAATGTGACCCTGGACCACAAAACCAGTCTTAAGTACCACAGGTATTGTAGCAATAGCCAAAAATACATGGTATGGGTCAAAATCATAGGTTTTTCTTTTATGTCAAAAATCATTGGGATATTAAGTAAAGACCTTGTCCCATAAAGATATTTTGTAATTTTCTATTGTAAATATATCAAAACATAATTTTTGATTAATAATATGCATTGCTAAGAACTTAATTTGGACAACTTTTAAGGCGATTTTCTCAATATTTAAATTTTTTTGCACCCTCAGATTCCAGATTTTCAAACAGTTGTATCTCGGCCAAAAATCGTCCTATCCTAACAAACCATTCAATAGCAAAACACTGAAACCAAAATCTAAGTTTTTATTCAGCCAAAAACTGAAACAGAAAATAATTGTTATTTGCAAATCAATACATTATTCAAATGTATTTAATATTGAACACTCATAAAAACCGAATTGTTCAAACATTGAAACTGTACATATGGGATTTTATGTCAACTTTTTAATTAAAAAAAAGTATGTTTCTACTCTAATTAGTTGTTGAAATATAAACATCCAAATGGTGGCTGTAATGAAAACTTGTTTTCTCGACAGATTTATTTAAATAATGAAGACAACAGTTAAAATAAAAATATAATGAATATATAATAAAGCTCTTTTATTTATCAAAATGGTTCTCTCTAAAGTTTTTTGTAACTGGTTTATGGGTATTTAATGTCTTTACTTTCTGTTTTACAGACATCTTTTCCACTGTTGAAACACTAAAGGAGCGATTACTTGAGACAAGACATTTCAGAAAATTGTACCGTTGCCTTTAACAAACCATCTGATGTTCATTAATGTTTATTTTGTGCTAGCAAAGTGGAAGACGTGATCGATTCCTGTTGTGGTTTATCCACGTTGTGAGCACAAAATAGACACTAACACACTCAAAACTGTCAAACCACCGAAACTGAAAATCAGTTTCACTAATAGTAATACTTATGAAGGTTTTTTATAGCCTACAAGACTAGGGATGCACCGAAATGAAAATTCTTGGCCGAAACCGAAAAAGAGGAAACCAAGGCCGAAAACCGAATACCGAAACACCGAAAGAAATTATGCCAATTATTAGTACCATTGCATTTATGGCTATGACTGTGTACTAACTTTACTAAAATCAAGGCATTCCAATTGCATAAATTAATATTAAAGTTTCAAAGAATAAATCAATTACAAATTATGCAAATATTTATTTAGCACATTGCAACAATGCACAGTATTAAAAAAAAAAAATCAAACTAAACAGTTTGACCTTGACCCCACTCATGTGTACATTAAATAATATTGTACTGGCCTACTTTATTTAATTATCCATGTACTAAATTCCTTATCCTTTTTGTAAGAGTAGTCTTGTTTATGGGCATGTGACTTGCGTGTACAGAGCGCTGACGTTCAGTTTACTTTCGGTTTAATGCGCGTGAATAAGGAGCTAAGAACCGCGCAAGAATTGCGTTTTAAAGGTGGAACGGATAACGTCAATAAGAAGCTGTGAATAAGAAGCTGGATTCAGCCTTCACGCATATGTTTAGCGCCATTTTATCTCATCATATGTGAATATTTATGTTTACTATATGGACGAATTCTGATTGTATTTGTTTGTTTCAGCCTAAACCACCTCGGTGGTCCTAATGACTGCAGTGCTGGATAATATAACGTTAATGCTCATACTTCCTTAACGTTAGTTGTTTAAAAAGGATCTAACTCACAGAAAACGAGCAAAGAACATTTGTTAGAGAACATCACTAGCTTTGTCTAGCGTGAGTTTATGCACTTTAAAAAACACTCGCGTTATAATCAGTAAAGCTAAATGCACTATATGATGAATAAATCTCTTACCCCTTATTTTCACTGTACACGTCTGCGGCACGTTACAGCTCCGACGCCCCGCGGCAAGTTTCTGAAGCGTCCTAGAAGCGGTTCTCTGCGCTGCTTAACTAAACAAGCGCCTAGTCCATTTTTGATGGATAATAATAATAATCGTCTTGCTTTCGTCGCAGGCATCAGTAACAGAAGATATCTTTGACTATCATCGATACACCATAACATCCTGTTTCGGTGACAAAAGGCTTCCGGCCGAAAACCGAAAATGCACTTTTGGTCCATTTTCGGCCGAAAATATTCGGTGGCCGAATATTCGGTGCATCCCTATACAAGACATTTAAAATGAACCATGATTATGCTAAATTTGAGGGATAATCACTTACCACAAGGCCTCAGGACATGGCACTTTGCCCTCTAGCATATCACACACTGCAACTCGCATGGTCTCGTGGCGGATACACTCGTTATAGTTTTTGCTGTCACCTGGATGCCTTTCCTAGCAAACAGATGACAATGCAGAATCAACTATAGCACTATGATCAAAATAAATTACTTTAGATACTAAGAACGCATTTTGGGAGCTGTACCTGCTCAAAGCCCGGCTCATTGTGGTAAGGGTTTTCAGTCATTAGGGACTGTATGGATATGAGAACAGAGGAGATGCTCTGGGCAGGACTCCATGCTGGACCGGTCCAAGTGCTGTGAAAAGAAACAGCGATCAAAATCAAGAACGATAACGCCAACAATATTATTATTATTGTTTAAAAAAACCTATGAACGTGATTTCAACGATATTGATCATGTGTCGTTATCGTTATAGATTGTTGTGGAATTATCTATTCTCGTAGAATTAGAATGAATATTAAAACTTCATTGTTATTGTCCTTGGCCTTCATTTTGGAAGTAAAATTGGGAATCCAATCAAAAAAGAAATCATTCTTACCCAAGGATGCTGAGGCAAACCTTGCCATTGCGGTAGAAGTTGGGGTTGAAACGAACAGTGTTGTGCCCAGTAGTGATTAGTTTGACACGTGGAGGGTGGATGGGATAGTCAGGAGGGCAGCGGAACAGGAAGAGGAAGAAGCCACCCTCATATGGTGTGTCAAAGGGGCCAGTGATGAGGGCGTGAATCTGTGGAGACACGAGAATGAAGAAGGTTTATTCTAAGCTACTACAGAGAGAATGACCAGAGACATTCATTCACTCCAGCAATTTCCATGACTCTTCCAACTCTTTTACAGCATTTTGTAATTTAAAATGAATGTCAATTTTTACACTATTAAATACTGTTGTTTATTGTTAATTCATGCTTGTACATAAAATGTAAAAAACTAGTGCTGTCAAAGCTAGCACGTTAAAGTGGGCAATTAATTTTTCCAGTTTATGGAGTTAAAAATATTTATAATATGATGTTGAGCATACATTTCAGATCCGCGGCATGCTCAGCAGCGGCAGCTCTTAAAGTAATAGCAGCCTAATAACCTAATAAGCTGCTGTGATTCCACTCAAAGAACAAAAGTGGAAATCAATAACTTTAGTAGCTTTAAGGATGAATCTATATTGAATTTAGTGTTCAGTTTAGTGTTTGCTAACTTCTATTTAATTTCTGTATATTTACTACTTGCTGAAGGACACAGGTAAATAATGGATTTATGTGAAGATAGTTTTAAGCTCACTCAAATTAGTAATTAATTCACTTAAATTAGTTTTTATTTTTGAAGTCTAATAAATGTTAAAATCGATAGCTCTCAATTATACTATAATTTTGAATGGTTAAATACTAGGAAAAAAAATTGCTAGATAGAGATATCAGTAATATTGGTATCAGTGATTCTCACCTTTAGTCATAAAAAACACATTTAACAAATATTAAAAATATATTGTCTATATGTTGTTTCTACATTAATTTGAAGATTGAAAGTCAAATTATTGCAATATAAAAGTATATATATAAAAAATTAATGTTATGTGGGATTCATTACTTTTTTTTTTTTTTTAAACGATTGACAGCACTAGTAAACACATGTCAATACAAAATGCAAAAATATAAAGATAAGTTTGGGGTTGGTTCAGTATTTTAATGTTTTTAAAACAAGTCCCTTATGCCTACCAAGGCTGCATTTAGTTGATCAAACATACAGCAAATATTGTAAAATATTATTACTGTGAAATTATTCCTGTGATGGTAAATCTGAATTTTCAGCAGCCATTGCTCCAGTTCAGTGTCACACGATCCTTCAGAAATTATACTAATATGCTGATTCTGTGCTTAGGAAATATAACTTTTTTCAGAATTCTCTGATGAATTGAAAGTTCAAGAAAACTGCATTTATTTGAAACATATACATATTTTTGTAACAACTTAAAAATCTTCACTGTCACTTTTGATCAATTTAATGGATCCTAGCTAAATAAAACTATTTCTTTCAAAAAAAAAACAAAAAACATTGCACTGATCCTGAACTTTAGTAGTATGTTGAACTTACCATTAATCTACAATGATAAATGCTGTAAATTTCATGAAACCTAATACTTTAATGCCTTCATTGTTTAGTAAAAATATAACAATAGAAGGAAGGCTTGAGGGATTTTAATTGTGAGGGAGAAGTGTTCAAGCTTACCTTGGTCATGTCATGAGGATCAGGGACCACAAACATACCTGGAGGAGGTTCTTTATAAATGGACATAATGTCTCTAAATGGAGAAAAGAATAAAATATGAGCAAAGAATCAGAAAAAACAAAAAAAACAACACAGACTTACGTTCTGATAATGCACCATTTTTGTCAAAGCACAAGAAGGAAACAAGTCATATACACACTGCCAAGATAACTAAATGCTTGGATTAAAGAGACTAACTACACATAAACATAACTGACTCATTGCAACTGAGTGCTTTCGTTTCATGTCCACGTCTCCATTATTAGTCCTCCAGGGACATTTATCACTTTATGCCCAGGCCAAAGTCACTGCCAAGTGATAATTCCCAAGAGTGGCAACATTGTGTCTTATAAACATATACAGTGGCATACGACAGATTAATTTGCTTGCAACATTTGGATGGAAAACGTTTCAGCATGCCAGGGTAGTAGAGATTGACTAGTTATTGGTCTGAGCAATATTTTACCAATATTTAATAATCTGTTCAACTGATAAATGCCAGTGTTTTTGAGTTTCTAAATAAAGGTACCAACCAAACTACAAAATTACACTGTGCATATGCAACAAAAAATAGCAACATATATAAATATTCCTATAAACATATTATAAATATTCACATTTTATATGCAACAGGCATCAATTCACAAGAAAGAAGTGCATACCTACAATAAAAATAAAACAGAAAAACAAATTACTATGCATTTATTATGTGCTGGAAAACAAAAACGTAAGCCTGGTCATAAGTAGCTTGGACACATTTATAGCAATAGCCAAAACACATTGTGTCCGTCAAAATGATTGATTTTTCTTTTATGCCAAAAATCAAGATGTTAATTAAAGATCATATTCCATGAATACATTTTGTGAATTACCTATTGTAAATATATCAAAACTTAATATTTGATTAGTAATAACTTAATTTGGACAACTTTAAAGGCGATTTTCTCAATATTTAGATTTTTGTGCATCCTCAGATTCCAGACATTCAAATAGTGGTATCTCGGGTATCTCTTATTCATTCAGCTTTCATAGTATGTATAAATCTCAATCCAAAAAAGAAATTACCCTTATGACTGGTTTTGTGGTCCAGGGTCACAAATAGTTAAATATTTAATCGGTTAGTTTGCATTAAATCGGAAGTTTATGCAGCCATCTGACACACATAGTCTACTTCCGTCACCATATGTTTGGACTGGAAAATAAATAAGCAATGCAAATACCACGCAGTTAACTTAAAAGTTGATTTACATTTCCCAAAACAAATACAGACCTATATGACAGTCCAGCCTCACCTTTTTATCCGGAGAATACACTGCTGAGACGCCTTTTCGTTGTCCCAGTCAGTGCTTAACGTGGGATCCCATGAGGTGGCGTGAATTTGGGACAGAAGGCCCGCTCCGGCCGGGACTCCTGAGCCAATACCGGGTGGCAGGGTTGGAGGAACGGCCACCACGGGGATTGTGGGGTCGACCGCATGGGCCAGCACACCGAGTCCGCTCTCCACAGCCGGAGTGATGGTATACGGGATCCCGGGAGCGACCACAGCCACGGGGGTCTGTGCTGGAGGCGGTGAGGCTGCTGAGTGCCCCGGTATAGAATTACCCAAACTCGCGGACAACTGCGCTCCGTGGCCCTGCGCCGATCCCACAGAACCGTTGGCCTCCTCCCCGACGCTATCCGCCATCGTCGATGAGACCGAGGAAGTCGAAAACTGTCTGACCAGCTGTCAGATCAATCAGTTTCTTATGCAGTTTCTCTTTCTCCAAGTGGCAAGTGGAGGAGGGCAGGAAGAGAGAAATGACTCCTACATATTCTCCCGATTCCCTCTTCCGACCGCAACTATAACAATCTTTGTCGAACGCAGCGCCTGTTTTTTAACGTTTTACCAAAAGTAGCCGATCTTAGAGACGCGTTTAACATTCGCATCAATGAGTAAGTGAGTCTACACGCACGTAAACGTAGTTTCTCCTCGTTCGGCCTGGCCTGTTTATCAGTGTTGTTTCGTTTCTCCTCACTTCCTCCTCGTTTAGAAGGAAATAGGGCCATCTAGCGGCGCACTCCTGGAGGAGATTCAGGCTAAATGAGAGTCGTAATAGATTCATTAACGATTCTTTCAGTATTCTTCTGCATTATCGGTTACAACAAAACTCTAAATACTGTGTTTCTAAGCTACACGCAAACTTACCATATTAAAACAGTAACCATTCTTGGTTAATTTGGAGTCGTGGTAATTCGTTTGATTCATTAAAAAGAACCGGGAATCGGTTGCTCTGTTTTTTTTTAAGTGAATCGGTTTATAAGAGTCATTTGTAGAGAATCGGACTACATTAGTCCCGCTCTATTTTACTGACTAAAATGAATCAGTTAATAAGAGTCAGTCGCAGAGCTGGGTAGTAACTGATTACATGTGATCTGGATTATATAATCAGATTCCAAAAAAGTAATTATATTAAATTATATTTTAAAATACTCGTAATCAGACTACAGTTACTTTTTATGGTTTACATAATTACATATTATTAATACAATAGCAATACATTATGCATAATTTACTGATTCTCCTTAATTCCTCTTTTTCATCGTTTTAATGTTCCTTTCTAAAATAGCCTACTGCTTATATACATTCAGAAAACCTTCAAGTTTTGTGGACATTCACATAAAGATCAGTCATTATTCAGGTGGCAGCATTTGAGCACTGATTTACAAAAATCACTTCAGGTTTAAGAAGTGCTTCAATAGTGCATCAACTACTGATTAACACGTTGATTTTTTTTTTTTTTTTTTTTGAATTATCACGCTGTAGGCTATTGAACCATTTCTATGTCTTTGAAAGGCTTTTGTCTTTCAAACACATTAAAATGCACAAATTCACAAACCTTGTTGTCATCTGATCTTCTTTCACCTAATACATTGACTTGAAATACCCCTGGGATTTTAAAATGCTTATTTAAATAATTATCACATTTGCATGTTCCTTGACTTTGGTTATAGTCACATGACATGCAGGTAAACAAATAAAATATTGGATTATTTTTTTGGATTGATTTTAAATGACATACTCTGATTTAACATTTTTAATGATTTCATTAATTATGTTTTTCATTGAACTCAAAGTATGTAGCAAACCATTCATGGTTCATTTGACACCAGTTTCACAGACATGGCTGAAGCCTAGTCCTAGACTAAAATGTAAGTCTGAGCTGTTTCAATTGAACTTTTTCTACAACATTTTTCTGTAACTGAATTTAAAAAATATGACCAGTCTTAAAGAAAAAATAGCTGACCAACTTAAGACTAGTCTAAACCTTTTATGCAACCGGTCCTTGGAGGCTCAGTAAGTGAGCCGTATTAATTCTTGTGTGATTCATTAAAAAAACAAAACGGGAATGAGATCATATTGGTTGTCTTTTGTTTTTTATTCATTAAAGTAAATTGTTTCACAAGAGTCATTTGTTAGAGAATCGGATTACATTAGTCGCGCTCTAAAATCAGTTCATAAGAGTCGTTCGCTAGCGAATCGGATTAGGTTTTGATTCAGTTAAATTAAGCATTTCGGACTACATTTGTCGGAAATAAAGTTTTTGATTCACTTAAACAGACCTGTTCTTAAGTGTCAGTACTCGGTCAGCAGTAGGACTACACTGATGCACATTCAAGAACCGTTAATGTAACCGACGAAATCATTCAGTCATTTTTAATGTCCGTTCTTGGTTCCCAGCACTAACAAAACAGGAGTTTGCTCATGAAAGCTCTTCGTGTGACAGGATAAGTTCAACACTGAGAACCCAACAATATATTTGGCAGGTAACCATGTCTACTGACAACATTTCTATTTTTTTCCCCTCTAAAAACAAAATATGGGAGTCACCTCCAAACAATGTAAAATGCTTTGACAAACTTATGACAAAGGTTTGGTAGAACCGAGATGAGGGGGAAAAAAACAAAAAAAAAAAAACAAAAGTGTAACCTTTGGCTCTGCAAGATGAACGAAAAATGCTATATCTTACTAAACCAATTTGTAGCTATTAAAGGGATAGTTTATAACCCTTTAAAACTAATGAACAAACTAGATGAACAGCAGTTATCAAGAATGTCACTACAAGTATTTAAGACATTTTCGCTTGAGTGACTTTTGGACAACCTATTAGAGACAGCATAGAGGGGTTTTGAATAAAAATTTGATTTCCCCAAATCCAATATTACTCTTAACACCACACCAGGCTAGTCTACAGTTTCTTCATCACCCTTGCACCTTAAGGCAGAAGAAAAAAAAAAAAAAAAAAAAAGGAGCAACAGCAAACAGATTTCAACCATTTATTCAGATGGTCTTATGTGAAGTGAGTTCTTACATAAAACTTTCAGATAGAGAAAAACGGTACAGGGGAACATAAAAAGGGAGAGTTTCTTGTAGTTTTGTTGGAATGGCGGTGCCACGGCCTAAGCTGCGTGTCAGAGTTCCAAACTCCAGATTGAGGGAGTTGAACTGCGTCGAAGAGAAGATATCCAAATTACATGGCGAACAGGATAAGGAACGCCACCATCAGACAGAACAGACCCATGGCCTCAGACAAAGCGAACCCCAAAATGGCGTAGGAAAAGAGCTGCTGTTTCAGGGAGGGATTCCTGTAATTAAAGAAAGCAATTAGGCACAAGTTTAGGGTTTGTACAGACATTGTAAAGTGAAATTCCAGAACTTTCAATGACTTTAAACACTACTTTTTATTTTCAGTGACTTCAGACTGAGTTCTGTAGTCCCAATCTGAATCAAATCAAGCCACGCTTCAAAGTTCCAATCTAAAGCAAAAGATTAGTGAACCTACTAAGTTCCATTCAAAATCAAATGATTCACAATCCATGCTAAAAAGTCCTAATCTGAATGATTCACAAATCATAATCAAATCACGACTCCGGGCACGGACAGAGAATCGTATAACTTAGATTGGAACTTCAAATCACGTATTGTGAATTATTTGATTTGAATCATTCAATTTCCGATCTAAATCAAATGATATGCACTCTGATGTCCCGATATGAATCAAGTGATTTGTGAACCCGCTTCGAAGTTCTGATATAAGATTTGAAGTCCCGATCTGAAACAAATGATTTGCAATGCGATTGGAGTGCTTCGAAACAGTGAATCATTTTGCGATGCAATGGTTTAACGGATTCAGAGTTTCGAAAAGCTCCATTTCACCCATCACTATACGCTTTTTAAAAATCATTACTGGTGATGTAGTAATAAAAAATAAAAAATAAAAATAAATAAATAAATGAATGAATGGCTCTTTTAATTTGACCTGGGTTTTGCTAGTGAATCACTTGAAATTAATTAAAGTCACAAGTTTGAATCAATCAGACCAGTTACAGGGTAAAGGAGTATGCTAAAAGTTATTTTTTTTATTTTTTTATTTTTTATTTATGTGAATTTTGCATGAAGATGTGCTTATTGGGGAAAAAAAAAAAAAATCCAACATTTCATACATTGTCTTTCAATAATTCAAGCATTTTTTTTCCAAGAACCTCTTTAGGAATATTGCTTTTTCAGGGGTTTTCAAGGCCTTAAATTCCAAAAAGCCCAATTCAAGTGCTTCAAGTACTTCAAGCACCTTGTACGAACCCTGAAGTTACATGTATAACAACTAAACCACGTTTAAGCGGCTAATTACCTGGCATAGCCAATAATGAGGCTGCCGAACACCGTCCCGATCCCAGCTCCTGATCCGGCCACACCCACCGTGGCGGCACCAGCACCAATGAACTTGGCCGCTGTGTCAATGTCTCTGGATACAGCGCTGGTCTGGAACCCCCGGGTTATATTAAGAAGGGTCGCTTCACTGACTGGCAAGAGAGCAGCCTGAAAACGGCAAGAAATGTAAGTATGTGCAAGAGAAGCTGCAACTTCATCTGAAAGGAAGGCACTTTTTATTTTTTACCTGTTCAGTTCTTGCTTCAGGTCTGTTGAACAGCACTGAAACAGGCCGGGCCAAAACCCTGGATCCTCCGCGGACCTGAGGAGAAGAGAGAAATTCAGAATGGGAACTAAATTAATGTTAATATGATATGCATGCATTTTTATATTAGCAAACCGTAAAGCATGTTTCTGATTCATATGAGTGTGCAAGGATTCAGTGGGTATTAACGTTATCAACTTTAATAACCCTTAAGATAATTTTTTGCAATTTTGATAGGACAGTAGCTGCGTTTCCATTACCCTTTAAATTGCGCAAAGAGAAAATACGCCTAATGGAAACATCAATTTCGCAAAAACTCCTATTCATCTTTGGAAACGTCTTTTTTGCATTTACAGGTCACCTTGTGTACATAAGTCCCATGATCATTCTTTAATGCGCTATAATCTAAAACAAACAAACAAACAAACAAACAAACAAACAAACAAACAAAAAAAAAAAAAACACCCTACGTGGCCACTTACACAAGCATTGACTATACAATGCTTGAATAAGGGGGTTTTCCTTGCCATTAAAGCTTGGATAACCCCTTAATTATACATGTGTAAACTGACCAAATCTCCATCACAGACTTATCACGAGAGGAAAACAACAACAACAAAAAAAATGCAACGTCGCAAAAGTTTTGCGCAAATCTGTAATGAAAACACCTAGTATGATATGCATACATGTTTTTAGATCTACAAACCTTAACAGAAAGTATGTTTGATTCAAATATGTTTTGCAAAAAAAAAAAAAAAAAAAAAAAAATTAATTCAGTAGGTATTAATGTTATCAAGTTTAACAACCCTAAATCAAGAGAGAAGATTTTTTTTTTTTTTTTTTTTTTTTTAAAAGGCTTCATTTTTGCCTTCATTTTGATAGGACAGTGTAGAGGAGATGGAAAGCGAAGTGGAAGAGAAAGGAAGGCGGGATCGGGAAAGGTCCTCTAACTGTGATTTGAACTCAGTCACGCCACGCTCAGTCCCAATCTAGCTTTCGCAAAAACCTGGCATAGTTTTCTATGAATATATTTGGCTCTGTGACAAAGTACTTATGCGCCTCCATTTCAAGTTGCTTTGGATAAAAGCACCTTCTAAACTCATTACAATTAAAAAATTAAATGTAATAGAGGCATTTTAATACACAATTATACAATCAAACCAAAAATTATTCAGACACCAGATATAATTTTAGATTTTTTTTTTTTTTTAAACTAGTGGGTTCAGGACACTTGTTCATTTTTGGGAGGATACCAAAATAAAGTAAACTGACATAATACACAATTCAAACAGTGGATTACCAGTAAAATTAATAACCAAAAATTATTCACAATTCGACCTGACCATGTTTTGCTTGTGTTTTTTTTCCCTTTAATTGCTAATACCACCTTTTACACCACAGGCTGAACAAAATTATGCATTGCTTGGTAATTGGTCAACAAAGTATTGATAGTTGTGTAAATTGTCATAATAACAGTTGAATTTTTTTGGTGATTGTAATCCATTACATACCTTTCTATCAAAGTTAACTGACATCATCAAGGTGAATTTGTTCTGACACGCCTTAACTTTCATAATAAGAAATGTTGGTGTCTGAATAAATTTTGGTTTGACTTTTGAGGTTAGAACTCACTTCAACGGAAGTTAGAAAATACATAAACAAGCCTCTAGAAAGAATGGCATTAAGGTCATTTTCTGAGACAAGTCAATGGAGTGTGACTGGAGTGTATTTGAGCCTGAATACATACCACAGCAGGTGAAGTGACGAACTTAGCACATGCGTACATGTTTAAAGCCTGTGGAAAAGAAAGATGTTACACGGGTGAGAGAAAAGCACTACTGTCATATACAGCATGCCATAAAATTTCATGTTTATCATGCATCCTTAAGATGGTTTGTGCCTACAAGACTTAAAGTTACAACTCAATTGGCAACTGAGGAGACTTCCAATTAATGACGCAAATGAGATATTAAAGAATATATTGTCTATAATTTCTTAAGCATCCAAACCAAAAGTCTGTATACAGAACATCTGTTTAGATCTGCTTGGATAAGTGAATTTACCAAACTAACCAAAGGATGCAAGACCACTTTAACCCAAGAGCACATCCTCTCTAGGTCACTGGTCAAACATGGCAGCATAGAGGTCATGTGTTCAACGATTTGAGTTAGATTAAAGTTTTTGTGCAAGAGGTATAGACTGGAAAGATAGTTTAAGCCATCAAAACTGAGGTTATTAGAGCCGCTCCGCATTTTGAAACCTGCAGTAACTAAGTCCAGCCATAAATTCTGTACTCAATATACAGATTACCCAACATTTTCCCTCACATGCAAGTTCTCTTAATTACATATAGGCTACTCATAGTTACCAAAGTTGTCTATTCTTACTTCTCACTTCAGGTCACTGTATGGATAACCTTTTGAACAGCATAAGGCGGCGGCCCATGCTACTTGTTTTAAAATACACCATTAGGTATAAAAGGACATTAACAATCTTTTCTAAGATTACTTTTGAGTCCTAAGCTTGAGGTGTTGAACTTGCCCGCAAACTGCTTGCCCGGACAGGCTGGAGAGTGAAGGTCACCAATAGCTTTGACTCGTACTTTATTGAAACTTAAATGCTTATAAAACGTCTTACAACATGAAACAAATAATTTTTAGTTGCACGTCACTGCAGTGTTAAAACACTTGCACTTGAATGGCTTGGGTACAGCGTGAGCTTTCAGGTTGATACGGGCCCAGCGCAAGTCAGACATCTTGCAAGTGTCACGAACAGCATGAGAACAAAACACCCGTGAATTTAAAAAGCAAAGTAAATGTCGAAGCTACGAGGCTTTTGTGTTATTTACCGGTTGTTCTTCGTGTTAGAGTCCTGAGACTTGGTCGCAAACTGATTCATTCATTCATTCACATGGAATGACTTTGACAAGCGGCTAGCGGAGCTTTAGCAACGCGCTTTTCTGAATGGCAAGCTGAGAGCCGTAATTATCTTAGCCGGATGCACAACTTCCGCACACTTTTACAGCTTCAAACAACAAAACTCACTATTATGTATCGTTATACGAATGCAGAGAAAACCTGACTCACCTATTAGTTACAGCACACAAGGGCCCGGGGTTACAGGGACAAGCTTGCAGCTAGAGGCAACGAGTACGCCGTGAAAACTGTCACCTTGTCATTTATAAGCTTCGGAACTACGTCCTCGTTTGTGATTGGGGAGAGGGTCACGCTCGACTCCTCTGATTGGCTACAAGGTATGTCACTGTACAGAACACATCCAATCATGTGCGTAGTCAAGAAGGCGGCCTCTCTTTGATTGGTTTAAATGGTTTAAGGAAGCACGCCGGGAAAGTCAAGAATCGCATCCCGTGTCCCCTGTTTCTATTGGATGCTCTGGGTGGAAATCCCGCCTTAGAGATTTTAGAGGACGGGGTGACTGCAACCGAATTACAATAGCTGCTGAATATCTCTAGAGGGCGACCTGTGCTCTTTTATTTGAGTGGAATTGAGAGTAGGGCTAACTTGGGGCTTTTGCTTGTTTGTTTAAAAATATAAAAAATGTTTGCGGATGTGTTTTATATTGACTAAATATATTCGTCATTATCCATGCCAACTGTGCTGGTCGAGTCAGTAATGTCATATTCATGACATTTATTTAATTCTAAAAAGGAGGTAGGTGATCATTCTAAAAGTATAAAAATGTATTTTAATTTTTTTATTGCGTAATCTGAATTTAATATAGTCAATTATAAAAACATCTTAATAGTGGCTATGTAAACACAGCAAGAAAGACAAGCAAGTTCATATGGGAAATGATTTTTTTTTTTTTACTACAAAATAATAACATTAATTATTAGTTAATAGAGGGTTTGCACTTACGTCACGGTTTGGCCATTTACATTTTTACAATGTACTACTGGATATGTTGTTCTGCTAATTTATGCTGTCTAAGCCACAGAAAAAACGTGTGGAAGTTGTTAAATCATATAGAGAAGGACTTAGTAAGCAAGAAAAGGGCAATAGTTTGACAAACTAAAGTAATTAGTGGGTAAAGATATGTATGTAGCCTATTATTTAAGATATTAGCCTTATATTTCACCCACGTCACTGAAAATGATAAGAACAAACACGAATGTTGTCCAGATTCTTGCCCTGGAAATCCTGGTTTGGCTTTTTGCACTCTTCTTCTTAAATTGTTATAACTTTTGGCAGTCTATAGTACTCCAAAACTGTTCCCGTTCCGGCTGATTAGTACAGCCTAAAACATGACAATAATTGACCATTTTCAGTACCAATAATCAGCAAAATATGCAAGTTTCATTCGGTTCAGTGGCATTGTTTACGTTCAGTGCTGCCAATATAGCCGACTGACGACGGGTCGTGAAAACACAATAGTGATGTCAACCTGTACATAAACACAGCAAGAAAGACAAACAAGTTTATATGGAAAATACATATTTTACTGCAAATATGCATTACTTATTAATTATGTTGCACTGATATTAATTATAAGTTAATTAGAGTAGCTAATATATGCTCTGTGTTTTCACCATGTTCCAGATTCAGCAAAATATGCACTGGAGTGGACCCACATTTCCATGCACAGGCCTAGATACTTTCAAGCAGGTAGGAACAATGCAGATTCTTTTGTAGTATTGCTATCAGCTGCTTAAAGGGAACCCCAGTTATTAAGACTTGTATGGCTTAATATAACATAAATGATGTTATGTCTCTTACTGAAATATGAAGTAAAAAACTCATGAAAGATTTACATTATTTAAAAAATATCCACATTGTTTTATACATATTTTGGACTTTGGGAGTGCGCCATTATTTCAATGACATCATATGGTTGTGAGTTACTGGCGAAACTTGTTGCTATTTTTACTGCAATAACTCAGAAAATAAAATATTAGTACAATGCCACACTGTGCAGCTTTTGGTTGTAATTTCCAGTTTGAAGGGCAACAAGAGAAGCGATTTTAGTCTTCACTGCTTTCCTAGCAATAAGAAGAGGAGAAAGAATGGGAAGATGCCTGTGGATGAATAAAACCTCCTAAAGACCAGTGTCTTTGATCTCTCCACTTTAGCCCTGATGCCTTTGGGGATTTTTGTAGACTACGGCCCCTGAAAGAGCTTACAAATGGCAGAGACAAGAAACACTAGATGCCATCCCGGCAGGATGTAAACATGCCGATGCCTGAAGGAGATTCTCAAAGTGGATTTCACTCTATATCTGGGGGTGTTTAGACCCCTGTGAGGAAAATCAATGGTATGGCATTTGGTTTAAGCCTAAGCTTATATCCATCGTCACCTGTAAGCTCTTTCAGTAGCTGTGGTCATCAAATCAATATTTTATTTTTAGAGCCATGGTAAAAATAGCAACAGGCAGCACCAATAGCTCAACGAGTGCAACCATTTCACATCATCAAAATAATGGGTCAAGAAAATAGTTAAGACTTGTATGGCTTAATATAATGTAAATTATGTAGTAGAAAAACCCATAAAAGATTTGCACTATTTAAAAATGATCCACATTTGCCATTTTGATGAACAAAAATGGTTGCACTCTGTAGCTATTTTTACCGCAACACAGCTGGGAAAAAAATACTGATGCAATGACAACAGCTACTAAAAGAGCTTACAGGTGGTGAAGGATATAAGATTTTTTTCCCCTCTTCTTATCGTTAGGAAAGCAGTGAAGACATTGGTTCTCTTGCTGCAGTTTGACTGAGAAGAATGAGGCATCATATCAGTTGTATTGCGATAAAAATAGCAACAGGTAGTGCCAGTAGTTCACTGAATACAACCATTTCACATGATTGAAATAATGGCACCCCCCATAGTTTTCTACTGCATATTTCTGTAAGAGACATAATTTACTTTATATTAAGCCATACAAGTCTTAATTCTCTTTATTCCCTTTAAATATGTTCCAAGACATTCCCATTAAGTTGGGAAAATATTTGTTTTATGTTTTATGAACGTTTTTTTGCTTGGTTAAGCAGACATAAGGAAAACATATTTTATAGTTTTGCAAACATTATGGAAACCCGAAACATTCTGAAATAAGTAGTTACATTAAAAAATGTTAATGAACAGCCAACTAAAACGTTTTAGGTGATGAACAATATATAAATAAAGTTTTTGTGCTAATGTTTTGAGAACATGTTTAAAGAACAGATTACTCTGAACAAACATCTTTCAAAAGTTATCACTTTGAGAGAAGCTATCAGAACATAACTCAAAGTTCCCTGTTAGCTGAAGATGGATTTATTGTAAATAATAACTTCTGACAACTTTGAAACATCTAAAAATAATATATGCATTTTAGCAATATTCAGTCAGAATCTACTTAATACCTTAGAGAGCCTCCAGTTATAAATTAAATGATACATTTTATGTGTAATTTCCATAGATATATTCTGTTTACAAGAATGTATTCTATTACAATTCACTGTGAAAGCTTCGAATGGCTGTGCCCCCTAAATGTGCCATGCGTTTGTGTCTTATTCCATTCGTATGATGTGCAGTATATCTGACGGCTTCTTTTAGTGGTTGAGACTTGCATACCTTTGTCTGGTGTGAACTTCACCTTTCTCTATATAAGTTTCCTTTATACTCACCTGTGTGTCTATATCATTTTAACTGCCTGTCTGAACAAGACCTTTTATGGATTATGGGCATGATAAATCAAATCGAAATCTTTCCTCTCTACCCCTAAAACCTAAGTTGGAAAAGAAAACACAAAATATTCTCCTAACATTTTTCATCTGGTGCCTGTGTGTATGTACGAAACCACAGTACAGAACCCGAAAGGCTGAAATGTGAATTTTTGGAAACCTGCCTTCAGAAACATGTTTATGATGCACAATAGCATGATTTATGATGATGAATGAATGACTGATGAGAATAATTATGTGGTTTATTAGTCTATTTGATATCTAAATCATTAATGCATAGATATTCATGAACATATCTTGTGCGCATTAAAAATATTTTTTTGTTTTAATGCTGTCATTTTTTCTGATTTTCATTATACGCCTGTTTGTTTTGCAAATAGTAATAACCAAAATAGCCCTAGATAATACAAACTTAAAAGCCCTTGAGTCACTGATTAAACAGAAAATGAAGCAGAACACATCCCTCAAGTAAAAGTGATTCACTGCACAATAATTCATCCAAAGCTCCACAGATTTTTAGCATACTTTGAAGAAATTAGATACAGTCTGCAATTCATCAAAGGTGTACAGCGTGAGATAAAACGAAAGATTCGAAACGGATTTCGCCTGAGGTTTTAAACAGAAAGGGATGTTTCATAAAAGCCTTAATTTTATGTGCGCACAGAATTGAAACCCCTTTAATGTTGTAAATGAGTAATTCACTTTTCCTGTTGAAATAAATTGGAAATTGAATTTGAAGCAATAAATATATTTGTTGAGAAAAATGCGGGCGTTCTTCATGAAAGTATTTTCTGAATATTCCAGAAACAGACCCTTTCTAAGAGTTTAGACGCTCTCTCTCAGCAGGAGGTAGATTTGATAAGTTTTACAGATGACAGGGGCAATAAATTACAGGTCTTTACAAGCTAAAGCTGGCAAGGTTTTCCACAAAGAGCCGCAAGTGAAGCACAGACTTGGAGTTATGTTCAAGATCTGCCACTGGGCACATTCAGAGTGATGTCCGTAGTAATTGTAATTACACACTTCACATATGTCAAGTGCTTTATCAACAAACATAGCAATGAGTTCACCTATACACAGTTTCGAAATGAAAAAAGTCTTAGTGAACAGGACCACAGACCTGTGTTGGTTTATTTTTAGAAACATGTGGACACCTATAAATACATATGTTAAACCAACAAGATATTGTCATGTACTGTACTGTTTAAATGTTATATTGCAGGGGTGTTTTCAAACGTATAAATATAAAAAAGAACCCCTTATTTTATTATATTATATTATAATTTTTTCTAAATAAGAATAATTGGCGTTTATATTGTTATTACACAAAATTAAATTATTAAAGTATTATCTTGAAAATAATCATGAATAATCTCTGATCTTTTACCAGTTTTTAGAAATCATAATGAAACTGTAAAAATATAAAATTGTGCTAAAACTAAAATAACAAACAAACATGCAAATAAATAATAAAAAAAAATAATACAAATAAAATTGTATGATATACTCCCAATCATCCCTTTTGCAGACCACTATGTCAAGTGCGTTTTTTTTTTGATCAAAAAAAAAAATTAATAAATAAATAAATTCAGTTCCATACTTCTGCCAGTAAGGGGCGCCACTGTAATACCCTATGGTTATTGAGGAAAGCACTTTGGTATAGGCTCAACAAAGGACAGCACCACAGAGGTTTAAACATTTCCAAGTGATATTTCAGGCTGTTTTGCACACTTTACAGTAAGGCTCATTAGTTAACATTAAATTAGTTAACATGAACTAAGAATGAA
Organism: Cirrhinus molitorella; assembly: GCA_033026305.1. Lineage (NCBI taxonomy): Eukaryota > Metazoa > Chordata > Actinopteri > Cypriniformes > Cyprinidae > Cirrhinus > Cirrhinus molitorella. The sequence continues at coordinate 23,851,114 of CM065117.1, read as the reverse complement.
CAATACTTCTACAACATTTATTATTCTTAGCTATTGTTAATTTCAGCATTCACTGCATTATTCAAATCACAAGTTATGTTTGTTAACTTTAGTTAATGCACTGTGAATTAACGTAACCAACTGTATTTTTATTAACTAATATTAACAAAGATTAATAAATAGTGTAATAAATGTATTGTTCGTTGTTTGTTCATGTTAGTTAATACATTAACTAATGTTAACAAATGACACCTTATTGTAAAGTGTTAGCAATAAAACATTCAGCAAGATTTTGGTGCTTGTTTTTTATGTTTAATGATAGCAATAATGCAAAAATCTAATGAACTATCATGTGCACATGGCATGTTAATGAGTTTGCATATGACTACATTCTTGTGGATCTGTTTATAAATGACTGACAGCTGACACTAACAGGACATTCCGGTGAACCAAAAGGTGTGCCAGCTTGGTCAACGAGTGTCAGATTGCCTTCAGCCCACCCTGACAGTAATTCATATGGGGCTACAGAGTTTAAGAGGTTCTTGCTGGACACTTTTGTTGAACTGCAACTGGAGCAGCACGCAAACATGAAATACGTACCATGCAAAGGCTATTCCAATTTTATGGCATACTTTATTTATTTTCTCATAATTATTACAATTTTCCTATGTACCATCTTGAGCAAAGATGTATAGGATGACTGAATCTTTTTTAAAGTTTTTTTTGGATATAACTATTTACAAGATATAACTATTTGAAAATATAGAATCTGAGGGTGCAAAAACAAAAACAAAAAACAAACAAACAACAACAACAACAACAAAAATCTAAATATTGGAAAATCGCCCTTTAAAGTTGTCCAAACGAAATTCTTAGCATTGCATATTACAAATCAAAAATGATTTTTTTTTCTTTTTAGATTTACAGTAGGAAATGTACAAAATATCTTAATGGAACATGATCTTTACTTAATATCCTAATGGTTTTTGGGTTTTTGGGATAAAAGAAATATTGCAATATAATTGACCCATACAATATATTGTTGGTTCCAAAAGTTTTTTTTTTTTTTTTTGCACTGATTCTGTAAAATAATAATTTTTGATTTCCCAAAGAATCTTTCAGTGAAGAATTTTAAAAGTAACGTTCCTTATTCTTCATGGAGCTATAGATGCCAATAAAGAACATTTATTTTTAAGAGTATATGATGGAAGAAATAATTTCCACAACAAGTGATTATTTATGCTATGTATATAAATTTAAGTATATGGATTTATAGATTAATTTAAGTGATACAGAATACACGATTTGAAGAAAAAATGTAGCGTATTTTACTAAAAAATTTATATAATAACATTATATATTATATATAATAACAGTAGTGAAACAGCATTAATTATTGTTAGAATAGTAGAAAATAGTTTTACTGCCCTGCCAGATTCATCACTTTTTTTCCTTATATTTAAAATAAAGTGAAAAAAAAAAAAAAAAAATCCAAAACAGATTGTACATTTACATTCAACACATAATGAAAATAAGTCTTAAAGGGAATGTTCACTCAATTTACTTAAATTACTACATGATTTACTCACTCTCAATCCATCATTGGCATATATGACTTTCTTCTTTTAGATGAATATAATCAGAGTTATATTAAAAAATGTCCTGACTCTTCAACACTTTATAATGGAAGTGAATGGCTGTTGAGATTTTGAAACCCAATAAAGTGCATCCATCCATCATAATACGTACTCCACACAGCAGGGTTGGGTTAATAAAGGCCTTCTAAAGTGAATTGATGTGTTTGTGTAAGAAAAATATCCATATTTAAAACCTCATAATCCATAACGTCTAGCTTCCGCTAACTGTTGTACATGCGTTCACAAGAGAGTGATGTTCCAGCGGATGATGTAGGATGTAGACGAAATTGGTGATGAATGCAAAAGTGATGAACGCGGAAGCGCAGAGGAGAGAGCAAAACAAAACACTGGTCACAAAGTAGAAGTACAAAACAAGGATTTGTAAAGAAAAATTGTGGAGGATTTTGATATAAATCAAGAAGAGACAAGTTTTCCTTTGCTGTAATCAAAATTTTGTTCTCGTGAGGCAAGAATATTCTCACTAGAGCTTATGGAACGCCTCTCTCCTGCATTATCCGCTGGAACACCACTCTCTCGTGAACATGCGTACGACAGTTAGCGGTTTATAAAGTTTTAAATATAGATATTTTTCTTACACAAACACATTGAATCACTTCAGGCCTTTATTAACCTCCCGGAGTTGTGTGGAGCACTTTTTTTGATGGATGGATGCACTTTATTGGACTTCAAAATCTCAACACCCATTCACTGCCATTATAAGGCTTCTTAGAGCCAGGACATTTTTTAATATAACTCCGATTGCATTCATCTGAGGAAGAAAGTCAAATACATCTAGGATGGTTTGAGTGTGAGTAAATCATGCTGTAATTTTCATTTTTGGGTGAACTATTCCTTGTAATATGTAATTAAGTGTGTGTGTGTGTGTTTTTTTTTTAATTTTATTTTAAGAATATTTTTTGACTATTTTGGGATATAGGCACACTCAGTCCTTTGAACGTGCATTTTGCTGTCTCAGTTAAGAAGCTTAGTTAAATAATTACATGAGGATATATCACTAATTACAGCTGAACATTTGGGGAGTAAGAAATGTGCACTTTAAGGTCAAAGGTCAGTTTTTTACATTATGTCACACCTGGTAAGCACAAGGCACAGATGGATTGTGGTGGCCATGGAAACAGGATGTTGTTGGCACAAAGGAGTGGGTGGTGCTACGTGTAAAGTGGGCGTGGTTAATGTTCACAGTATGTCACACCCATGAATTGAAACACAGAAAAATCAGTAAAAGCAATGTTACTCCTGCCTGATGTTATAGACACCTCGTATATTACAATCATTATTTTTGTACATTATCGTGGACTGTGACAGTTATTGGACTTTTCACAAGTTTCAGTTTTGTGCTAATCTATGACCAGCACCACTTAGTGCTTTTACACTCAATCGTTTGTCACATAAATTGCAAAACTGGTCACAAATCTGCTTCAAATGCTACTGCGTATGCCACTCTATGTTCGGCTTCTTACATCTGCTCTTGCACTATCCTCAGTATCCTCTGACTGTAGGCAGTGTAAAATCAATAGACTTTTAACAGGCCAGCTAGGCTTATTTCCCAGCCTCAACCTTGACAAACGAGGCAGTGTGCTAATTGATCGGCACAGCCTTCGCAATGTTCTCTGCGTGGTACTATGTGCGAACCATCCTTTAACACGCATGGTGAGCATGTAGGGTTGATCACTACATCTGCTGCATTGAGCCAGCTCTTAACACATCAAATCATGTCCATGAATCATCTTCATGGGACAAACTGTCGATACTCAAGGTAGTATATGGGAGGCTGATCATTATGACAGAGTAGATGGTGATGGAGAGATGCACAGGCTAATTTTAGTCTCAGCTAGTCACGTGACTCTTATACTGTAATACGAACATGTCGCATGACACAGGAACTGTGACTGAGAGGATGGGATCTATGTGGCGTTTGCTAAGGTTTTATGACACATCTATCTATCTATCTATCAGGGGTGTTTCCTCCAAGGAGGCAAGGGAGGCATTGCCTCCTCCAAATATTGGATTAGAAAAACATTTGCAGTACAAAAATAAAGTGATGCCAATATTACAAAATATAACATTAAAAAGTGTATAAATGTGTATAAAGTGTATGTGTATAAATTGTTTTTCTAAAATGAAACATTGTCCAACAGTGACACTAGCAGGCAAAGTCCACGTCCAGTTTTAACAGACTCCCCTAAAGTGTACAGTGAGTTTGTTGGGGGGTGATTGATTGGCTGTGATTGGTTCATGCAATAAATCTTGTAAGAATATGTAAGAATCCGAATCTTAATAAACAATGTAATAGCGTTAATGGGGAGACTATTTAAAAAAAAGTAAGTAATGACTCTTAGACACACTCAGATATAACCACTTAGTTAAGTCAAAATAAAACTTAAAATGGTGTGAAAAGGTGTTCTGTAGGAGTTTTAGTGAGTAATCAGCTTGGTTAAATGTATAGGATAATCTATCTATCTATCTATCTATCTATCTATCTATCTATCTATCTATCTATCTATCTATCTATCTATCATCTATTTATCTATCTATCTATCTATCTATCTATCTATCTATAACAACATCAACAAAACATTTGATTTGGAATTTAAAAGGCGTTCTCAGTTAAATTCAGAATGGCACACACTAATAAACTATCAGAATCTCTGGTGTCTGCACTTTGTGACACTAAAAAGCGCTTAACATTTTCCAGATTATGTGTCACGAAGGCTGTATGTCCTTGGAACAGAATAAAAGTTTAGTGCTTCCACACAGATGTGGCATACGTCTTATTTGTTTTTGTCTTCTTTGAGCGACGTACACAGGTTTGTTTTGATAGACCAGATTTATGATGACAGTTGTTCTGTTGTTGTACCTCTCCTTACGGATAACAGTACACACAATCACTAGTTCTGAGTGTGTGTGTCTGCGGTTTTTTGGCTTTAGAAAAAGAAAACCTTTTGAGCCCACAGACCAGCTGCTCATTTCTGGCCAGAGAAGGAGAGAGAAAAAGAGACAGATGGGGGAGGGAAACACTTGGTTACAGCTTCTTGTAAATAAGGCTCATCCCAGCCTTTTGATGTTACACACACACACACACACACACACACACACACACACACAGATGCACATGGACATCTGAACATTGGATACACTCACTAGCATGAACAAATATCTAATGCAGAGCTCATGTGACAGGTTTGTTGGGCATCCAGCAGCTTGAAACCTCCCATCTGCTGCGTTCAGGAAATATTTAGCCACTCCGTAAGAGCACAATAATAATAATACACAAAACCCACGTAATCAATAGAACAAATGCCTTGAACCATCCCCCACAAACCATTTCTCACAGACATCAGCTTCATCCATGTCAGCGCGGTGAGCAAGTGCTTTCCCGAGGAGCTGCTGCTGTTTTTTTAATGGGCTGAGAGGGATGTGAAGAGCCCGAGCAGTCATTCAAAGTATTATTACACTCCTGGGCTGCGCACTGCCTGCTTGGCCCCCTCGCTGAGGTCGTGGAAGATGGATGGCTCGCTGGAGCAGCAATTAATAATGTTTTTACAAGAGCAATGGAGGCGTGCGTGAGCCACGGACGGATTGGGCAGAGTATTGAAATGTGCAGGTGAATTGATTGGCCCTTCGGATTTCCTGTAGAAATCATTTGGATTAATTGAAAGCACTGGGAAGGAGGAGGGAAGGTGCAGGCCGCGTATTGATTTATAGGTCTCACTCAGAAGAAGAAGAAGAGAAAATGGCCACCTTGCTCATGGATGAGGTGGTTTCAGGCTGGGTGCCATTCAACATTCATTGGTCTATTGTTAGTACAGAAACTCATCCATTGCCACAGGATGGAGATTTAAGTATTTAAATTAAAAATTTGCTATCAGTATAAGTATCTCATCTGCCTTCCTTTACAGTTTTCTTCATTTGCAATCACATTAGCACACTAAGGCCAATGCTGACCAGATGAACCATCTGAAAGCACAAGAGAGCGGGATTTTTAGTTAGTTACTCAATACTGCCCCCTGTGGTGTCTATGTGTAACTATGACTCTCAAATGTTGTCCACTACAGTTATCATTACTTCTATATCTTACTCATCTATTACCCTAACTTGCATTACCATTGCATTTAATAAATGTGAATAGTATATAACATGTAAATAGTATAAAATATTTATAATAAATAAATATGCTTGTTTAACAGTGTGTGTAAAACAATTTAATAATCCTATTTAGGCAACAATATATTACATCTAAATATAACTAAATTGTAGAACTAATGAACTTGATTTGCACAAGATTAGCCCTTGTGTAAAAGTTGTTTTGTTCTGTTCTGTTATTAAAAAATATAAATATTTATGCATTTAATTTAATTTAATTTTCAGAAACAGTTATTTTTAATCTGGAAAACACATTTGAAAAAAAAAAGAGAAAGAAAAAATGGGATCGGAGCAGACAAATAAAGGTTTTGATGTGCTGATAACATTTACTTTTACTCCGTACAGTAAACATGAGTGAATCTTTATTGCCATTTCTAGCTGTCTGCTTGCAGACAATGTAATGAGGCAAGTTAAAGAATAAACTACAGTGGCACCAGCTTTTGTTAATAAATGCATGTTTGCTCACTAAGCTGAATGCAAAACAGGATCTGCCGATTCATCCAGTTCTTTTGGAGATAAGAATGCTCCATTAGGTCCTAAAAATCAGCAAACATCAAACAGACCTATTTTTATAGATGTAGATGTTATATAAATATGCCTTATAAGGCTTTGCTTTTTCCATTCACAGTTTGATCTAGGGGGCAGTATTGCCTCCTGAATAAACCAACAACTAGCCTTCTTTTTAGGACTACTTTTTAGGAGTTCATCACAATTTACAACAATATAAAATTATGTGTGGCTGGTTTTTATAATAAAGGCTGTGCAAGTGTGGAATTTTGTGTGTTTTATTATATGTATTATTATAATGAGTTTACTTGTATAGGAACAGTATAAAAAATAATCATGGCTAAAAAGTAAAAAGAAGCATCCCATGTCCCTAGAAAGGCTTAAGAAATAAAAAGGAAAAAAAAAGAATAATAACAAACACTGCCATTCAATTAATGCTTACGTTTAACAAGAATGAATTAAAATGACCAAAATTACATTACATACAGTTAAAGTCAAAAGTTTACATACACCTTGCAGAATCTGCAAAATGTTAATTATTTTACCAAAATAAGAGGCATCATACAAAATTTAAATTTTTTTTAGTGCCCACTGTTCTTCAGAAAAATCCTTCAGGTCCCACAAATTCTTTGGCTTTCAGCATTTTTGTGTATTTGAACCCTTTGAACCCTCCGACTGTATGATTTTGAGATCCATCTTTTCACAGTGAGGACAACTGAGGGACTGAAGCAACTATTACAGAAGGTTCAAATGCTCATTGATGCTCCAGAAGGAAACACAATGCATTAAGAGCCAGGGGTGTAAGCTTTTGAACAAAATAAAGATGAGTACATTTTTTATTATATATATTTTCTTCATTTAGTACTACCCTTCGGAAGCTATGAAAGATACTTACATGTTTTCAGAAGACAAAATAAGTTCAATTTACCCTGATCTTCAAATTCGAATGGGTTCAGATACACGAAAATGCTGAAAAATCTAAGAATTTGTGGGACATGAAGGATTTTTCTGAAGAAAAGCAGGCAGTTTAACTGTTCAGAATAGAAAAGGGGAAAATAGGAAAGGATCCTTGAACAACTAACATTAAACAAACAAACAAACAAACAAAATAAAATAAATTCAACAATTATGTAAAATATTTAACTTCAACTGTACTTTAAAAAAAAAAAAAATCATGGTTTCCACAAAAATATTAAGGAGCACAATTGTTTTCAACTGTGATAATAAAGAGAATCGAAATATTAGAGTGATTTCTGAAGGATCATGTGACACTGAAGACTGGAGTAATGATGCTGATAATTTGATTGCAATGATAAATTTTATTTTTAAGTATATTAAAATAGAAAAGAGTTTGTTTGTTAAATTGTAATAATATTTTGTTTTGTCAGCTAAAGTTATGTGCATAAACCTCAAATTTCAGAAACGTATAAACTTTCATCTTTTCTATGATAACTCACTTGACTACATACACCTTGTGTTATTCTCATTTTTTTAAAAAACCGCATCATCACAAACACTGTAAATCGGTATGTTGGCCAAAATCACCATCTATTCCAGCTTTCCCCAAGCCAAGGGACAGTGAGTGGGTGCATAAGGGAGGTTGTGAGCAGAGGGTGGTGGGACGTGATGCCCAGAGGCAGGCACTAGTTATGGCCAGCTGGCTGTCTGTAAAGAAAGCGGGTGACGCTGAAGCAGGCAGGAGCAGTGCTCTCCGGTTACAGTACCTGTCTATAAAAACCACCCCCGTGTCCAGCATCCCTCTCCTTCCAGACCCCCCAGGGTTCCCCCCGAATAGCACCAACGATGAAAGCCATGTCTTGGGTTGCAGCCTCTACAAACCTGGCCTGTTTATGAGGACTCGTTTGATGTCTGCGCTTGGTTAAGGGGTGCTCACACCCAAATACGGGTGAGTTGCGCCTGGGTGGTGCGTGGAAATTTGCACAGAGACGCTTTAACTCACAGGAGGGCCTTTAAACATATCACTCAGCATTACAATAGTACTGTTTTTCCAAATTTTGATGTGCAAGGTTTGGCCAGTAGCAGATTAGAAGCCAGTTACATGGAGATAATCTTCCTTTTTAGAATGTCGTCAAGCAGTTGCTAAACAGAAGCTAAAGGCTAAAGCGATGTAATCTCAGATGCATGTTTGTCCCCTCAGGGTTAAGATCATCTCTTTGCACCCAGTGCACCAGCTCAAGCCCTGTTAAAATATCTCACATTCCCCTTGACATTCAAGAGGCTGCTGAAGGACTCTGAGTCAGTGGAGTTAAAGATCGGGCTCTTGTGTAGTTCCAGTGAAGGCGGTTTATTGCAGATTTCTTTACTGCACGCTGGTGCACACCTTTTTTTACAACGCAGAGAGAAGGCTTAACGGTTGGGGAACGAGTAATAAGTGGCATGTGAATGATGCAGGTCGGTCTGAATGAGCTCCCTCTGATGCTGTTTACAAGAGCTGAGCCTTTTTTAAGACTCTTCCCCAACCGCAAAAAGTCAGATCGCCCTCTTGCTTAATTACTATCAGGGTGTATGATTTTTATGGGCAGGCCAATCACAATTCAATTCAATCCTGTCTCTTTTATTTTGACAGCTTTAGGAAAGCATAGCCGGGTTATTTATTTATTTACTTAGTTAGTTGGTCTTCTGAATTTATTCATTTATTCTGGCAGAACATCACCAGTGAGGATAACATCTGTGCATATTGTCTTTGTTTTATTTTGTGGTCTTTTAGTCTCTTTCATCCAAAGCAGCTTTCAAATGAGGAACATCACAAATTGTTTCACAAAGAGTTAACCTAAAAAATTAAAAATGTCTGTTTTCATGTACTCAACCTCATGTCTTTCCAAACCTGCATGACTTTTCTCTTCTGCAGAACACAAAAGAAGATATTTCGAAGAATGTTGGTAAGCAAAGTGTTTTAGTGACAATTTGACTTCCATTATATGGACCAAAAACAAAATGACTGAAACAATTCCCAAAATATATGCTTCCATAGAAGAAATAAAGTCATATGTGACCCTGGACCACAAAACCAGTCATAAGGATCAGTTTGTTAGTTTGTTAGGATAGGACCAACAACAATTTAAAAATCTGGAATCTTAGGGTTTAAAAAAATCTAAATATTGAGAAAATCGCTTTTAAAGTTGTCCAAATGAAGTTCTTAGGAATGCATATTACTAATCAAAAATTAAGTTAAGTGGGAATTTACTAAATATATGCATGGAACATGATATTTACTTAATATCCTAATGATTTTTGCATAAAAGAAAAATTGATCATTTTGACAATGTATTCTTGGCTATTGCTACCAATAAACCTGTGCTATTTAAGACTGGTTTTATAGTTCAGGGTTACATATAGGTTTGGAATGACAATAAATGTGAGTAAATGATGACAGAATTTTCATTTTTTTTTTTCATTATCTGTCTGTCTGGCATTAAATTCCTATCAGGATGTGCTTCCCCCTTGAATAGCTTGTGAGGCAGAATTAACCCATAACTTTGCCAAACTAAAATATTAAAATAATGTGTATATAATGTGGGAAGAAAATGTGGGGTAGATTTTCAGCACACCCTGGATCACCCAGAAAAGTCTCAATGGTCTTTTTGTAATTATACTACAATTTGTGGGAATAATTATGTAGTCTGATAATGTTCTCAGTCAACACGCTTGCAAGGCAGAATCTGATTCCATGTGTGAATCCATCCTGTTGACCAGTAGGTGGCATGAGAGACAATGTGCATAAACGAAAAAAGATTTGCTGGGTTCTGGGTATAACAGCATTATAAACCAGAGAATTCAGCTATTACCATAACTGAACTGTAGCAGAGTATATGTCTGAAAAAATCAGCACTTAATGAAACTTTAAACTGGCGTGATATCAAAGGTATTCTGTCACAGTTTGGCTTAAATGTTTTATAGTACTAAAATTAAATAGTATTATTATACTTATTGCTAAAAGTTTAAAGAAGAAGAACAAAGTATGTCTGCAGGGATAAATAGGCTGAATGAGTCACGGTGTTATACAAAGACAAACTTTTCATTTACTTTAATAAATAAAATACCTTAAGGAAGTGTTAAACTTCATTCCACATTTTCCTAAACAGTTTGAAATCAAATACCGGTGGCACTGTTGGAGGGCATGCATTTGCGACAGCAATTAAAAAAATTATATTTATTGTCTGTACAGTCTTAACGTCTGCCTTCCTAAATTCTACTGTATTCAGTTCTGTTGTATTATATTTTTACATACCGAATTTTCACATCTGCTTCAGAAATGTAATTCTAGTGTAGGCATACATTAGTTCATACCTGCATTCTCAATTAAGCTCACAAGTGCAAGAATCCATTTAGTATCTCCATATAGAGAAATTAATTTGATCGAAAACACAAACCTTTTAAAACAGAACCAAATATAGGTTATAGTAAGAGCAAATAGAACTTCGCAAATAGAAATATGTTTAAGTGCGAATCCTTGATGCAGTTAACCAACCAGAAACGTTCTGCAATGGAAACTGCAACAAATTCATCGTCTCCGCCCAACTACCTGGTTTCCGGTGTTATTCTATTCATTTTCTCTAGATATTTTAGAAAATGCATCAATAAAGAGTTGAAGTTTAAAGTCGAACTAAACTAACTCTGAGACTGATTACAACAATTTTGAAATATATATTTTGACATTATTTAGTATTTTTAGTGTTAGTTTAAAGCTTGAATTGAATAATAGCCTATTCATTCTGTAGCTTTTGTGAGTTTTTATAGAGCAAATCTGTCATCTGAGGTCGAAGAATATATATATTTTTGTAAATTGGTCTCATTATATTTTAATTATTGTATAATTATATCATTATCACACGCCAAAATAATCTATTTGCTTGTTATATGGCTAAGATATTGTAAGTTCCTTTTAGGTTACGTAAAAAAGATTATCTCATGATTTTGTATAGTTGTAATGTGAGTTTGATCTGAATGACCAAGGGGACTCTGCTTTCATGTTAATTTTCTTGTGATTGCTAACACACTTGTTTTACTGATAAATGTTTATTGTTAGAAAATGCTGTTCCTATTCTGTCACACTATATTTGATCTGATTTCTGAGGCAATTTGACTATGGTCTAATTCTTCAACTTCTTAAAATCCTAAGATTAAAGTATAGATTAAAGTATTCGTTTGAAGGAATCCATGTCAGTAGAAATAGGTATGAAACTAAAATATTAAAATAATGTGTATATAATGTGGGAAGGAAATGTGGGGTAGATTTTCAGCACACCCTGGATCACCAGATGTAAAAAATGTGTAATTTTTCACCTTATTTTTGCTGTAAAAAGCCATTAGTAAATTTTATGTGTCTGGCTTCTGGTTTCATCCGCATCTAGCTATTTTTTAGCTGTACAAAACAGCTCGTTTTGCTGCTTGATATTGCAAATAGGTGTTTCTTACCACATCATTTTAATGTATTATCTGTATGTAATATGAACACACTGGTCTGTAGTGCAAACAGTTTTACCGTTTACTGCACATTGTTATTCTTCTTGTTACTTCCCTATAGCAGATAATGAACCGGAAGTCTCGCCCATAGACTTATTTCTGTGTTGAAGAAAAAGGGGGACAGTCAACATAACAAGAATTGCTGCATAGTGCTATGAGATACAATTTGCTCAATAATCAATAAACAGTCAATAATCTCTTTAATCAAACTGCTCTTAATGAGCAGAAATCTTTATCCAAAAGTCTCATATTCATAAGATGTTTTTTTTAATGAGAAATTTTCTTTCCCATCTCATTAAACAGCAAGAATGACTGTCCCTCAGCTACAAACAGCAGAACCTGAATAGCTTCAGACTTTAGGACCCTGGAGATCCCCATGTTCTGTGAAGACCCATAAACTTGTGGCATGTTTCATTGGCAGGCTCAGTATACAAGCAGGCTGCTCTAGAATCAGTGTGCTTCCAGCTTACCAGTTCACAGCACACACTGATAACACAGAAACCATTGCTTCTTAACGCACATCAACAACTGTACAACCACATCAGTTGACCTACAGCATTCCAGACTGAAAAAATACCCACTGACATGCAATTTATATGCGACCATAGACATTTTATCAGATACAGATAAGGTTGTGGCCACACTTAAAACAGGTTGACAGAAGTCAGACATATTCTGTCGACCACAAGACACAACCACAGCTCTGTATGCACATTAACCCACAAATTTATTGTAAAAGGATGCAAGCAGTTACATTAGTGAAGACATGAATTTAATCGGTTTCCCAACCATTAATCAACTCAGCACGAAACTAGACGCATATAAACAAACATTTGGGACTTATTGCTAATAACATACTTCCTACTGTACATTAACTCTATGAAGTCTAGTGTATCATATTTGACAATATGATCAAACCTTTGGTGAGAACCTGTTAAAAAAAACAAAAACAAATCTACAATCTACTACATGCTTTCAGTTGTCTGTTTGATCGTTTATATATTTTTAAGCAAGTAAAAGGCATTTTTATGCACAGTCAAAACTAAATTTATTCAGACAGCTTCAACATTTCTCACATTATCACAGTTTATTCACTACAGTTTAGAAAATAGTAACAAAATATGACAAGAACCGAAGAGTTAAACTGTGTCAGAACAAATTCATCTTGATAATGTCAGATAACTTTGATGGAAAGGATTGCAATCAACCAAAAATTTTTGTTCAGTCTGTGTTGTAAAAAGTGTCTGAATAATTTTTGGTCCCAAATCTTTTTTGGTCCCAAATTTTACTGGTAGTCCACTGTATGAATAATTTTTGGGCATAATATGTCACAGTTTATTTTATTTTGCTATTGCCACTTACATAAATTAATTATAGTGTCCTGCACCCACTAGTAAAAAAGAAAATCAAATAAATAATTATCTGGTGTCTGAATAATTTTTGGTTTGACTGTATATACTAGTTGTGGTACACGTTTCTTTTTGCATTGAAATTTTTACTGATTAAACATAAGAATAACTATAATATTGTTAGTACACTGTAAAAAAATAAATAAATTGTTGAGTCAACATAAAATGATTGGTTACCCTGCTGCCTTACAATTTTAAGTTCAGTCAACTCAAATAAGTTCATTCAAGTTGAAATGTGAAGTTGAAGTGAAGTGACAAGTGACTTAGATATTTGAGTTGGCTAAAAAACTTAGTAAACTAAAAAATAGTTTGTTAATCTTAACAGCTGTGTTTGTTACTTGGCTGCCTTAAAGTTTGAAGTTGAATTAACTTGTCACTAAGTAAAATGTAACATTTTAAGTTGACTCAACAAATTGTTTTTTACAGTGTAATATTTAAAAAATAAATACTTACTAGATTAAAGTAACTTAGGTTTTCTTGCTTATTTATACATCACTTTCATGTTTAAATGCATCAAAATATGACACATAAGCCTTTTGAGGAACATTTATTTGTACCTCTCTCAATCATCATTCTTTTGCTTTGTTTGTTATTCCAAAAATGAAAACTACAGATCATAAAACTAAGCATTTAAATACATATGAATATGCAATTCAAATTGCATATGATAATGCTACTGATAACTTGCTGGATTTTCAAAGCAACAACCAAACTGCAACCTTTAATAAAATAAAATAAAATAAAATAAAATATTCAGCTCATGCAACTATCATGCACTGCTCAGAAAAGCAATGAGATGGCCCTAATTTGCATTCATGAGCATGTTCTGCTTTCTTTCAACAGTGTTTCAAAATACAGTACGGCCTGAAGGAGGTACTAGATGGAAATAACTGGACCAATGAGAACAATTGAGGACCAAGCTGTCCTCTCCCTGGAGTACCATATTAACATATACTGCTATCAGGTTAGTCAACCTGTTAGGAATCCACTACTGTGCTGGTACATTTCCCTAAAGCTATGCAATACAGCTGTGAAAATTATGAGCTCACTGATTTAAACAAGCTACAGGGGACTTGGTGACACAGATTTCTTTTTAATTTGACTGTTTACATCTATGTTCCATGGTTTTACTATTGCCCTGAAAGCTGAACAAATCAAATCCTCCCCTTATTTGAGATTGTTACAGCCTGTTCTATTCCCCCCTCTAGCAGAAAATTTTAATTAAACTGGTGTCAGATGTTGTGTTGATGTTGTGCCCACCTCTGCAGAAGATCTGTAATGACTGAGATGTTTTGCTGAACAAAAACATTTAACCAATGGAATATTTCCCTGAAGAATATCATATCTTCTCTAAGACCTGGTACGCTTGTTGTATTATGCAAGTTTATTGCTTTTTCTCCACATGTTTGTATTTTTTTTTCCATCTGACGGAGCAGATGTTTTACCATATAAAGCTATTTGTAGCCTTGCCAAAGTTCACCACATTATGAGTTTTGACGAGTTAATGATTAAAAGCACTGTATCTTTATAAAAATGTTACAGGTCTTGCACTGTGCATTCCAGCAACATCCACTTTAAACCAGATATGTCAGTAATTTGAGTTTTGATGCAGTGGTAATTTGGTTGCTATGACCTACACCACCAGTCAAAAGTTTTTGAACAGTAAAAAAAGTTATAAGATAAGATAGTTAATGTTTTTGAAGAATACTCTTCTGCTCACCAAGCCTGGATTTATTTGCTCCAAAATACAGCAAAAGCAGTAATATTGTGGAATATTATTACTATTTAAAACAACAGTTTTCCGTTTGAATATACTTTAAAATGTAATTTATTACTGTGAACAAAGATACATTTTCAGCATCATTACGCCAGTCTTCAGTGTCACATGATCCTTCAGAAATCATTCTAAAATGCTGATTTGATGTTCAAGAAACATATTACTATTATTATTATTATCTATATTTAAAACAGTATTGTTTTTCAGGTTTCTTTGATGAATGAAAGATCCAAAGATCAGCATTTATCTGATTTGAAACATTATTTTATATTCAGTATTTTTTATTATAGAAATATTATAGAAATTAATACTTTTATTGAGCAAGGATGCTTTAAATTGATCAAAAATGATTCATGTATTGTATTGTATTGTTACAAAAGATTTTTATTTCAGATAAACAATGTTCTTCTGAACTTTCTGCTCATCAAAGAAACCTGAAAAAAAATCCACTCAGCTGTTTTCAACATAACAATAATAATAATAAATGTTTTTTTTTTTTTTTTTCGAGCAGCAAATCTGAATATTAGACTGATTTCAGAAAGGATCATGTGACTGGAGTAATGATGCTAAAAATTCAGCTTTGAAATCACAGGAATAAATTACATTTAAAAAAATATTCAAATAGAAAACACTTTTTTTAAATAGTAAAAATATTTCAAACTTTGACTGTTTTTGCTGTATTGGTAGTGTATGTGTTTTTCTAACAAGTCTAGAAAAGACTATATCTTTAAGTTAAGATGAAATGCAAAACCCCATTGCTAATGGACGGTGACAGGTTTTGACTTGAGATTATATTAGCACGATTCCTAAACAAATATAGTTTCTACCCAAAGCACTAGAAGATACAGCTTAAAATACAGTGCAAGCTTTTGTGTGAAATATAATAATGGAGTATGTTTATTTTTCTTTTTAGTGATATTGGATATCGACTTCTGTCACTAGGATTCACATTATGGATATTGGCAATAGCCTGGCATCTGTTGCTGTGCAAGTCTTCAGACAGCATTGCAGATTGCAGAGAAAGTGATTGGTGCATTGTGTTGTTGCAGAGCTACAAATGTTGTACAAATGTTGTGCAAATTTGTTACGATCTGCTTAAAAGTGATACAGTGTAGTGCAACAGTTCAGTCTTTCTCCTCACAGTAGCTGTTCGAGCTTTGAGGAGCCTCATAGTCTGAGAGAATAAAAAATGCTGCAGTCTTTTGGTGTTGACGTGTGCACTGCGGTAACTGCGGTTTTGTGCTAGTCGGAAGGAAAAGAGTTTGTCCAAGGGTGGGTGGAGTTATCTGTGATGCTGTTGTATGGTTGTGGTAGTTGTCTTATATGGAATGAATGAGGCTTCAATAAATTCTGATTTGGTAAATGATATTCCGGTAAGACTTTAGGATTAGGTTTAGATAAGGCATTAATATGTGCTTTATAAATGCTAATAAACAGTCAGTATGCTAGTTCAATGCATATTAATAAGCAACTACTTAATATTGAGAATTGGTCCTTAAAATTAGTGTTACAGATTTTTCTTATAATATAACGAATAGAAATTGTGATTGAAAATTATTATTTTTTAAACTAAACTAGTTTTGAGAAACTGAATTATTTTCTATTTAACACTACTAGTCAGATTTTTGATGTTTCTAAAAGAAGATCCAAAATACAGCAAAAGTAGTAATATTGTAAAACATTTTTGCTATTTAAAATAACAGCTTTCTATTTCAATATATTTTAAAATGTAATTTATTCCTGTGGTCAAAGCTAGATTTTCAGCATCATTACTCCAGTCTTCAGTGTCACATGATCCTTCAGAAATCATTCTAATATGCTGGTTTGATGTTCAAGAAACATCAGTATTTAAAACAATTGAGTAATTTTTTTCAGGATTGTTTAATGAATAGAAAGATTCGAAGATCAGCATTTATCTGACCAAAAAAACATTATACACTGCAACATTATACAATGTATCTGTTAAAAGCTTGGAGTCAATATTATTATTATTTTTTTTTAAATAAATATAGAAATTAATATTTTTATTTATCACGGATGCTTTAAATTGATCAAAAATGATAAGACATTGATAAGACATTTATAATGTTACAAAAGATTTCTGTTTCAGATAAATGCATTTCTTCTGAAAAATTCTACCCAGCTGTTTTCAACATAATAATAATAGTAATAAATGTTTTTGAGCAGTAAATCAGCATATCAGAATGATTTCTGAAAACACAAGAAAACACAGGAATAAATTACATTTTAAAATATATTCAAATAGAAAAATGTTATTTTAAATATTAAAAATCAAAATTTTACTTGGTGAGCAGAAGAGACTTCTTTAAAGAACATTAAAAATCTTACTGTTCAAAAACATTTGACTGGTTGTGCAGGTTTTTTTTTGTGGCCTCTTTCCTTTTTCAGATGTTTTATACATTATAACATTTTAACATTGTGCATTGTGCATAAAATAGAATGTATTTCAGTCAATTTTGTACTCCTATGTCCTTAAAGCATGTGAAGACTCTGAGAAGACCGAAATGTTCTCTGACTGAATCATCATCACTATTTAACTTTTTACTCACTCTGAACAGACAGTTAAAAAAAGACAGACAACTTTGACACAGACAGATTTCATCACTCCGTCTCTATATCTGAGTTTTACAGTATTTAAATAGCTTCAGTTGACACAGGCCAAGCCTGTAGATTTTACTGCTGCAATAAAGCTCTGTCCTAGCAACAATATAGAAACATCATACGTACTCATAACTCTCTGGCTTGTTCTCCTTTGCTTTTTCTGTCTTTGAAGGATGTCTCCATGCACATGACTAATTATGCTATCAACCGTTTGAGACTGCAGAAATGAGGGCAATAGAGACAAGGACAAATTTCCAATTGTTCAAGGACATGGAGGATGATTCAGTGGTGGTGCATACAAACAGGGTTTGTTAAATTGGTTAATTCTTTGGGTTTCATCTTCTGAAGTTTGTTGGATAATTTGTAGTCTATATAAATAAATATTGCATTTTCTGGAAAGACAATTGTTGTAAACTACGAAAAAAGTCAAATATAAGATATAGCTTAGTGGTTAGGACATCAGCCAAATGGTAAATAATAAATAGTAAACAATAATTTTGTGATTTTAGAAGACTATCATAACTTTAGAGGTTTGTCTCTGTTCAGGGAAGTTCTTTAGCGGGACATACGCTTGCATATTCATTGGGTAATTGCTTCAGGCAGCTTCAGGCAATCATTCAGCCATAAGATGATGCAGCTGTGGTTGTTGGCACACAAAACAGCTTCTCAGTGTGGCTGCCTCATGAACTAAACAAAGCTTTCCGCGCCCACCTTCCTACCTACCGCAAACTGCCCATCTTACTTTCAACTATAGCAATATGTGAACCTCGGTGCATATGCTTGGTTGTATGAGACCAATGGAACAGTTACACTTTAAAAAATAGGCTATGCAGTGTTAACAATACATCTGTTTCCCTGTACAAGACTTCCTTGAAGTGCTAATTTGTCGTTGAGAGTTCATTTTCCATAATTTACTACTTAATTAACTTATTTTCCTTTTAAACTTATTATGGCTTCTTCTCATCATGTTTCTATTTAGTAATGAAGTGTGTGTCCCATGAGGTCTAAGGTCTTCACAATCACTCTTTATTGTTGTTTTTTTCTTCTTGGCTGAACGTAGACTAAACTTGATGTGGATATATGTGATGTCATCTAGGAAAAACCAAGGCATGGTGAAATTTGACCTTTTTTTAGGTTTTGATACCATATGAAAGCTGGGTTCAAGCCCTTTTCAAATTTTTTGTCCATAGCTTGAACGAAACAAAAGTTATGGCCATCTTAAATTGGCTATTGATTTTCAGAAATAGAATTTTGAGAAAAACAGGTTTAAAGTGAGACGGGTTTTACTTTCACTTCACGGGTTTAACAAGCACTGTCTGTCAAGTCGGGTGCGCTATACTGCATCATTACACAAACAGACTAACTTCTGTTTCCATTGTTTATCATGGGCATAGTCTCTGAACTTTTGGTCATCCCTTGTATGCTTCGATAGCATGAATAGTGTGCCTTGCAGTTCATATTTAGAAAAGCGAGTGCAACGCAACTGTTCGCACACATGTGCATATAACAGACTATCATCGGACTTCTCATCTTTAGTAACTTCATCATCCAATTCTTCAGGGCGTATGTTTGCTTTTGACTTTGGTGGGGACACTTACATAGTTTACCATAAAATCACATTATAATTGTCCCAAATTATTGTTAATGTTCATAATGACTTTATCCTAGGCTGGAAGATTGTGTATCTTTCCGCACAACCGGGAGCTAATAATAGCCATAGATTGCGCTTTCCCTTTCTGTTTCCTCTGTTTTGTCAAACACTTCAAACTCATCGATGCAACTTTGTTAATTACTAAAGTGAACTTCTATATTAACTGTTTTGGACTGCTGTCTTGATTTGGGTGCAATACCTGTGAGTTGTTCAAAACAAGTTGCTGCTTCTCGTCAGGTTTGCGACTATGTTCCACCCATGTTTTAAATGCGCGTCCTTGAAAGCAGGCGGTTTTCTAATGGAGCCTATTTACTTGAACTTCTTAGGTAATATATCAATGATGTGACGTTTCAGATGCGTCTGAAATTACAAATACATATATGTAATTGTTTGTTCAAAATTATTGCTAGGGACAGTTTGGCAGTCAACCAAACTGTCCCGTGCACCACCCCCCCCAATAATACACCCCTGCTTTTAGCATAGCTTAGCATAAATCATTGAATATGATTAGACCATTAGCATCTCGTTTAAAAAAGACCAAAGAGTTTCAATATTTTTCCTATTTAAAACTTGACTCTTCTGTAGTTATATCGTGTACAAAGACCGACGGAAAATGAAAAGTTGTGATTTTCCAGGCTGCTATGGATAGGAACTATACTCTCATTCTGGCGTAATAATCAAGGAAGTTTGCTGCTGTACCACGGGTGTAGCAGGCGAAATGATATTACGCAGTGCCTGAAAATAGTCCTCAGCTAGGTAACTTCCAACGTGACCAGCACTAAGCCACTAAGGTAATAGTAAAATAGCTGGGGACTATATTCAGGCGCTGTGTAATATCATTGCACCTGCTGCACCCATGGTACGGCAGCAAACTTCCTTGATTATTACGCCAGAATGAGAGTATAGTTGCATATATTTGCATATATTTTGTAACAAACTTGTACAGTTTGACACTATGAACACTGAATTCATCTCCATCTAGCAGTTTTCTCATGTGCAAGCAAACTCAGGGTGGGTGGCCGGTAACACTGTGGGAAGTCCAGCACTGAGATGCTTGGATCTTGTTTTTCAAACTCAACTCATTTTCAGGCCTAGGTGAATCAGTGAGTATGAATACACTACTGTTCAAAAGTTTAGAGTTGGTAAGATTTTTTTTGGAAAGGTTTTTTTATTTATTTATTTTTTTTTTATTTGATCATGAATGCAGTTAAAGCTGTATTTTAAACAATTATTCCAATTCAAAAATTTTAAAACGTTAAAAAATTTTGTTTGACAGTATTGGCAAAGCTTAATTTGGTAACACTTTACAATAGGGTGTCATTTGTTAACATTAGCTAATGTATTAACTAGCATGAATTAAGAAAGGAACAATACATTTATTACACTATTTATACACTTTGTTGATGTTAGTTAATACAAATACAGTTGTTAATTGTTTGAGAAACCATTAATATGCTAATTTGCTGCTCAAGAAACATTTCTTATTATTATTAATGTTGAAAATACTTGTGCTGCTTAATATTTTTGTGAAAACTGTGGGATTCTATTAATGAATAAAAACATTTATTCAAAATAGAAATCTTTTCTAACATTCACACATCAATTTATTGCATCCTTGCTGAATAAAATTATTAATTGGAAAAAAAAAAAAACATACTGACTGCAAACTTGTGTAAAATTTATATTTATATTTATATTTATAGTCAAAAGTTTTTGAACAGTAAGATTCTTTTTTAAAGAAGTCTCTTCTGCTCATCAAAACTCCATTTATTTGATCCAAAGTACAGCAAAAACAGTAAAATTTTGAAAGATTTTACTATTTAAAATAACTGTTTTCTATTTGAATATATTTTAAAATGTAATTTATTCCTGTGATCAAACATACATTTTCAGCATCATTACGCAGTCTTCAGTCACATGATCTTTCAGAAATCATTTTAAGATGCTGATTTGTTGTTCAAAAGCATTCTTTGATGAATAAAAAGATCCAAAGATCAGCATTTTTTCTGAAATAAAAAGCTTTTGTAACATTATACACTTATATTGCTTTGCAATGATTTGTATTGTGAAATACACTTGAATTATACCATTCAAAGGCATCAGTATTTATTTTTGGGAAAGAAATTATAGAAATTAATGCTTTTATTTAGCAAGGATGGTTTAGATTGGTCAAAAGTGATGATACAGCCATTCATAATATTACAAAAGATATTTATTTCAGATAAATGCTGTTCTTTCTATTCATCAAAGAAACCTGAAAATATTATGCTTGGCAGTTTTTAACATAATAATTTTTTTGAGCAGCAAATCAGAATATTATTATAATATACAGATTTCTAAAGGATCATGTGATTGGAGTAATGATGCTAAAAAATCACAGGAATATTTTAAAATAGTTTAAATAGAAAAAAACTTTTTAAAATGTTACTGTTTTGCAGTACTTTGGATCAAATAAATGCAGGCTTGGTGAGCGGAAGAGACTTCTTCAAAAAACATTAAAAATCTTTAAGGTTTATGGAGAACTTGCAGTCATGTCAACCTGTCCACCTCTGACTCCCTCAGGGCCGAGGCAGTATTAAGAGCAGGAAGTTGTAAAAATCACACGGTAGTGCTCTCCAGACAAAAGAGGATCTGCTACTGTGTGCTCAATCGGTGTTCCCACAGTCACCACAGAGGAGAATCTCTTTACAGTCTGTCCCAATTTACCACATCACTCGCAATTCACAGGAGCGGGCGTTTTTTTTACTGTCATTTCCCACCTATTGCCAGTGCTTTACTGCAGACGTCACCCATTGAGTTATTGTCAGACTCAGACAAGGGTACTGCAGACTGTTAGTCTCTAATGATCTGAGCATCCAAAGTGTTGGAGTTTACACCTCTAAACATGAGATGTGATAGCAACACATGCATATTAAGGATACATTTTCCTGAGTAGGCTAATTATCATTATTTTACAAAATTACATAAAGTAATGCTATGATATTATAAAAATATTTCATCCTTATGAAACAGTCTCTTCTTATGAAACTTTTTTAAAACGTCACTATGTGATTCACTGAAGAAGGCTTGCTGCCGAGACGTCTGATTGTTGATTGCTCTGTTGCAAAATTAAATAAATAAAAAGTGATTAAGAAACTTAAGCGAGTGCAGATCCCTTATTTCAATATGATCCTTATGAAACAGAATACTCTTGTAATACCTTGTAGTTTTTAAAGCACAGAAATGGTTTTGGCAGCCACAAATCAGTTTGAATGTACAGCATTCAGCTCATTGAATGCTGTATCATGACATAAGCCAGACGAGGTTAATTTACGCTGAGACGTTCAGAAGCCTTTCAACTAGAATTCACCTGTAGCAGGTGGAGGTAAAATAAGCCGACACACCTGGATATTCAGCAGGTGCCTTTATTCACAGAACCATGGCTATAATACTGTTCACCTTTTTAACTGCTTAATTCCTAATTTTTTGTGCGGCGTGTTGGAAACAAGGATGTCTGTCCACGTTTGGCTATGTGTATGTAAACCCTATCCCTAAGTAGGATGTTCTGAAAAGTCATGACTGTGTCATAATTTTTATAGACAACATTATATAGAACTCATTAGTCTTACAGTATATTTAAACAAGTTTAGACTTGGTTTCTACTCACAAAAGCTGCATTTATTCAATCAAAACAGACAGTATTATAAAATATTATTGCACTTTAAAATAACTGTTTTCTATTTGAATATTTTAAAATGTATTTTTTTTCTGTGATTTATTTCTTACTCCAGTCTTCAGTGTCATATGATCCTTCAGAAATCATTTAATATGCTGATTTGTTGCTCAAGAAACAAGTTATAGTATTATAATTGTTGAAAAACTTTTTGTGAAAGCTGATGAACAGAAGGTTTATAAGAACAGCATTTATCTTAAATAGAAATCTTTTGTAACATTATAAATGTCTTTACTGCCATTTCTGAGCCAAAGGAGTTCTTTCAAATAAGAACGCTTACAAAATTTTGAATTTTATATGTATATACTTGCATGTATTCATACATTCATACATTTTTAAATGTGGCTTAAGTCTGTTTTGCTGCCACTGTCATATTTTATGCATTAATTCAGCCTTTTCACGTGCACACTTGCAGACATTATTTATTAGCGCAAGGTCTGTGAGGCTCAGACACTCCTGTCCACCTGCTGATGTTTTGTCTGGTTACAGGCTGTTTGATTTTAGATTTTCAAGATCATAATTCAGCAGGCTGTGTCTAGGATGGAGTATAATGACAGGAGCTTTGTGTCTGTAAGTTGATAAGTAGTCTTTAAGATTACAGTGCTGTTTGGTGAACAGGTTGGTGTTAAACAATGACAGAAGTGTCAGTGTGAATTACTAAAGTTGTGTCAGCTGTAAATGCTTGGGGATGTTAATGAGTAGAGCCTTAATTGTTTTCTGTCCTTCTTTAACCTTGTTATTATAATCATTGTTTATCTGGCAATGAAAAAGCAGGAATACATGAGGTAAAATGTTTCTATAAATATTTTTAATAGTCAAATTTGTCATATATATTTTTGGAAAGCATATATGTACACAAGTTCATCTACCACAGTGTTCAGGTGCAAAAATGTCAATAGTTGAAAAATGTTTCAAAAGTATTTTAAGAATTTTAAGCAAAACTGTCTATATACAGGAAGATAAACAACAAAACAGCTCTTCTAGATTCGGAATAACTGTACAGATGTATAAATACAACAGTTTTAAACTTTCATAGTATGGATGAACAAAATTCAAAATATATTCTTTTGTGTCCCACAGAAAAAAGTCATACAGGTTTAGAGCAACATGAGGGTGTTTCAATTAAACACTCTTCAAAATGAAAATTCCAAAAGGGTGTTTTTGCGGTGATGGCATAGAAGAATCATTTTTTGTTTCCCCAAAAAACCTTTCAGTGAACAGTTTTTAAAAGAACCTTCTGAAAAATCTAAGGAACCTTGTCTGTATTTGAAAGGTTCCATGGATGTTCAAGGTTCTTCACAGAACCATTGATGCCAATAAAGTACCTTTATTTTTAAGAGTGTAAACAAACATAGCAAAGCCACCATTATTCTTCTATCCTAAAGCACTGCCAAAGGTTTTGGGCTGTGTGGCTGTCCTAGTTCCCCCTCTAGCTTTAAGCAGGTGGTCTGATCTCCAGTGCAGGCAATGGGGACAGTGGCATCCTGCAGGATGATGCACTGTCTGGACGGGGGAATACAGAGCTGGCTGTGGAAGTCCACTGAGCCAGGGGTAGGTTGACGGAGGGAGGTGCAAAGTGTCCACTGGCCTTGTGGTGGCACTGTAGGGGTTTGAATAGCCTGAGAGGCTACCCATGCCCAGATGAGAGTACAGATGAAGGGGCAAGCGGGGCAACAGTGGGTAGGGGAGTCCAGCAGCCGCCTGACTCACCATGAAGGCACACAAGTTTGGATCCAGTGGGTTAGGCCAGTTCAGACTGTGGCGCTGCCTCTTGTCCTTCATCCTCCTGTTTTGGAACCAAACCTATAATGAAACAGAGGGATTAATGGTCTTAGTAAAGGACACAGTATGTTGGTGGGATTAGGTAATGGTAGATGTGCAATAAAATGTTCAGTTTCAGCAGGGATGGAGATCAGGTGTCTGATTTTATCAAGTTGGCAGTAGCCTCAAAATTAAAAGTTCTACGGATGTATTAATAAACAGCAGAAGTTAGTTTTTTTTTTTTTCAATGAGCGCTTTTTAATGCACTTTAAAATGCTGACTGTTGGTCCTGAGAAGCTTTTGTTGCGCCAGAGGTTGAGTGTGACATTTTGAATTACCTTTATTGTGGTCTCGGGCAAGTTAAGCGCTGCCGCCAGTTCGCATCGTCTGGGTCGAGACACGTAACTTTCTTTGCAGTATTCTTGCTCAAGACGGGTCAGCTGTTCCCTCGTGAAAGCAGTCCGGTGCCGCCGACTCTGGTCTATCCCATTCAGCAGTGAAATACGAGGGCACTCTTCTTCTCCTTGATCACTGTCAGCATGAGCAACAGTAGACACTGGCGACTCCCTGCCCTCTGCTACTGAAAAAGTTTACTTCACATTAGGCATTCGTT
This sequence comes from Cirrhinus molitorella, assembly GCA_033026305.1. NCBI lineage: Eukaryota > Metazoa > Chordata > Actinopteri > Cypriniformes > Cyprinidae > Cirrhinus > Cirrhinus molitorella. The sequence goes on along the minus strand of CM065117.1, from coordinate 23,825,798 downwards.
TACTTTGCGTATATCACATTTACAATCAGTAGTAACTTCCAGTTTCCTAAATGAACTCGCTACACAGATGTTGATTTTACACAGCAGGCCTATATACTTGACTTAAATGTGACACTGTGACGCGTTTTCTCCACTGCCTGTTGTTAAAATATGGATGGTGTAGACTACTTACGCATTTTATCGTTGATATCCACGTCCACGATCCAAATATTCCCCGAATGGATTTTCACAAGCTTCTCATAGTCCTCAAAACAGTCCCGGACCAGGCCCTCCCCAAAAAAGCAATTCTCTCTCGTCACTGCTTGTCTTCCGAGCCAAGTTCGTTTATGAAGGGAAAGATGAGTTGTTTTTGTAGTCGCTGTCCACCCCCCCTCCTCCCTCACCTCTGCATCTTTCAGGTCGTCCCATCTTGTTACTAATGAGAGACGCGCTCTATCCGCTGAGGCGCCGCCGGGGCGCGCGGACTGAGGGAGGTGTTAAATTGTCTTTGGTCTCCGACCGGCCTTTGTACTGTTTTGTTATGGAGAATTAAGATCGACCTCCCTTTGCATACTGTCACAGAGGCTTCCCCGTCGAGATAGGCCAACCCTGATTGTTCCTGGGCGTTTGATGTTTGTATTTTTGGAAGTCAATCATTAGAATCCTAATGTCCCCAAATTGCAGAGGTCTACAGTTTATAATAGGGATGAAAGCGTTTCAGGAGACGCAAGGTAAAGATTTATTTTAAAAAAGACAATTAATTGGAAAATTGTCTAAAAATGTGAGCATTAGCTAATGTTATATTAAACAAACAACGTTGCCAGACAGAATATGGTGGCGGACGATATTTTTATGAAGTATTACGCTTTTGCCCAGCACGTTACTGAAAGCTCAAAGGGATAGTTCATCTCAAGTCATCATTTACTCATCCTCATGTAATTCCATAATTAAATGCATTTCCTTCTTATGTGGGGAAAACTGTATTGTTAAATGTGTTGTTTTTAGTAGGCCTACTGGTTTTAGAACTTTATTAAAATCAGCAAATCATGACAGATTTTTCTTTTTTCTTTTTTTTTTGTAGAAGCATCGTAGAAGCTGTCAGGCACAAAGGTGCTGAGCTAAGATTGAAACTTTTGTCAATATATCCTGAAGTTTATATCAGCAACATGAACTAGTGTGAGTGAACATAAGCCAGCCTGTTGAATATTTTCAGTGCACTTTATTTATATATGTGACCCTGGACCACAAAACCAGTCTTAAGTAGCAAGGGTATATTTATAGAAATAGCTACAACCCATACATTGTATGGGTCAGAATTATCGCTTTTTCTTTTATACCAAAAATCATTAGAATATTAAGTAAAGATCATGTTCCATGAAGATATATATATATATATATATATATATATATATATAATTTCTACCGCAAATAAATACAACTTTTTGATTAGTAATATGCATTGCTAAGAACTTTATTTGGACAACTTTAAAGGCGATTTTCTCAGTATTTTTTCTCAGTATCACCTCACTTTCCAGATTTTTAAAATATCCAGATATTGCCCTGTCCTATCAAACCACATCAATAGAAACCTTATTTATTCAGCTTTCAGATGTTGTATATATCTCATTTTTTTAAACAAAAATTGTCCTTAGGGTCACATTCATGACTATAATACTCTTTGCTAATTAGAAACGTTGATGATACGTGCTTCAGTGCAGGTACAGCCAGGATAAAAATGTCATGTGACTGCAGGCGATGTGGATCATTAAGGGCTTCGGTATTTACCACTGTGGTTTAACTGGACACTAATCTTAAATAAAGGTTATATGTCACTCAGATTTTTTTTAACATTTATTTATTTAAGGTTAATATTTGTTGTGTTGTACATGTCGAAGTATAAGTATATATTATATTTCAGTATGTGTTCACGTTCCTATTTTAGAAGTAGTTTTGGATTATTAGTAGAATGGTCTTAATATTACTCAAAGGCTTTACATTTATTTAGCAAGCAAAATTAGTTGCTCTCTTTGTTTCCCAGTGACGCAGACTGTGGCATATCCAGTGTTCAGACAGTGTCTCAGACATATGCTTCCATCCATGGCGATTCAGATTAGCCCGATATCAAGCTGACGGTTGTATTGTTATACACCAGTGCTTTGATCACTTGTCAGTTAAGGGAAAGGCTCCACCAGGGCGGTAGTCTGTACCTGGAGACTGGGGCAGATATCGCATAGAGGTGACAGAAATTGCGCTTCCATCAACAGATAAACCGGTGTGTGTCTGCGCCACTTTAAAAAGTTGGGAATACTTTTTTTTAGCTGACTAAACCACCTATAATCTGTAGCCTACTTATAAGTGTTGAGAAAGACGTCCCCGTTTCTGATTAGTACACAATGACCAAGAAATGCACAGTTTGTGGGCGTGTCCATTTGGGTCCTTAGCATAAAACTGCAGTAATCTGCATAGTCTCAGACGCATTTGTTTCAAACAATGTACATAAAAAACAGACCTACGTGTTTTAAGTTTTTTTTTTTTTTTTTTTTTTTTGCTTTTGGTATTGTTTTGAAATGCTTTATTTTTAGTTTACAGTACATTTCGACTGTAATTAGTTATATTAGTGTATAGTATTAGTAACTTTCTTATGACCTTCATTAGAAGAAGTAGAAGAAATGTATATTTAATTATGAAAGTTCACCTAATATTTAGATGTACATTAATTTATTTTAAACATCTCAAATTGCCTTTATTCTATATATTGAAATGTTCAGCGAAGTTTCTTGTCTTGGTTGTACAAAGAAAGGCAAAAAGTAATTTAATTTTTTTTTTCTTCTTCTTTCTCTTCGTATAGGCATAAGAAAACTAAAGATATGTTACAGGGGTGCCTTTGCTCTGTAGCCTGGTCCTTTTGCTTTCCTTCCTCTTTATCCTTAACTTCTTCCTTCAGAGGTTTAAATCTAAATCTATCAGACACACTATATTTTCCTGTAGTAGTATCTGAACTGTAATACACATAGGTGCATCTGAACCGTTGATGGACTGGTAGCGCTGGACACAAAGGTGCATTTTGAGCATGTAGAGCAACTTGCTATGGAGCAGATCTCGTCGTCCAAAATGCATAATTTACTTTCATTGTAACGTTTCTTAAAAATAGTTTATTGTTACAAAGTTTAAAGTTTTACATATATGGATGTTATTTTATATAGCAGCCTAAGTGGCACGCTCATATATATATTTTTTTTATATCGGGGCTCATAGCATCACCTGTCTCTTCAACCGCTAAAGTAGATAAACTCTCATTATGATGCATGCATAACGCAGACCTGTACACTGATCCACAAGGATTTGCGTTCACGTGAAATTTTAACGTAGTACCGCATAAAAACTAAATTTTGGTCATCTGCAAATTATAGTTTCCCGCTCCAGCCAGCCAACACACCTGGCTGTTCAGGTAAAGGTCGTGATACGCTGATTCACACGTGGCTCATTTGAACTGAAATTTAAACTGTACACAAGGAGCAGGATAAAGCACCTAAATAGTAAGCAACAGCGGCAGAATGCTTGTTTAAAAAGATAGAAAAAAAAATGTGGCTTGCCAACAATAATATTAATGTGTTATGTACATATTTAAATACAATTTTTGATAAAAAAAAATGTTTGTTTAAATAATTCGACATTGATCCAGTCGGTATTTTTAAGCTTTTTGATAGGCTTTTCCATGATCAAGTTTCGTATCGGCATTGCTAATTATGGTTCCAGCTCAGAAATAAAGTGTCATAGTTTAAACTTCTCTACATTATGTTCCTGTTGTCAGTTTAACGCTAGAAATTCAAAAATTAGACATTTATTTGGTTATTGAAAGTCTTTGTGTTCATAATGTAATAATTATTTTTTACAAAACACATTATCCTTCGCGAAACTTATGCACACATTCCTAAGTGCACATATCATCCTTAAATATGCCATGCACTTCAATTAATTTTTTGAAATAAAAACATTTGAGGATTAGAAATTGATAGAAAAAAAACATGATTACACGAATCATCCTACACCCTCAGAAAATACCCTCAAAATTATATATTTGTACGTTATTTAACCCCTAAAAGATTAATACTAGTACCTTAAAAGGATTAATTAAAATTATGTCATCATTTACTCACCCTTAACTTGTTTCAAGCTTCTATGAGTTTTTGGTAACAGTTTGTTTTCTCCCTATTAAGTAGTTGCTTATTAATGGTTGTTTATTAGTACTTATAAAGCACATATTAATTCATGGCCATATTTCAGATCCTCTAACCCTAAACTTAACAACTACCTTACTAACTATTAATAAGCAGCGAATTAGGAGTTTATTGAGGCACAAGTTGTATCTAATAGTTATTGTGAGAACTGGTCCCCAAACTAAAGTGTGACTGAATTTTTTCTACTGTTGAGCTCAAAAGAAGATATTTTAAAGAATTTTGGTAACCAGTCAGTTGACGGTAGCCATTGACTTCCATAGTATTTTTTTTTTCATACTATGGAAGTCAATGGCTACCGTCTACTGTTTGGTTCCCAACATTCTTTAAAATAGACTCTTTTGTGCTCAGCAGAAGAAAGAAATTCATACAGGTTTGGAACAGCTTGAGGGTGAGTAAATAATGACAGAATTTTGCTAAATATGATGCTAAATATGCCTCTTTTAAGGGTACTGCCCCAGCAGTCTGTGGTATCCGTACAATATGGTAAATTTTTTTGCACAATATTTGACTATACAATTAAACGTTGTTTTTCAAAAGCACTTCAAGTTCCTCATAGATACTGTATATCAATTGCACTGCAGTAATTATAATACTGTAGTCATTATTTTGCATTCTAGATTTTTTTATCGTAATTAAAGAATAATGATAAAGATGATAAAGTTTATGTATTCCCACTTTACATGTATTAATCCTAATAACAGTGAGGTATAATGTAAATACATAATGAACTTAAAGCTATACTGCTTGCATGTGAAGAGCATGTTAGAGAAATGTGCATTAAGTTTGAATGTTCCTATAGTCTAACCAAGAGTTTGCCATTAAGATCAGTTGTTATCAGAAAGCAGTATAGCTAGGAAGCTATAGTTGGATGTACTGTATGCAATTTTATGATATGTTGTCTAATGTATCTAGGCATTTTGGAAACAGATTGAGAGCAGTAGTCAGGCATTCTGCACTGGAGTGCAAGATTGTTGTGCTTTCCAGAGGGGCTGCAGTTCACCTGCATAATTGCATTATGGCTTAACATTCAGATAATTTGAACCACAATTATTACATATTTTCCTAGGTACATTCTCTCTTTTCCACAAAATCAGTATTTTTTTTCTCCCTTGCCACAGTAATTTGAGGCCCATATCCCACCAACCCTGAAGAAACTGGCTTCCATGAATTATTATTGAATGCAAATATTTTCTGGTCATAACTTCTCCCATCCTTCTCACCAACCTTTCTTACTCTGTTGTCTACCCTCTGTTTCTACTATACTGAAACCTACAGGTCTCAATACAGAGACTGTGTTTTAGTGTGTCTGTATAAATACAGAAAATATATTTTATTACTTTTTTAGATGATACTTTTTTGGACAGCTATCACTGTACTTATATCAGTGGCATAAGGACATGTTTTTACAGACAGCTGGTGTTCTGTAATTCACATATCCTGATGTTATTGTCAAAAACTCATTAACTATTCTGATTTAATTATAAGCATACATTGTCCTCACATCATCACCGTTGTTCTTTCAATATGTCCTTGATAATTGTCATGTCTTCACATAATAACACTGTAACAAACGTTTAGTCTGTGCATTTAACTTTTAGATTTTTATTATTTCCATTTGATCAATTCTGGATTCTGACTAAAGGTCAATATATTAACGTAAATTCTGACTATATACATCAAACGAATTGGCTTTTAGGATAGACGTGCAAACATAATTTGGTCATTTTATAAATGTAAAGGGGATGAATACATTGACTTTTCTTTGTAAGTCAGCGTTTAAAACTATAATGTGTTTTTAAAACTTCGCCATTGATTTTTCCAATTCCTTGCGCGTTCTCAAGCAGAAAAACGATCCAAGTACAAAGGCGCCTCTGAACAGATTGAAGGATGCGGCGGTCAGAGTAAGAATGTATGATTTAACTGGATGGAATTCTTGGTGGGAGCTCAGTTTTAAACTGTGGGTCTATAGTAGCAATCAGTGGTGTTGCTCAGACACAAAAAATACCGGTATTAATAGGCGATATATTTTCTTTTCACGCTACAATTTCTAATTTTGTCGTCATCACTGTGATTTATAGGTGGATGTAACATTTGTTTTGTACATTAAGCCTTTTAACTTAGTGTACTATTTATAATAATATTTCAGAAAATAGGACAAATTTAAACTATAATGTAAAAGTGATTAGATGCGATGTGATATTATTATTATTATTGTGTGCAGAACAGTATATTTATGCGCAAACCAACATTCGCAACGACTGCAGTGAGCTGCTCCATATCTTACATGTATAAAGAGAAACTGGTTTCATTGGCCAAAGCATTGTTGTAACTGACATTATAAAATATGTAATATGTGACTGCAATGCTACAGATTAGGCTAATCTACCTACCTATCTATCTATCTATCTATCTATCTATCTATCTATCTATCTATCTATCTATCTATCTATCTATCGATTTGCATGCAGGTTGCTCCATATTTTGAGCATTATTTTTGCGCTATGATAAAACATGATGTAATGCTGTCCATATTAAACAGGTTGCATGCTACTAATATTTAACTAAAGTGCTGTGGTACCCCCAGCCAATGTCATATATGTTAAAATCCTATGAGAGACATTGCATCTCAAAATTCTATATTAAAATAATGGGTATACAGCTAGTCAAAATGACATTTAACGAAAGACCCTTTCAAGAAATAAGACTTTTACTATTTAATCACCAGAATTCTTTATTGTGTGCTTCCTTAAACGTTTTAGAAAAAGTTGAACAAGCAGAAGTTAGCTTACACAAAAATGAAAAATGCTATCACCGTTTACTCACACGCATTTCTTTAATCAATGGATCACACAAGAATATCTAAATATGTTTTTTTTTTTTTCTTATTCTCTCTCCCATACAGTGTACTGTGTAAATCAATATAGGGTCCATTGTCGTTATTAAAAATATCTTCTTTTGTGTTCCACAGAAAGTCACAGAGGGTGAGTACATGATGACTAAATGTTCAATTTTGGCGCCTAAAAATCCCTTTAGGTTAGAAAAAGACAGTGCTCAGACAAATGACAGTAACAATAATGTCTATTGTTTTTCTAAGGTATCTAGCTAAGGCCGCCTGACAAAGTACAGCAAATTAAACAATGCACTCTAGAATGTCCATGATAAAATCACGTTGCAGTCTATAGTGGCATTATCGAAACATAATTGAGTTCAGTATAAATATATGAGTCTGTGCAGAATATAAAAAATATGAAATACTAATCAGCAGTTTTGCAACAGGGTGCCACCAGGTGCCACAAATCCTGTCGCTGTATTTTTCAATGTGAAACGGCTGTTTTTTTTTTATCGTTATAAACATCTCACTAAACAGACTTAAATGAATATTCATTATTTGTCTCATTCATGTTAATCAATCTTAAACTGAAGCATACTAAAGTTGTTCATTTTAAACCATTCACTGTAGCGTTTGGTATGCATCAAAAATGCGATTTAGAAAGAGAAATGAACTCGAACTTTTCTTGTAATTGCATTTAAAAATGTTCACCGAAACGTTTGTAATGTTTTTTGTATGTGTGTAATTTTGCAACAACTTAGAAGTTCGAGTTGATCTAAGCATGAACCATCTCATTAAGTATGCAGACATTGACACTAGTGTAAACGCACACTGTTTGTTAAAGAAACACCGCACACCTCATCTACAGGGTACCTTTTGTTTTACGTTTAAAAGAAATATCGCTTTTGATATATTTAACTAGCCTACTGCATCTGTTCACGTGAAACGTATAGTCAGTTCGCCTAAAGCTTACAACGCAAAACTTAGCTATTCATGTCAAGTTCGCGTAGCGACATCAGTACTCGTTCATGTATTTTTTAGCTATCATTTGAACTTTCTAGCTTACTTTGCGCTAAAACTGTTTAATGTTGTTTAATTAATATACTGATTATCAAACTTACCCTGTCCAAAATGAACACATATGTGTCTGTCTTCTGAAGATGTTAGATAATTTATGCTGGACGGACTGTACACACGGTTTCTTGTAAGACCCCTTGCACGTGGGCAGGGCGTTTTACAATTAAACCATTAAGGCATTTCCTGGGTACAGTAGCTGCCTCGCACAAACACAACGTGTTGTGAGGTTGCTCAGCTCTGACTAAACACAGAATGGCTCGTGTCTTGAACCCAGAGTAACAGCTGTGCAGTGGTAATGGGAATGCACTGATGATTCACAGTGTTTAAACAACATGAAAAGCGACTAGTGAATTATTTTCGTCTGGTTTTCAGTTGAGTTTCATTCAGTTAAATGACATTCTTGCTTGAGTCATTTCTTTGAGATCTAAGCAATTTTGTTTACCGTCAGGTTGCTTTATTATTCCAGCTCGATTCGGAGACCTTGAACTTGGATAGTTTGCCTAAGGAGGGACAGCTTCTATCATTGCCTCCTAAACAGGCCCTTCAGGGAGGGCTATACTCATCCCTTTAAACTTGGCCTTGACCTTGAGGGCCTTTCCTGACCTCTATGTAAAGACGACTGTCTGGGGAGGTGTGTGTGGGAAGAAGGATTCAATGGAAAGGCTGTTGTTGTTCCCTGTACACAGTTTTCAATACTTATTTCTATACACAATGAAACGTCCTTTACGTTTTTAAGCGTAAGAAAATATATTTTAGAAAATAAGTATTTATATAGGACACCTTTGATATAGCGGGCCTGCCCTAAAGGGTAAACATTTCTGATGGTATTTCTGAGGCATGTTACATATGTATTTAGACACATCTTCCTTGTAGTCCTAAGAGGTTTGTTTTTTGCTTACAGAGGAGTCTTTTTTAATATTATTCACCGGATCACTGTTTCTAGAGGTAAAATAATTTTGGTCGAAGAGAGAGGGTTCATAGTTTTAATCATTTGTATTTTTTAAAAAGATAATTTTAAGGGAGAACGTCCAGTAACTGATAAAATATGACTTTTTTTTTTTTTTTTTTTTTACTTTTAAACATATACATATACATATATATATATATATATATATATATATATATATATATATATATATAGAGAGAGAGAGAGAGAGAGAGAGAGATTTTTTTAAAGCTGCAGTGTTCTATGTATATATTTTTGGGTGACACTTTACAATGTGTCATTTGTTAACATTAGTTAACGTATTAATTAACATGAACAAACAATGAACAATAGATTTATTACAGTGTTTATTAATCTTTGTTAACGTTAGTTAATAAAAATACAGTTATTATTAGTTAATGTTAGTTCACAGTGCATTAACTAATGTTAACAAAAACAACTTTTGATAATTTTAATAATGCATTAGTAAATGCTGAAATTAAATGTTTTAGAAGTGTTGTTCATCCTTAGTTCATGTTAACTGTAGAAAACTTATGCTAACTAATAATACCTTGTATTGTAAAGTGTTACTATTTCTTGTATTAAAGTTAAGAATGTTAAAATGCACCAAAGTGACGATAGAGACATTTGAGTAACAGCTGAAGAGGGAACCATTTTGAAAGTATTTTGCCTCTTTATTTCAGCGGATTATTTCAAGTATGACATTTCATAAAATGGTACGAGGCGTTGTTCGAGCGTATATATGAAACAAGTTATGATTTTTCATTTTTTATGGTAATGATAAATAATTTATACATTTGGCACTGCTGATTATGGGCCTTTAAAATGTCTGTAATGATTTAAAGGCATTCCGGCGTGTGCTCGGCCAATGTGTAATTAAATCCTAAATAAAAAGTATGACCTATTTAAATATTTCTATTGCTTTTTGCAATGAGATGTTGGGAGAAATCGTTATAGCATTTGATGATCAGCAAGGGAGCTGCCATGAATATCTCTCTATAAATTATATTATTTTCATGTATGTACGCGTATCTCTTCAGTTCAGATGACATATTCAGTGCGTAAGATGACACATGAACAAGTATTAGAAAAAAAAAACTATTTAATATGTTTTCAACATATATTTTGGCCATATTTGTTGAACGACATAATTAAGATTAAAATCTATTTTCTTACAATAAATGATTCTTAAAATAACAAATAACATGTACATAAGTTTACATGTACTTTTCCAAAAAAAAAAAAAAGAAAGAAAAAAAAAAACAATACAATTGATAGCTCAGTGAGTTAATGAAAAGGAAGCGTATTAGTGTATTAATGCATTAACTTAATGCAACAATAAGGTAGTATTTTAGGACTACTTTTAGACATCTAACCTGGGCTTGACAAAAAAAAAATCTTTGACATTCTTCAGTCAAGGTTTATTTTATGCGTCACGTGGTACAGCTCTTATCCAATGAAGGCACTGCAGTGCAGACTGAAGTCCATTGCGTCAATGCAGCTGTACCAATGTAACTGAGTGTCCTGCTTCGGACTTGAGTCTTTGCAACATAATTTTCCGTCCGAATGGTGAGCGTGCTATGACCACCTCCCTGGTCCTGAATCCTCGCTGGGCGGACACGGTTATGTTTGTGTATGAAAACAACTTGGATGAGCTAAAGAACATGGAGGGTCTGGTTGGAAGCGGCAATTTTGCAGCCAACCAGTGCAGGAATCTGATGGCCCACTCGGCTTTGAGTGGCCACCCGTCTAGCCTCGTTCACGGCTCCAGCTATTCCACTGTGGACGTATCGACTTCAAGTTCTACAGAGTCGGCCAAGCAGTGCCCACCTTGCCCAACGGTTCCACAGGCCTCTTCCACCGGTCCCATCCCGTACGGCTACTTTGGCAACAGCTATTATCCTTGCAGAATGGGGCGGGGTTCCCTCAAGTCCTGCACGCAGCCGAGTGCACTCAGCTACACTGCAGAGAAATACATGGATACCCCGGTCACATCTGAAGAATATCCTAGCAGGGCTAAAGAGTTCGCTTTTTACCACAGCTACCCAAGTCCCTATCAGTCCATGGCCAGTTATTTGGACGTGTCAGTGGTACAGACGCTTGGAACCGGAGAGCCGCGACACGACAGTCTCCTGCCTATGGATAGCTACCAACCCTGGGCTCTGGCTAACGGATGGGGTAGTCAGATGTATTGCTCCAAGGACCAGAGCCAGGCGGGACATCTCTGGAAGTCTGCTTTAGCAGGTACGTTTTAAACCATGTTCCGACTGAAATGGGAATGTTCAAAATTAAATTCTTAAGCGTTAAGGTATAGCATAAGCTCTCACAAATATCCAAGGAAAATTATGTTACTGTTCTGGTCAGACAGAAGACATATTTTATTTTAGATAACTACAGATTTGAAATGTCAGAAACAAGAGCACCAATGTGCCTTCATTTTCTAGAGAACACAAGACTCATAAAAGTAAAAATTTGCTAACCAAATAACGCCTAAAACGAATTAGTAATTACAAAGATAAACCCCGAAAATCTGCATATGTAAAATCTGTTGAAATGTAGTTTAGTTCGAAAATGAATGAGCCCATTAATAATAAACCTTTTTGTTATTCGTTCCAGATGTTGTGGCCCACCAACATGACGGGGGCTCATTCCGTCGAGGTAGAAAGAAGCGGATACCGTACACAAAAGTGCAACTCAAGGAACTGGAGAAAGAATATGCAGCCAACAAATTCATCACAAAGGACAAGAGGAGAAAGATTTCAGCGGTAACCAACTTATCCGAGCGTCAAATCACGATTTGGTTTCAAAACAGGAGGGTTAAGGAAAAGAAATTCATTGCCAAAGTTAAGAACAGCGCGCCATAGTGCAGAGCTGAGTCTCTGTTTTTCTCGGTGACTTGAAATTAAGGAAAGCAAAAAGTCGTGGCGAGGACTTTTCTTGGACTGGGACTGAATGTTTTCTTTTCCCAGCGCATTTACACCAAACAAATAAATGGACGGACTCAGAAATTAATAGTCTAAATGAAATGGAAAAAACATGAAAGGACAATATAGCTTGTAAATTAAGCACGTGCCTGCCTATATGTAACTGTGCTCGTTTGAAGTCTTTCTGTCCTCTTTAGCTTGCATTTATTGTTAGGTATGTCAGTGTTGTTATTGTTGTTGTTGTCGTCGTTGTTATTGTTGTTGTTGTTGTTGTTGCTGTTGTATTAGTCTTATAGCTTATTACCCAATACATGTCAGTACTTATATACTATGTTTATATCGATTGTAAAACATAAGAACATATATCACAAACCTTAATAAATGTGTTAATTTCATTCAGTGTTTTCTAGAAAAGTAAGTCGGTGTTTTTATGTATGAGCCGTATCGACTCTTTTTAGTCCTCTGTTTGCCAAATTACTGTTGTCATTGATGACATTGTGAAAGAAATCAACAGTTTCTGTCATTAATTATGAAACTGTTTTAAAAAATTTACAACACTCAGTTTTTAATTCTTAAATAGAAGCTGTTTTGGGGCTATGTTTGATTTATTTCGAAAGCTATTCGTTCATTTGAGTGAATGTAAAAAATCCTGTTTGTCTCTTGACATTTTACATTATACATTTGGTCGTATGATTCAGCAAAAATATCGGAAAGTTAAATCCTTTATTGTTTTACAATGTGAGGCGTTTGAGCACGCATACAAAGCGCCTTTAACTTTTTTGTGAACATTTTAAAAATTTGTTATGGTATTGTATAACAATTTAGAACAGTTAACAGTCGCTGTGTGTATCCTACCAGTTTTCATATACATTCATAAAGGATGCACACTGGTTTTTAAACTTAACGATATGGGATTTCCTCCTCACGGTTAGAGCAAGAGCGGGAGTGTTTTGATGTTTGCAGAAAAGGAGGGGGCGCTCGACTACAGAAGATGTACTAAATCAGCCCTTAACCTTGACCTTGAAAGTCACATGCTTAAAGATAAGAAATAGCTGTTGTTTTTCCCGAAACTATGAATTTTCAAGAATACCCATTCAAACTACAACATATTCCTATCGCCTTCAGTTTGGGGGCTCTTCATATTTGAACGCAACTGTCTGTCAATTCCCTCACGCCAAATGAAACGCTAGTGATTTCATACTAAGATGCATTAGTGTACACTGAAAATATACTCTAGGTGCCTTATATACTGCTATATAATATCTCTTGAGCTCAGAAATGTAAACTCCTTCCTCATCATTCCTAGATTTATGTACGATGATCTCTTTTTATAGTCTCCAGCAGGCCTAATTTACGTTTCTGCCCAAGTCCAAACAGTTTAATTGTCAGACAGTGAACAGAGCCGCAGCCTATTGCCTTTGCTACCTGCACTTAATGTCGGTCTAGATTAGTAAGGGTGTAAAAGGTCCGTCGTTACTCAGGGGCTTCACGTTGTCACCTTCGAGAAGCTCCAGTGCACTTTCAAGTTGTGCTCTTCCTTCTTTCTTTATTCAGTCTACATCCGTAGCGGTGAAGGGTCAGCACAGAAAAGTCATATATTCTACTTGCATCAATTTAAGTAAAAGCAAATTGATGCTGATAAGTTTTATTTTTATTTTTTTCTGGAAAGAATGGATGGTCAAGTTCTGCAGTGGTTAGTTCTCGTGGTCAAATTTAAATGCGCATATTTATGTAATTTCCGTATCTTCAAAACACGAGTATATGCGCAGTATAGTCTGCATTTTCCTAATATATTTTTAACATCAAGGTTTAGCATAGCAACCAGGAGAAATGATTTGGTATAAAAATGTTCTAAGCTTCTCTCAAACTATATAGCAATATATGCGCAGGAGGCCATAGCTCCTGGTGTTATTCTGTGTGGATCTTTTGTTACATTTTTATTTTTAATTGGAGCATGGCATACAAGCACAGGGAAGTCTAACAATTTTAAGATTTCTGAATCACTAAAAGAGTCACTTCTGTCGAACATCAGTAGGCCTTTATTACTTTGAATCTGACATTCTAATTAGGTTTTTGCCAAAGATAGTAGAATTCTAAAATTATTTTTAAATTGATACATTTAACTCCTACCTTCCTTAGACAGCCCAGGGGGCCATAAAATGTCCAAGTCCTTCCTTCCACTTCTAGTTAACATTGAACTTGACAAAAGCGTTCAAACAAACGGTGCGTCTGCTTTTGAGTTTACATTGTGATTTAATGGCGACTCTATTTTCTCTTTTGAAAACGCACAAAGCGCAAAGCTCACCCAATTTTAGCACTAACAATAAAACTGCCACTTTTGTCGAGAACTAAAATTCTTCCTTTGCTGTCGTTCTAAGATGGGGTTTGTTTTCTGTGGGGTCGATGAGGAAACCCAAAAACTTGTCGACATGTCTACATTTCGCCTACGATTAAATATTAGTCACTGCAATAAAAAAGTATGTACAGGCCACTGTGTAAGTGAAAATAAAATGCAAAATGAGTAATTTAATATTGAAGTTATGTTTCGTTTTTGTCTGCGTGAAGAGGCTGTATGCCTCAAATGTAAAAAAAAAAAAAAAAAAAAGATAAATTGTGACCAGACAGCGACGAAATTTTGCAGTTGCTGCCACACCAGCTATTTGAGTCAGGAATGTCAGATTCATCTCTCTCAAGTTCACGTCCAGATCCCCTCCCCCACGTTGTCTGTTGCCTCCAGCCCTAAAACAACTCTTCCCCCATGTCTGCATTTCGGACAGGCTTTTGTTAAGCGGCGGACTTCACAGTTGAACTTGAGACATCTTGTAAACAATAAGTAGTCTGGACCTTGTCTGGCCAGAGGTTGTCAATAGACCTGTAGAGTAACGCGAGGCCTCCGGAAAAAAGGGGAGAGGAAACGACTTCACACGAAAGGCCCCCAACGACGGAGAAATGTTCACGGTCATAGTTGACTTTCTGTGCGATGATTGATATATTGGCGTTATTGTCATGGTGCAGTTGGTCAGCACTTAGCCAAAGCTGGCCCGCATCTTTGCATTAAAGGTCAAGTTCAATGCCTTGCTCAATTACTTAATTAATGCAATTTATTGGCAGGTTTTTCTAACAATCTGGCGTTCAGAGTGGTCGTAAATATTGAAACTACTCTCTTTTCTTTGCTCTGTTCTAGTTCCCGTAATTCCTTCGAAGCTTTTATGAAATTGAAATTTCCAGTATAACTGAACAGAGATTTAAATGGACTGTTTCAATACTTCTTTTGTAGGAATAGCAGTCCAATCCACTGTAAAAAGAGGTAACCCGCAATTGTTACGTTAAAGAGCTATTCTTACCTGATCTTATACACTTATATTTAGTTTTGATGGTGTAAACTAATTTATTTAGGTTGATTCAGTAATTTTAAATATGTTTTTTATGTTTTTAAATAAAATCAATTAATTTAGATTTATTTAGGTTACCGTTTTTCAGTCTGTGGATGGTTGTGATGTATCTTCTTTGCAAGGTTCATATCAGAATAGATACTTTTAATCTTTGTGGTACATTTATTTAACTATTGATTTTGTAAGAAAATTAGGTTACACTTTATTTTAAGGTGTCCTTGTTACAGTGTAATTATACTGTACTGAGTAATAATGATTACTATATGGTTAGGATTAGGGTTTGGCTTATGGTTACTTGCATGTAATTATGCATAACTGATTGTTATTATAATAGTAAATACATGTAATGTGTAACAAGGACACCTTTGAATTACGTACTACCGAAAATTACATAAACACAACCACATTCGTATAGGGTTAATGTTTTAATACGAGAGTAGTGGGGCTATAGGAAAAGGGTTGATTATTTTTTATCATGTCTGGAAGAGTAATAGACCAAAAAAATAGTAAAGGGAAGATAGGAATATCAAGCGATTTTTTTTTTTTTTTAATATTTATTTTAATTACATTTAACATAAAATTAACACAACTTACATAGAAAGTATTGCACTGAGGTTATTTTATTACATTTGATATTTTGTCAAATGCACTGACGTTGGATTTCCATATGGCAAGTTACATGACGGTAAATTGTTTGAAGTTGTGTAGTATAAAACCTAAAAGTGCACTAGCTTAATCTTTTTTATTAACGTTTGATTAGATATTGTTTGAGTTTACAGTGTAGTGTACAGCGTACAGTAGCGCCTATAGATGCTTGTCACATGTAAGCATTGTGTAATTCTGTTATCTGTAATTCTATTGTAAGTCTAATTTACTTATGTGTTTGCTTAATTACATTTTTTATTGCCGAAAAAAAAAACTATTTTTAAACTATATTTAAATTCTGCCTGTTTTATCAGTTACTTTGGAATTTATTATTTTATTTGTAATTCAGAACATTCAGGTCGCTTTTCTTCTTGGGTTGAATGATTCTGACGGGATAAATTAGGGGTATACCATATTTTCAAATGGCTGTAGGGTAATGTTGAAGAAACCAGTGTATTAAACAGAGGTACTTGGGCAAATTCAAATACTTCACCATCATCAAACCTTATTCGTTTTGCCGTGGAAAGCGTAATTAAAACAGCAAAACAAACTCTCAGAATTGTTTATGTAATGCATTTACAAGATTATGATTCATCTGGCTAAACCAAACGAAATCAGTTGCATTTGTTGTTGCTATATTGTGCACTCTTTAGTGTTGCCAACATTTCCATCTAATACGTGACTTAATTTTCTCGGTCTTGAAGTGATGTCAACAACAGAGCCGTTTACGAGCCTCCTTTTCCATTCATTCATTATCAATGCAGCTGGATATGACTTAGGCCAATTAAGGTTAAAGCATTAAAGTTCCGAAAAATCCAAATAAAGTCCAATACATGTCAAGCATTACATTTACACAAAAAGAATTTAGTTTACATTTTAGTTTTTACTTATTTAGAGAGTTCTAAGCACGGTTCTGTTAGGGGGAGAAAAGGTAGACATGTTATTTGATCAAGAATGGGATATCTGCGTGAGAAGCATGATCCTGGCAATGCCCTTATGATGTCCCAATGTCGCAGACATTTATTTAATTATTTAGCTCCAAAACAAACTTAACCATATATATATATATATATATTTATTTTCTTCAAGACTAGTCACATAGTCACAAAATATAGAGGTATCCTACGTGCATGAAATGATTGTCAAAACAATTGTTCAGGAGCCCATTTTTCATTTTAAGGCTATGAAAGAACGTGGTTTAAATTAGTGATTATAATCTTACTGAACACAGGAGGAGCTTGGTCATAGCTCTTTTCTTGATGGAGAGAAATGCCAGCCCGCCTAAACAGACATTAACATAACTGTATGGCAGTAAAATAACCAAATGTATTGGCATGCAACATGCAGCTCATGTGTGAAATTTTACAGGGCACTACAATTATGCTGACCTTATAAATCGGAGTTTTGGAAGAAACAGAGTTCTCTGATACTGTGAGCTCTAATTTATTCCATTATTTTCTGTGACACCGAAATCATTTACACTTTTATGTCGAGCTTTATATCGTAGCGCACAATTGCTTTAGGGATACGATACACCCGAAATACCCATTCTTAAAAGCTTTGGTTAATTTGCGTGTGGTTTGAAACACATTTTCTTAGTTGTTGTAGTAAGCGCTAAAGTGTTGTGAATTTTGTGATTTTTGCGAGACTTGCCGCCTTGAGGTCCAATAAATTCACCACTTAATTCTACACACATATCTCATATCTTAGCTCGAAGTTCAGACGTTGGAGCATCTGGTTGGCTGTGCGGGGATTTGTAATGGACAGATGCATAAGCCAGTTGGCACTCCAAGGATGCGATCCAATTGTGACCATACGCGCGCTTATATATGACGTAGGCATCTAGAGCCCAGTGTGTCGAGGTACAAAACAATGACCAATCGACCTCGGTTCCATTTTTTTTTCAAGATAAACGCATGTACTATGTGTATCTGTGCTTCAGGATGAAATGAAACCATGCGTTTATCTTGAGCTGCTTTCATTCATTCGTTTAAAAATAAACACAAATATTTATAAAATCATTTAAAGCCGTAATTTTTTTTTTTTTTTACAGTTTGTAAATATTTAATATCTTTCATCACCACTTTAATCACAAGAGAAGGTGTCATTTTTATATATAACAGTAAGTTTGAAATATTTTCACGTTGAGAACTTGTGATCATATATAGCCATTACAGACATCTTCACATTATTTTAGTTTCGTATTGTTTCTTATTGATCGGTCTTTTTTGTCAGGTTATAAATAAAATCGCAACAAGTGAGAATAACTAAATTAATTATGTTTTGGATTTTTTATTAGGCTATATAATGTTACTGCTATAAATTGAATTTTAAACGATGTATTTTTTTTCATGTAAGAACTCTTGTCTGCGTTAATATTCAGTGAGATTTTACAGTGTGCACATTATAAGCTCTATGGCAACATAATAGGACTAACAATACAACCATTTTATTTATTTATTTATGTAATTAATTTTATTTATCAATATTTTATCTATATGTATATAAACGTGCAATTTTACAAAGTAATAAATCATTTAATTTCGTTCTTGACTATATGAAACTATTATTATTATTATTATTTATAACGAAACACTGTTTTCAAAGTGTTGTACCTCGGGATATGTGGAAATGGTCATGAGCAATCCACTTAGAGGGATAGTTTACTCCCAAATGAAAAAAAATAATTATAATTTACTTACCTCCTCGTTGTTCCAACTCTCTATGCAGTTCTATGCAACACTCTGACAAAAGTGTATTGTAAAACATCTTTGTTTTTGTTTTTTGTTTGTGGTATGTTTTTTCAAAAGTTTTATTTTGTGTTTTGCATACAGGCCTGGAACTAAATGATGTTAGCAAGTTATTTGCAAGTTTTTGGGGTGAAAGTCGTATGTAACAGCGTATGATGTCAGTTAACTGTCTGCGTTACTCTTTAATTGCGGAGTAATAAAACTGAGGAATGTACATTGTTCACGAGTTTGCATGAACATTGCTGACATCTACTGGCAATAGATTGTTACTGCTTACAACTCAGAGGTTGTCCCATTCTGATTTAATGAACGCTCTGCTTTTCTTTGTGTTGTGGAATGCAGTGCCGGATTTTAGCTTTGAAAGCAACATCTATCTTCCGCTGTAAGATGTTTCTGTCTGAGAACAGATCTGCGAGAGTGAGGGAGAGAGAAACACACCGCTAAAGTAGTCAAGTGGTGAATTCTTGGAGGTTTGCCCTTCACAGTCCGGCAAGGTCACAGCAAATTTCATTGTGGAGCCTCTGATTTGAACACGACTTGGAATTTTACGATTCTGAAAAAGGCGCTCAGTCTCCCGATGACGACACCCACTGCGGGGTTTACGGGAAGCCTCTTTATTGAATTGTTCTCGCTCTGATAGTCATCCAGGACATTGGGCGTGTGTTCTTTGACTTAATTGTCTATTGGCGGCTGTAAAGCGTCACTGGAATACACAACAATAAAAAATTCACCCATGTCCATTGATAGAGATTGTCTGTTCGCATATAAATTAAATATTAAATTCGAAGCTTTATTAGAAATGCATTTTTTAAAAATCACTTTAACTTCGTTTACATGATCAATTTAGGCTGTGATCAGGCCAGTTGAATAAAGAGTTCATTTTGCACAACTCCGCTTTGTTCACCTCTCAAATATGTATAAGTTCAGTGACTAAATGAAAACACATAGGGGCTAGCTATAAGATTCAGGTCAAACATATCATCAGATTCTATTGAATGAGTTCACGTCTCAGCAGACGTTCACTGAGGTTCCGTGTGTAGTGAAGTAAAAATATGACAACATAATGCATTTTGAGAAACATGCTGACAGAAAATATTTGCTTTCTTCTATTTTCTCCGTCTTGGTTTCCGTGTTCTTTTAACTGATCTTAGTGCAATGGCTCCATCTTGTGGTCATTATATGTAACGACACCACTTATTATTCGGGCTGTTATTCATTTTCAAGGGAGACATTAATTTAGTTTCCTTTGTCTTTTTTTTTGGAAGTTTTAAGCTGACGTATCGCATTGTTTCAAGTAAGCTAGTGGATATAAAATAAGCAAGTGTCTGTGATATTTACTTATTGTATAGAATTGTATAGTATATAAATCTAAAACTTACTGCACATATAATGTCAGTACCATGCCTAATAATTACCTTAGCATAATAATTAATCTAATTACTGCAAACACATTTGCATAAAGCTACTAAAACGTTTAACATCCGCTTTGCATGCATTTTATTAGATTTACTCGCTGTCCATGTCTGTTTTGTAGTTTGCTTGAAGATTTAATATTTAATCTAGCCAACCACAACCAGTGCCTTCAAATTTTGGTGCAGCACAAAGTCCTGATAATTGCCAAACTGACATTAGTTGTCATATTAATTTTTGACAAGAATGCATAGACAGGCTACCGAATTGCATGGTATAAAAACGCAGACAATATATTTGATACCTTCTAAAGAATAACATTTATATGAGATAAAAAGAACAGCTATCTGGTCAAAGGCTTAACACGTGAGTGATGGGGTCTAGGGAATGTCTGCACTGGTCACAGGTGGCGCTAATATGGAGCAGTGTTTAGTTTCTCTTTGGCACATGGATATGGTCTGCAGCATCCTAAATCATAAATGTTCGTATCCAGCAGAGAGGGAAACTTTCTGTGCATTTTTTCCGCTTGTGTCAATAGAGGGTATTGTCTGGCTTAATGCTTGTTTCCCATAACTTATTTAGCACCATTCAGTAGTTTGGTACAGGGTGGTATGAATATGTTATTGTTTTGTTTTACGTAACAGTGTACCTTAAAATAGAGCAAGGAAAAGAACAAGATTTGTTTAGATTCAGATTCATTCAGGGTTTTTTTTTTTTTTTTTTTTTTTTGATATTACAGACGTTTTAGTTCAGCGTCGTTTACATATTATTGTAGTTTCAATTTGTGTTTGGTTATTGATTATTCACAATCCTGTTGACTGGGATTCACATTACGTATAATGCACCTTTACACACAAGCACAATCTTTGACGTTTGTTATTTTTCTGTTCATGTTTATATTGTTTATGCACATTTTCTAAAAAATAAAAATAAAAAATAGCGTTTTCTTTGTGGTTACACTGCCTCCTACTGGCAAAAGCAGCCAATAGACCTATGCTTTGAAGGTGTAAGCATTCGTAGGATGAAATAAAATACAAGGTATCGTAAACCAATAGTGCAAGGTAACTGTTCTTCCTGACTCCAAAGGTCAAAAAGATTAGCAGATAAAAAGGGTATGATGAATGAGAAACACATTTAGGGAACGCCTCATTCTGCAGCGCATGAATTACGCATTTGTATTTCACGGACATCGCTTGAATAGCATTATAAATGCATTACACTATTTTTTTTTTTACAAAAAAAAAAAAAAAAAAAAAGTGCAATAAATAAATAAATAACAGCAGCATATATATGGACAAGGTTTTTTTTTTTTTTTTGTAATACGTTCCCTAATGATTGTCTGTGCATTTAGAAAAAGCTTTTTGAATTGACTTTTGACACAATAATTTAGTTCTTAGACGTCTGTGCACTAATCCCAAAATGTAAAAATGTTTTTTTAGAAAATTCCCCAGACATTTTATTACAATTGACCCAATGTTACAAGCAGTCATTTCACAAAAACAGGTTTTAAATTCTTCACTGGAGATAACAGGGCGTGCATCTGACGTTCATAGCTGAAATGAAAACATGCTGCTCTGACCAGATATGTCGCTTAATGCATTTGAACTTGTAATTGTTTGCAGAACTGGCATGGATCCTTGCACAGTTTTGTCTCACCGCCAAGTTATTCGCCACGCATCTTTTGAGAATTACATGCAAAACATTAATGGTGAGCGTTTTGTGCACAGATGTTACTGAAATTATGTTTTTTGTAACTCGCATTAACAGATCCTTCCTCGAATAGCCAATTCCTCTGTGGCGCACATTTTTTAAGTCTCAAAAGTAACCGTTTGTCTTATATTTGAAAGCAAGTGTGGCTGACAGAGCCATGTTGCCAGGGAGGTTTATTTATTCGTAGCAGACGCTTTTATCCAATGCGATTTACTATTATGCAGTCAAATCAAAAAAAGATTTTCGAACTAAATCTAAATTTGGCTGTTTTTCTGCAAAACCATAAATCTTGCACTTATATGCATCAAGGTGCAGGTTATATCAAAATAACAATAATGCCACAAAAGCTTAATGCATGCCTTAGAAGTTTAACATCTGGGCCTCTAGTCTACTCAAATCAGCACACCCAGCACGTGCAGATTTTTTTTTTTTTTTTTTTAATACATTAAAAATAAATAATAAATACACTGAAATAAAATCTTTTGTATAGTCCTGTTGATCTTTCCATTTCTCGCTGCACCTTAATTTCTGCAGACTAGACCAGCCTATGGAAAGAAGCTGTTAATTATTCAACCACAATCTTGAACTTTAAGAGAGAAAAAAAACAGAATTAGCTCACTCCCCTCTCCTCTCCACACCAGACACATGCTATGTAGAGACGGCTTGGCAGTAAAACTTTACAGCAAATGGAGTGGCTTGGTTGTCATGGCTACAGTTATACGAGTTTGACCGAAGATCCTCTCACCATTTGGAAGGGGCCAGCGATTCTGTTTGTGATTATAAAACTGGAATGTGTAGAATATAGGAAAATTCGATCAGGGTTCCTTTTCTTTCTAGCTATTTGTAAGTGAAAAGAAGTCGAGGAAGAAAGACACACGGTATCTGGGATGTTCCTAAAAAGCGTTAGGCATGCCAGTCAGATAATGTTAAATAGTTTTAGTGCAGAACGCCAGACAAAAAGTAAACAATTGGTCGAGACAGGTGATGTCAACGTCAAATCTTTACTGCAAGCAATCATTCGATTTCGTGGGACGTCGAAGGCCAAAGGGCCTCCTCGCGCCGAAGCGATTTGGATTAATGAAAACATATTAAATTTTTCCCGTTTTTATTCCAATTTGTGAAAGAGGGTCGACTGGAGAACAATGTAAGTGTATATATTACATTTATGCATGCAATTACTTGTAAATTGTTTATTTATCACCATACGGCTTATCCAGGTTATCCAGTGATTCTCAGCACACTTTTCTCTGAATGAAACTTTTTAACTCAATACGTTTGGCAATGAAAAAAAATGTGACGATGTGTCAGTGTTAGATATTAGAGACAAGTGTTTGTTGTGTCATATTCATTGTCAATTTTAAATTATTTCTTTCCTAAATGATTTTTGCAGTGGACCAATTACAGACTACAGCATTGCTTTGCCCTCTTTTTGGGAAATAAGGATGGCAGAATAAGTATGTAAGCTAGAAGACATCATTTACACCCAACATGTTTGCTTTAGAGCATATTAAGTGTTTTATTTTGATTTTAAATGCTGGACAGTAAGTGCGTACTACAGTTATAAGAAAAACGGGTTTCACCCATCCAAACTATAATGAAATGTTTATTTTGTTGTCTAATATCTAGTGGATTGTGTCATAAGCAAATAACTAATTTGTTCACAAAAACCAATGCTGCAGTTGAGGAAGCACGTGGTTTGGCCCTGAGGTTCACGTGCTTGTATTAATAAAAGCTCCTATGAGATGAACAACGTGAGCAGTCAAGGCCGATAAATTCGTAATGGTGCAGGCATCGATATATGTACAGTCTTTAACAAATGTGGCAAACTTGTGGCTTTATTTTAATTTTATTCACGATGCGGTAAAATAATTGTGTATCAGCATTATTTTTGCCATCTACTGTAATGTAGGAGAAAAAAGTTAATCTCTTAATCCTTTAATTCACGTCTCGTCATATATCTAAAATGATTAATTTAACATCGTTTATCTACAGAATCTAGATTTGTTATTACAACCCCATCATTCTTAAACATTTTATTTGTTTGATACACCGATAAAATATATATATATATATATTTTTGCTTGTACTCCTATCGTGTTTTTCTGAAACAAAGCACAGATGCTACATAGGCTACTAAAACCTTTTTACCTTGGTACCTTTTAAATATTTCCCCAAAACTAAATTTTACCAACAAAGGTTGATATTTTACTTACGTATCCGTTTTGATCCTCTTATATGCAATATAAGTTACTTTGTCGTAAGTAAAAATATAATAAAATAACATACGTTAATAAGAATACTATAGCTGCAGTTAAACTAAATTAGTTCATTATTGACGGCATAAAAATAATAATAAAAAAAAAGAACTATGTTTGTTATTACTATTATTGTTATACAATAGCGGCAGCTAATGAATTAATTGGTATTCCTGTGAATAAAAACATTGCGTCCATTTAAGTATTCGTGTTATTTATTTTAGACTCTTATAATCATTGCTATTTGATATGTATTTGTCATTTTTTACTTCTAATGTCAGCAAATTTAATTAGCGCATATTCTTGATTAAATAGTTATTATGCAGAGCGCAGTGCGCAGTCCAGTATTTTTGTAATATGTGTGGTTGACCTAATTTGCAAAGACAGTGCTAAATTTATTTAGTTCACCTTGACTATCATTTAATTTAATTAATTTATTATTATTATAGTTAATATTAAAATCTTCAATACAATAAGATTGTCTTCATGTGCTTTTATTTAAACATTTCCCTATAATCTGATATAGTATTGACTTAAAAAAATAGTGAAATCACAGTGATTTGGGATGGTAGCTTGAGAAGCACTTGAATTGAGCAGTTCTGCAAGGGGAGGAGCTTGCCCATGAACCCCAGTCTCTATTGAGCTAGCAG
The DNA here is from genome assembly GCA_033026305.1 of Cirrhinus molitorella. Classification (NCBI taxonomy): domain Eukaryota; kingdom Metazoa; phylum Chordata; class Actinopteri; order Cypriniformes; family Cyprinidae; genus Cirrhinus; species Cirrhinus molitorella. The sequence continues at coordinate 23,800,992 of CM065117.1, read as the reverse complement.
CAGAAGGAAACGTACGTGCGCCATACTGGTTGAAAAGCCAATAGTAAGGGACACTGTTGCCTTGGCCCAAAATATGCTCCAGCAATGTCATACTCCGACAAATTCTCTGCGGTGATTGCCACACTGTCTGAAGAGAAATCTTTCGATAGCTCAGGTCTAAAGGATCCTAACCTGGACTGCCAAGTCCAAAAAAGCGGGACCACCCCAGCCTATTCGTTCGCGCTCCAGACAGTAAAACAGATTCAGACATCCCCGGTTGAGTAAGCCATGGCTCTGCCGCGTCACCAGTTTCTCCATGGAGCTGTGAATTGGGATGGAGAGCCCTTGAGTACCGTCCATGTCAACGCGTGCCCCATCAGCGCCTCAGGTCGAAAAGAGGACCCCTTCTATTTTTCTCTGGACCCGACAAGGCAATCCAGACAGCCTCTCGACATCTCCGCTTTCAGCAGATTCGTGACAGATATGGGCTCTCTGCATGGTACTGACAACCATCGTCCAGAACCGTCTTTTTACTCCGGACACAAACTCTTATCACTCAATACAGACACGAATCCAGAGAGTCCGTCGCACTCTTCCCACTCAGACTCCCAAAAGTTGCACAGTCTGTCTTTCTCAGCGCCTTCCTGCCCAGAAACTGACAATAAGCCCGAAACGCATTATTTAACGATGGAAAGCACCAAATACCCAAGCCAGTGGAGTGAAAGCAGAACCAACGGGAGCATCATCACTACACTGAGCATCAGTGAAAGAAGCAGAGACGATACACAGCCAAATAATCTCCAGACAGACTTTACCGGGAGCGACAAAACTCTCAGAGAGAGAATGCAAGGTGGGTAAACAAGGTTAAAAGAGACAGTGGGTAAAGCTAGCCCGTCAAAGACCAAGACAAGATTTTATTATTTTTTTCCTTTCCGAAAGCAACTGAAGGGTGTTGTCACTAAGACACAAAGAGAACCAGGGCTTGAAAATGAATTTATTGCACTGAATTGCACCCAGACAGACTAAATTGCACGTCGTTTCTCAGAACATCAAAACAGCGGAAGGATCCATTGTCAACTGGAAACCTTAGTGTGGGCCAGGTGTGGGATTGCTTTAGGACCCTTTTTATTGATGTGAAACGAAGAAAGTCACTTCTGGATTCAGAGCTGGCGGTTTAGTGTGTAATTACGGAGAAGAGTGTGTGGCACTTATTTCGAGGATAAACCAACATTTTATTTAAAGATAAACCAACGTTAGCAGATTTGGAACAGCCACGTAAATATAATATTTTTTAGACCAATACATGCGTTTTAAACACTTTAAAAAATATGGCAAGGCTGTGTGTGTATGTGCATTTGGTTTGCCATTTTATCCAAATAGCCTATATCTTGAATATTTAGTTATGTGTTTTATTTGTTTAGCCCGAAATGTGCAGTATTTTTAAGACGCAGTATTTTTTATGATGCACAAACTGTAACAAAAATGTTAAGAAAGAGCGAGTGAAAGTTACATTATAAATTACAAAACATTAAAGGTGACAAGTAAATGCCTTTCAGCCTCTGGAATGTGAGGGCCAATTTTTTTTCTTTTCTTTCTTTCTTTCTTTTTTCCTTTGGCTTCGCCCATTTTATGAACCAGTTATTTCCAAAATATAAATGGTTTAATTCGCTTTAGTTGAGATAATATTTGCAACAAGTGAACTACAAAATGTTTATGCAATTCATACCATGCCTCTTTCTCTCCCTTTCTCCTCATTTGTTTTTCCCCTTTCTCCCCCTCTCACCGACCAACACAGACACAGTGCGTAGTATGTGCTGACATTATTTCCTGTCATAAAATGTCGGACACAGCCAGGTAATGGCCGCGAGCGTCAAGCTCAGTGGCTATTTGCACACTGTGAAGGGCGACTGTGTAATAGCCTTGTATCTCTTTCTCTTTTTATCCGAAGACGTGACTTTAGAAAACGCTGCAAATGGCTGGCTGTCGGCGAAACCAGGGAGGAAGAAGCGATGTCCTTACAGCAAACACCAAATCTTAGAGCTGGAAAAAGAATTCCTATTCAACATGTACCTGACTCGCGAGCGCCGCCTGGAGATTAGCCGGAGCATTAATCTCACCGACCGCCAGGTTAAGATTTGGTTTCAGAATCGCAGGATGAAACTGAAAAAAATGACTCGAGAGCATCAGACAAGGGACCCTGGAACAAGTTTCACTGTCTAGTTTGATATGTAAGACGGTTGAAAAGACCGAACTGAGCGCACAAATCATTGCAGCTATCATCCGGTGCAAGTGGATTGATGCAACTGCTGCTTCTGATGGATTAACAGGAGGAAACGATCAGTCAAATCTTACTACGGTGTTTCACAATATGTGTTCTATAACGCAAATGTAAGGGAGATAATTTAATACCTCGCATGAAGATGAACAGAAAAGTGTAACGAAATAAGAAGACACGTCTTTGGCTATTCAATGTAAGCTTGCCACATTCATACAGGCCCATGAACACTGTTTACTCATGTCGTTTATGTTCTGGTCAACTTTTCAGCGACCTAATATTTTGTAATTTTCGATATCCGACCAATGTTTTCCCATTAGCTGTATAAGGATGAATATTTTTGCAGGTTATGAGTGTTACTGCGGTTGTTTTTTTTTAGACTGGGCATAGTATTTAAATATTAGGTAGCCTAACTAAGAATATTTGCGGACACATCCGAGTAAAAAAAAAAATCCTAAAAGGGAATCCATTATGAGAGGAACAGTTACATCAAGCACAGGTACTGTTGTTTTGTTTTAAATGTGGTTTGTTGTCTAGTCGTTATATTGGCTCGAGTGAAAAGGCACAGATTTCCTTCTTCTGCTGAAGCATGGTTGAATGTAGAACCTAAACTGTGATTCTTAAAATTTCCGTTTGAAAAGAAGTGCATTTTTAAATAAAATATTGCACTACGTGACCATAAAACGTTTATTCAGTATAGTAAATACGGCGGTCACTTTGAAAATGACCTAAACGGCAGTGCTCTAATTTAGTAGACAAGGCGTTTTGAAAAATACGTACACCTATAATGGTCAAATTTAAAGGTGTATTTTTTTTTTTTTTTGTTACATTTTGTTTCATACAATTTAAGAATTGACAACCTATAATTTGGAGAGACAAAAACCTGGCATTAAGCTTTCCTTAGTCTTACAATTAAAGGAGAAGGCATTTGATAATTGTAACAGTTACAAAATTTTAATCACGGTTTTAAGATGATTGTGAACTAGTTGTTATTTTATTAGTAGATACATAAAAAAGATTTTTGGGTGTTGAATAGATTATATTAGAAAAATACATTTGAGTTTAATTTGAGCAAAATGTTTTGAAATTCCATTTGATTGATAGAATACGTGTCTTTGTCTTAACACTAAATCCAAAAGAAAAAAAAGTGTAATTGCTTTTTTTTTTTTTTTTTTTTTAATTTTGTTAACATATAATATATATATATATATATATATATATATATATATATATATATATTATATATGTTATGAACATATAACGGAAGAGTGCATCACAAATGCAAGTTTGTTGCATGTTGTTTTTAAGAGTAATTTCTTGTAAATTCAACTGGAGATATTTGCATCTTAGAAATTAAGGTGAAGTTAAAATCTAGGCATCTGGATTCATTTTACGTTCTGCGTTCAGCTGCATCATCTCAAATATCTCAGGTTTGCGTTACTAGATCTATATCTGAATTGGCGAAAAATGTTGCGAGCGCTTTCTTGAGTATCTTAAATATGTGCACTAAGAAGAGATAACTGGATTAAATGGTAAAGCATGTGAACATCAGGTATGTATGTTTGAAACTTTTGTATGTTAATTTGCACTGTGAAGGAATTTTATTATTAAATTTGTATTATGTTATAAGATGTGCTATATTTTTGTATATTTCATTTAAGTGAAGATGAAATGTATCAGTTGTTTGCTTTTGTTCAATTCTGCCCGAGAGTTTTGGGCGCGTAAGAAATAATTCAGAATATATGCTGATGTTGCTTGATTTGATACAGTTCCTCCTCTTTTGTCTAAGCAAGTCTTTGCTTTGGTGAACCGCCATGTTGAGATGGGACAATCCCCAACGTCATTGGCCAGGCAGGGGCCTCTTTTTATAACAGGGGGCAATAGACCCTTTTATTGCCGACAGTCTGGAGAGAACCGGATATGCTTGTGAACTTAAATTACTTTATTTCCAGCAACGTCTTTAAACAATTCTCGCTATCTCCTTTCCCCGCAGTGGGTCAGAAATGTTCCAGTTGATTTCTGGAGATTTTAGCTCTTGTGCCCTCTAATACGGCTCCTCAGTTAAACGGCGCTCTGTGAAAGGACATAGCACTGAAATATGAGTGCTCATCTGGTTCAGTACTTTTGGACGCTAGACTGCTGGCAGCCTTTCAGGTCTTGCCTTTGAACACGGAGAAGACCAAGCTGGTCTGTGATTTAGGTAGTTTCAAGTTGTTGGGCTGGACGTTTAATTTCACAGGAACCTGAAACTGCCTGAATTGCTCCAGTTAAACACACCATTGTCCGTTCAACGTGGACTGAGGTTACAGTGTCGCCTTCATTGAAAATACTGATTTATTAATCCTTGTAAATGAGCGATTCTTACAGATCATGCTTATGGTATTATTGCAGCCATTACATCGTGTTGTTTCTTTCTTTGACATATTACTTACTATCTGGAATATACAATATTCCTTTTTTTTTTTCTTTTTTTGTAAAATGATGAATACTTGGCTACGAGCAGTAGTTTGTAAATATATTCACCAACGACACCGCATTTCTTCGATAGTTCTCCCCTCCATTTTCAAAATGGCCTGTTTTTTACTCCGCGTTGGTGAGTTGGCAGGAGTCCTGCACCATTTTAAAACACATCTTAAGTTTTACAAATTCCAATAAAATGCCTCAATTATATATTAAACCATATAAAATGTTTTATTACATTCATTGTTAATCCGTTGTGATCATTTGTAAATTTTGCAGTTAGACTATAATTTTTCATGCTGTAGGCCTATAATACAACACATATACATTTCATATTACTTTTTTAACAAACACATGATCTATGTAAAAAAAGCTTTTCTTTTAATCTCATCCGTGTAGAAAGTTGGTTGGCGAGTAGAGAGTTGGTACACGTGCACTGGCTTGCCAGTTTTTAACAGATTCTAAAAGAACCAATGTCTTTTTTATCTACATTTTAAATACACAGGGATATATAATTTAGCTTAAACAGTAATACATTTATCTAATGCATATTTTTCGCCTTAACATATATATATATAAAGCAATAGGTTTAGAAATAAAATACGTTTAGAACATATCTAATTAATTCGGTCGTTTTAAAAGCTGTTGTGTTAAGAAATCCACAATTAGTGACAAATCCACAACAGTATTTTTGTCATATAGACTTTATATAAATTTGATTCACTGAGATATTTATTTAAGACAAACGTAGTTTTGATGTAGAAAACTTTGCATTTGTTGATGATTTGAATTATGCACTAGTAGCATTGTGGTTAGCAGAGTGCCTGCTTGTGGTGGCTAATAGCATGCAACAATATCGGTCAATATGCTATCATTGCTAAAGTCCTTGGCATACCGGCAAAATATATGGCGCAATTGTAGTTTTAGAAAGTTTTATCTTTAAGAATAAGGTTATGTATTTTACGAATGTTTGCGACATGTAAATTAACATTACAGAACAGGTTCACTCGGTACAAGAAACTCTCCATATTGAAGGTGAGTCGTGCAGTTTGGCCTTCCAGTTAAGGTCTACTCTTCTACACTGAATAAAACAAGATACGTTTACTTACAAATAGTTTTGAAACGGTTTTGATATTAAGGCATTTAAAACTTTGCCTTGAAAAATTTTGACAGCGGAGCAAAGATACATTGATTTTATTAAGTAGGCCTAATTAAAGAAATGTTTTGATAAAATATCCATACACATAGCCAGAGTGTGGAAAAGGAAGATACTGAGTCATGCTTCACAGCTAAAAAAACTATAACGATTTTCAAAAATCGATGAACTCATTTAAATATATTTATTTGCTTAAATGTGTACTGAGATGCATCTCGATGATTTATATTTGTTTGAATGAATTTATTTGTTCACAAGAGGTGTTGTTTGTTTATAAACAGGAATGCGTTCAACAAAATTTTATTTTCTGTTGTCACGTAAAACAAACCTGCTTCTTTAAACGCGAGTTTCACTACTAAAATAAATACTTGTAACTTGTATGCGTTACAGTACGTGTGTGTGTGTGTGTGTGTGTGTGTGTGTTTTGGAAAATCACGTCATAGATTTTAATAAGCTTGATAATATGTGGTATTTGTTCTACGCTAAGCTTTTATTCATAATACAGAGGCCCTATTTAAGTAAGGAAATACGATCCAAATCGATTACAAATGTTAGATTAAAGTGTAGCTTTCGATACATTTTTTTGAGATTATGTTTCCGTTTATTTGTGTAATTCCAACAGAAGGCAGAAATTCTTGAATTTATAATCTGAAGTAATGCACCGTTGGCGGGTTGATTTTTCACAGGGTGTGGTTAAATGGCTTTTAAAACGGCTAGGTTATGATTTAAGTGCATAGTCTTTTCCTGATGTAATTAACATTTTAGTGGTTTTAGAGATTCTACACAGCGCAACTTATTGCATAAATGTATCTTATTAAGCAACTTGCCCTGTTTACGCATGGTTACGGGTGTAGTTAATAAAATTAGGAAGAAGCCAAGTATGAGCTGAAGTCACAATGAAATAGGAAGGTAATAGTTGCTTTAATTGTCTATTTTTCAGCTAACTCAACAGTATCAGTAATGACTTTGTGAATTTAAAAAAAATAATTTGCTATTCTGCTTTTGCTGAGGCACAACAACATCATAGGCTCGATTCATTCTTGTATTTTAAGGTGCAGCTATTTATTGGGCATGGCCAAGACACACAGCAAGTGCTGAAATTATTGTAATGTTATATTACATTACATTGATGGTCCAAGACATTCACCACAAACATTGAAATCCTTTCAGTTGCCTTTTTGCTAGCGTAATTCTGAATTTCTGTTGCAAAATGTTGCAGAGAGAGTATAATGGACTGGTGTGTATTTGAATAAAGTGATAAAATAGAAGAAAATCCTGTTTATTTGTATGTGTGAAATGAGCGACTGGATGGAATACTACAGCGGAGTCGTTCACGGTCCTAGCCACAGGCAGTATATCAGGCCTATAAAAATCAAAGCTGCCTGATGTAGTATTTTATTATAGTATTAAACGACCAAAAAAGTTCAAGTAGTTTCTTCCATAAATACAAGGGGATTGTCGCACGGTGGTGTTTAATACCCTCGTTAAGAAAAAATGACTGTTAATTTCCCAATAAAGCTGTTCATTATCTCAACGTACTCCTATTACTCCAATAAGGAAGAGGTTTGCCTCCTCAGAGGTTTAGAAGTTTAAACACGTGGGGGTATAAAATATTTTAGGGAAAAAATCGGTTGGGTAAACTTTATAAGCAGACGTCACTGCCTTAATTTGGTTTTTGTGATGTCTTTCAAAGCCCTGTTAAATATCTCGATAAATTGCCTGTATTAAATAGTTATTGTCGTACATTTTATCAGGCAAATATGATCAAGTTCCTATTCAGCACTCAGACCCTCTAGATCACGATATAATGCCGCATCAATTCATAGACAAAAATGTTCTCTCGCTTATTATTGTGGGCCATTGCCCTGCATATGCATTTTTTTATATTGTAATGTCAAAACGTTTCATAATTTAAGTTGACATTTTCCCGACTGCTTGTAGATATCTGGAGATATATGGACACACTCCCATTTTGCATATTGCATAAACAAGACAATTTATTTAGATGGGAAATATAGAGAGCACAAGAGGAGGAGAGCTCCGTACAGCCTCTTGGTGGATTGATTTACACCCCATTGACGCTTTATCAGGCTTGCGAAAAAAAGTCTGACCAATCACTTCGCTCGGAGCGCGCACCATAGCAGCCCTGCTCTACTTCGTTGGCGAGCGAGTAGAGAGGAGTACCGTAAAGAGGGGAGTAAAGCACATTTCTATTGTACATGTTTTCCCTTTAATGAACAGTACGTTATATAATGTCCGAGAATGTCCATTTCTGGAACTCTAAGCAACTACTATGTCGATTCTATCATAAGTCATGAGGGAGAAGATCCGAACGCGTCCCGCTTCTCCAATGTACAGTACTCCAGCGCTAGACAACCGGGACCCGGCGAGCATCCCGAGTTCCCCTCTTGTAGCTTCCAGCCCAAGCCACCAGTGTTCAGTTCGTCATGGAGTCCGTTCAGTTCCCACGCGTCCAATGGCTTACCCGCGGTCTACCATCCGTACATACCGACGCAGCCAGTGCCTTCAACGGATACTCGATACCTCCGCACATGGCTCGACTGTGCTCCGAGAGCAGAGCCTCTGCCCGGGCAAGGACAGGTCAAGATGGAGCCGCTCCTGGGACATCTCGGGGAACCACCAAAACTAGTTGGGCAGCATGAGTATATCTTGGAGTCCTCTACAGCACGGGAGATGAATTCTGGTCACAGCGCAGGGTTTGAAGACAATAAGGACATATGCGAAGGCAGCGAGGACAAAGACGGACCGGATCAAAGTAAGTTATAAACCTAGGAAGTGAACACTCTGTAAAGCATTTAATGCTGTCATAAAACTAGAACAAAGCAACGGAGAGCAACAGACACCTCACGCAGCCAAGTATGATCATGTAACATTCTCAAGTCTTCTCTAGCATGCAGGGATTTTGACTGAATATGTATTTTAACCCAGATATATATGATTTAGCAAAGCTATACATGTATAGCATCGCTGACGGCTGTTTTGCTTTGCCCAGCTGGAGTCACGTAGAGGTTTCACACGTTTATAAAACAAGCTTTCATTATTTCCAAATAATTTTATTTGCGTTTATTTTATTCTTGAGTAACTTTTAGTATATTATTTCTCTTTCTGACTCTGTTAGAGTCCCTTATTTTCGCGTCAGTGCACTTTAGTGCACCAGCCAGTTTTAGGTCGGCTGTAAACAGCTTTTTTTTTTGTGCAGTGACTCCCCAAAGCGTCTCGTTGTTACACTAAATAGTGCTAAATATACTAAATATTGCTAAAAATGTTACTAAATGTTGGTCTTAACTTTAGTAGCTCTTGGTTATTAAAATATTAAAATATTATATTTATTCGCTTTTCATCTGAATCTTTGTTTTATTTTATCTAATTTATTTATGAGGAAATATCATTGACTGAGGTCAATGCATAGTTTGAATCTCATAATTTAAGTACTGCATTAATGTTTTTAATGGTAAATCTGGCTGCTGGGGGGGTTTGTATATTTTACCCTGATCTGTTTGCCTGTTCTTGAGCTCCCTCAAGAGTGGGTTTGGGCTGGTGCATAGAGCAATCCGTAGAATAATCCCCGCTCATAACCATGTAAAATTGTTTATTGCCAAAGTATTCCAACAAATTCAGAAATACAGCTAAATTCTTAAGGATTTGTTCAACGATCGTTTTCGATTTTGTCGCAATGAATTTGAAAAGGCCATTGATTTTAATCCGTGAAATAGGCTGCAGCACTGTGAACTAATGGAATTGTGCGCAATAGAAATCCCAATGTGCTACCCCTGGGCGGAATTCCAGAATAAACTGTAGGCAAAAGCAATGATGTTGGGAGTTACACGTCCCGCTTTGTGCTCATGGCTGCCCATGAGAAGGAAAAAGTTATAGCCCTCAAGTCTATTAAGTTATCAGAGAAGCCAACATCTCCATTAATCGTACGTGAGCTCTTTGGGATATGTTGCGTTAAAAAATCTCTGAGTAAAATACGATTCAATCCTAACATGGGCAGATGCAATATTTAAGGTCAGAGGTCTATTGTCTTTGAAAACGTTTTTGATAAAATTGCCCAGAGGCAATAAATTAAATTCTAAACTTTAAGTAATTTGTGGATTTTGATCCATTTTTATTAATGGAAACACACGTCACTTTCCTCGTCATATAGCATGACCCTCTTGGTGTTTCATTGTTAGGGATCATGTCTCAGCCCTGTCTCATAAGTCGCAAGGTATACAGACGTGTCCGCGAGGCCTGTAGTTGACATGACATGCGCATAAATCATTTTAGATGCGTGTATCTCATTCCATCATTGTAAAAATACAATTGCGTCATAAGATTTGGGATATCCAAGAAAGCTGATGTACAACTGACGATGGGGTTTCCATGCATAGGATGGGAAACAGCTACAAATAAGTGCTAGTACACACCTTCAAACTGTTTAAACCCCTGAAAAGTGGAGTTATGTGCCAAACGTTGGATTTTTTAGTATGCACTTTAAGAGAGTGTGAAGCACCAGCATAGTAGAAAGACATCACTGGACCTACACAGGTACAGAAGACAAACACAGGTGACATCAATTTCGTCATCACAGTGAATCTCGAGTCGCTGTAGCATTCAGCTTCTCCGTGTGCATGCTAACAAAAGTCAGCACAACGGAAATTTTTCAGCCTCCCATCTGCATTCCCGACCAAACCACTGAGGGAGAAGACGCCTCGTTAGAGATGCTCTTCCTCCGTAATTCATCCCACATTTCTCCCTAAAAAGGAGATAATCTCATGTCACATGTGACCACGTTTTACAGTGCATTCCAGTATGGTTAAACTCCCTGTAGAGTTCAGAATTAAACTTTTCTTTCCCCTCAGTCCTTGGCTTCTTATTTTTTTTAGTGCTTTTACATTCTCCGTTGCAAGGAGATGCATGACATGGATTATCACAGGTGAACTTAGATGGCCTCTTGTACAAAGTTGTTGCTTTCTGGTGTGATACAGTTTTAAAAAAATATAAAAATATTGTATTACTGCATCTCAAATTAATAGGCTACTTGTTATTTTCATCAATCACAGTGTTGCTATTCATGCATTTGTGAGCGACGGAGCCCTAAAGCGCTTTATTTTAGTAATATTCATCGTCTTAGGAAGGCTGTAACTTTGGGTGCATTGTGAAATGTGTTTCCTGTTTCATATTGGACTCTGTACTAATATATGATCTGCTGTTGTTTTTGACTGTCATTTGCAGACGACCCATCTGCCAACTGGTTACACGCTCGATCATCCCGGAAGAAGCGATGTCCATACACGAAATATCAGACCTTGGAGCTAGAGAAGGAATTTCTGTTCAATATGTACCTCACCCGAGACCGGAGACACGAGGTAGCTCGCCTGCTGAACTTGACAGAGCGACAAGTAAAAATATGGTTCCAAAACAGAAGGATGAAAATGAAGAAAATGAACAAGGACCAGCCCAAAGAATAATAACGCAGAACTGGTGCCAGGCGTTCAGGCCTTTTACAAAGAGTCTTTTAAATCTGGAAGCTGATGCAAGAATGTTTTACTGCATCAAAAAGAAAACGCACACACGCACTCACACACCATTTTTCCGTATGACTGGACAGTGTTAAGCATATAGAGTATAAGGAAAAGGCGAGATGATACCGAGGGGGAAACGTCGTGCCATTTCTCCCTTCTTTTATTGCATTTTATGACTTGTGTGAAAGAAACACTTCATCAGGAAATAAACAGGTGATAAGGAACTGGTTTCAACTAGCTAAGAACAGCTGAAATATTGTGCTTTTTATAAAGGTTTCTATAATTCTGCATTTTTCATCATTCCTTTTGCCATAGACGTGTGCTGTTATAAAATGTATTTCACAAAACATAAGCCTCATTCAATATACAAGATAAGCTTTGCTTGTCTGTAAAGCATGTTCACGTGTTTGCTAAAGACGTGAGCTCTCTTTTACAAAATTATTATTATTATTATTATTAAGAGAGAAAAAACAACCTTTAGCTCGTAGTAGGTATGCCATCTGTCAAGCAGTTATTGAAGGGTGCGTATGCTAACGGTTTTGAAAAACCTTTTGAAGTTTACGATATTATAAATTAGCTCCTTTTGACATTTACTTGTGCGCAGAGATTTGTGGTAGAGGCACACTTATGAAATGTCTTGGCGCATTCGAATGTATTAATAATAGTAATAATAATCCTTTCTACATTTGATTTCAGATCTTTCCTTTAGGCTTCTATCATAGTTTCGTTCAATAGTGTTTGTATCATTGGAGGTCAAAATCAAGAATCAAACTGAAGTAGTTAAACATGAATGGAATTAGCTGTTTTACCTTTTTTTTTTTTTTTTTTTGCGTTCAAATATCTCAAAATAATTATTTTGGAAATTAGAGTGCAGGTGCCGAGTGTATGTATTTGTAGCGTGCCAGTAACCATAGGATTAATTCGTGCTTACATGTATAACAACCTTTAATACAGATTTGGTCGCAGTTGTTTACATAAATTTGCGCATGCCTCGTATTGTGTAGTTTTCTTATGTACGTGTTATTGAAAAAGCTAGTATTAATTCGGAGCTGTTTTATGTGCGGTCTAAGGATTGTTTTAATTTATTGTAAATACGTTAATAGTTTTTTTTTCTTTTAAATGGAATGTTTTATATGTTGTAAAAAGAATTTCAAAAATAATTCATACTTGAATGAGCTGATACGTAACCTTTTAATTTTCCCTATTTTGTTTACACGTTCCATGTATATGTCCAGAATCATGTCCGTTGTCCATTTTTCAGTGATGTTTTCTGTATTTGCGCGTTTCGTTATATTGCTTTGCTCGTTTACAAGTTTGTTTATGTTTTTGTGATTTGACTTTGCAGAAATCGAGCGCGGCTATCTTCAAACGTCAATTACTCTGAATTGTTAGTGGCCATTGCAACTGTTTCTACATTCTTTGACTCTCTCTCTCTCTCTGTCTCTCTCTCTCTCTCTCTCTCAAAAGACAAACACTTTTTGTGCTATTTTCTAAACCACTCGTTACATGGCCTCTCTACATTTATTAAAAGACAAATAATTTCGTCACCAGACTTTAACCCGCAAAGCAGAATCTAAATTGTTTTCGTACACGACTGCTCTGTCTCTTTTTGTGTTATTGTTTTGTTGTGTTGTTAATCTGTGCTATTGCACTGTTGATGCTGGACTCATTAAAAGTTTACATATAGACCACACACAGGTATTGTCATTTCTATGGATAGAGCTAATGCAGGTTGGTGAAAGATATCCAATTACAATACGGTTTAAAGTGTAATGTTTTTTTTTTTCTTCTAAATGAGTGCACAGTCTGATGTATCACTGCAACAAGCTCGAAATCTAAACGTTCCTCGTGTAATTAAAATAAATATGCGTGGCTGTGCATGACGTGTGTCTTTGTGTATGTCTTATGCATTTTGGTGAAATTGAAATCTTTGCTGCCTTTTATTATTATTATAATTATTCTTATTATTATAGCACGTTAACTCTTTACCTTATGTTTTTGATTGAAAAACAGCTCCAATTTTATCTCGTCCTCTTATGCTGTAGCAAAGGACATGCTGTAATACTCTACTTTAATGTTTACTGCATTTTATAATGAGAGTCATATGTTGTAAATATGTTATTGTGCACCCGAGCATTCATCTTGAATCGGAATGAAGAAACGTGCAGCTCATATGTGGAAAGACGAATTACTGAGAATAACCATGACTCATCTTTGCTTTGGCTCTCTTCTTAACGTATTATTTGATTCCCTTACGATATTTGTGGTGTTATATTTGGCTATACCGCATCCTCCAGATGCAAGCTATGCATCAAGAGTCAAGAAGGATGTTTTGCCTACACAGGCGATGCATAATAAATTATGCAAACTAAAAGGGATAAGGTAGGTCTAAATGTTTCAGACTCTGAAGTTCTAGACACTCAATAAGACCAGAGGCCCACTATTATCAGAGAAAATGTGTAGTGTCAAATGCGATGGTAAATATGGACATATGCAGTATTACAGTGATAAAAAAATAAAATAAAATAAAATAAAATAAAATCATAATAATAATAATACAATTAAATTAAATAATGCTTTGACTACTCATTTGGAAGGGTAAGATAAGCTAAGACAGCCTATTATGAAATTGACGCAATTGCAACTTGGATGAGGAAAGAAGATAGCTCTGCATTCAACAGATTGTAACAATTAAATATTTTTGAAGACACTGCCAGTTGTCCTGGCTCACAGATGTGTACGAATTCAAGCCTTCGTCACACATTAATTCAGCCTAAGTCTGTCCTGGTGATTCTAGGGCTGGAAAGATATTTTGAGTCCCACCACACCATTAACGCCCTTTATTTTGGTGTTTTGAAAGGAAACAAACTGCAGAAAGGATGTACGCTCGATGTTCGGAGGAAATGGGAAGTCGACTGTCATAAAAAACAGAAAGAAATTCAATGTGGTGTGCTGCAATAAAATAATATGACTGTAATAAAACTTTATAGGGTATAAATTTCTGAAGGTTAAGAACTAAATGGCTGTAAAGCAAACACTACGCGAAAAAAAATGGAGGAAAGTGTTAAAAACGTTTCAGGATTCTAATAACTATAAGGCGAAATAATTTGCGTAAACACTGTGCCTCCGTTGGGGGAGTCTGTTTTTTTCTTCCCCTTTCTCGCATTTGTCGTTTATTGTGTACAGCGTTTGTTCTTTAGCCGTCCAGATTCCTTACAGAGTAGGGGGTCGGGATGGGTGAGATCTGGACTTCCACATGAGAGCCCTGAGTCCAATTCAATCGACGCCCACCCTTTGTTCCATTTCCGAACGCACTACAGCCCTTATAGCGGGCCATAAACTGCCACAAAAAGGATTTCTGGCGAGACGTCTGGGATGACCAACGTTAATTTGTTTACAACCTTTGGGACCGGGCTCGACTTCGCCATTTTGTGGGTACACATCCGATTGTGTCTTGGTGATACAAAGGCCGGTTGCTAAAGAAAAATATTTAATTCTCTCAAAAACAAAACCACCGATTACATTACATTTCGCAGCTAAAATGTAGCCAGAAGTTAAATATGTTCATTCTAGTTTATTATCTATAGTTTAACATTTGGTTTATTATATCTGCTTTACTAAATACTTGAATAGTAAAAATAGGCCAATGTTAAGAATTATGCTTATGTCGTGGTGTGTGGTTTTGCAGTGTAATATAACTACCTACACTGTGAATGATATAAATAATAATGCAATAAAGCAGATACATAGAAATATAAATCTTTTTCTTTCTTTCTTTCAAAAAAATTATCTATATTTGATCTCTGTGGTCAGCCTGTCAATATTGACAAGTAGCAAAAAGAAAGTCAACATGGTAATGATGATGATTACTAGTAGTAATTCAGTAATGCTGGTGCACAATAGTGCACAAGAACGCAGCCCAAATAAAAAGGGGAAGGGGAAGTAAATATTTATCCATGGAAATGTTATTTCATGGCCTGATTTTTTTTTTCTAACAGAGTGTATGCAATTAAAAATAGTACGAGAAAGCATCAGCATATTATTATTCGCCTGTTGTTGTTCTTATAATGATTGGTAGTAGCAGCAGCAGCAGCAGCAGTAGTAGTAGGTTTTGTGATGGTATAATGGAGGTAATAGTAGTAGTTGTGCATTAAAATAAGAAGAGTGAAACCCAAATAAAAATGGCATATCATGGACGGACGGAATGCTATTTGAGCCCTTATTCTAAATCTTAAGCTTAAAAATAATTAAAACAAAATACTAGTAAGACTGAAGTAAAACTTTTTCATTGTTTTTTACGGTTTAGCATTAGTGTTAGTGTTTCAACCCCATGTAAATTAGTTTTCCAGATATGATGAAAAACACACAAGACTAGATCCTACAAGGGTCGGTTTTAAATGGATTCCTTGTTATAGAGAATGAAAATAAGTACTTAACATCATTGAATTTGCACTTACTGAGCTGTTAATTCGCTCATTCTGTTTTTATGTCCGTTGTTTATAGAACCATTAGCTTTTGAACTTCCGTCTCATTACAGCGGAGTATGATCATGGAGTAACACACAGTTGCCGCTTGATGGCAATGTTGTTCCATGGAAAAGTGACTGCCTGGCCACCCTCCACCCCCAAACCGGAAACACTGGGGCCAAAACATTTGCAGACATGTGCGGTATTACACTTGACTGAAGTAAGGTTCACACAATTTCCCTCTGTTACAGCGAAGCTTTTGAAAGAGACGAAGAACATTAACTTCAGAGGATTCTTCAATCCTTGTGATAAAGGTCCTGAGAAACAAGTAGACCCTTATTTTTAACCTTTTTTCTCTCTCTAATAAATGTATTTTTAAATGTTAGTATACACAATATATAATAATCAATAATACACTTTTGTAATTCTGTTTTAACATTTAATCTTAACCAGATAGATTTTTTTTAAAGTTTTCAGGTTTTAGAAATTATTACAGGCCTGTTAAATAAATTTAATCAGTGTACTTTATTATCTGCTCCATTTTTTGTGAGACCCAAGCATTTTGAGATGTGATAATTCAGTGATTGTTTTAAATGGTAATAGGACGATTATATGATTACGTAAGATATAAAGTCACCACACAAAAAAAAATGGTTAGCAAATGTTTTATTGAAACAACAACAACAACAACAACAACAACAACAACACATCTCTTTACTGCTACTGCAGTGAAACTATAGAAAATGTACAAAAAAACAAAAACATACAGTAGTGCGACGTTCTCTGACACAATTAATTTTATTATTAGATTCATTATATATCCACATATTCATGAAATGGAAAGTAAAATTACAAAAAAAAAAATATTTACAACAGAATGTTATGCTTAGATGCATTATACTTTTACGTTTACATCAGAATTTAACATGCGAAATTGTAGGTTTGACTAAAGCCGAATTATTACTTGTTAAACGGAGAGATTCACGCTTGGAGAACTCCTTGTCCTTGTTGAGAGAGAAACGTTTAATAAGTGTAGAACAAGATGTGCGTGAGTACCGCTTAAGATTAACCGGTAATATAGAAACATTAACATTGCACATAACTGACGTGTTGAAATATAAATATTCCATATGACTATTCATATAGTCAACTAAAAGCTTCAAAATTATTCGTCACATTGAGGTGATGATTTTGGGAGAGACAGTGCAGTAATTTATTATGGACGCAAATAAAGTTACCACCAGCATATGTGTCATTTTAAAACTAGAGAACTTTTTATGAGCGTTAGCTGAGCATTTTTATTCAGTGTATAAGTATACTTACAAATGGCAAATACGAATATTGTTTGTTACAAATAACAAATGACAAAATCAAATTTTTAGAAAATGTAAAACGTTGTAATATAATTCTATAATAATTTTGTAATTAGAATTACATTTTTTTTCCTCAAATCATTTTAAAATATATAGTTTGTTTAGTCAGTAATTACAATGTATTTATTTACTGATATTAGCTTTTTTTACCATTAGAAAATTCCATGCACGGTACTTTTCACCCCTCGGGTTTTCTTGGTAATGTTAATCAGATTTACTCGTGCTAAACACAATGACAGACTGTATGGAAAACAAAACGAAAATGACAATTAAAGGACTTACTATTTCTGCATGGATAAAATCCGGAGTGAAGCATTTACAGCACCGGTCGTGGAACCTCATAAAAACCTAACAGCTTTTTGATGCACTACGTCAACAACAAACAGTAGGGGCGTTTATTGCATTTTATAGTTTGTTAAACCATTTACAGCCACATTTGCCATTACACCTGACGTGCAGGTCCATTTCAGCATCCTCTTATCTCTGCAAATATATTTATATAAACACAATAATCAGAATATTAAATATGGCCACCTCGTACATTTTCGATAGGCGCGCACTGGTCGCTGCAGAGGATGATTTTGTAAGTTTAAGCGTGCTTTTAAGGTTTATAGGATGTGTTTAAACTGATGCCAATTAAATCGTGTACCTTTTAAAATTGGCCGTCTCGACCCTGACATTTAAAAAAAGGAGACTGGACCTCGTTAGAGATTTGGAAATTAACGACTAAATATGCATCACTTTAGGTTGTCTGTGATGAACATGCAAAAAATCAATCTTTCAAAGGGGTTTGGAGTGGAGAAGTTGAGTGGGGGGAGGGACAGAGGCTATGCACTTGATCTGATGCAAAGCGGCAGATTTCTCATTAACTTACCCGCTTGAACATATTAATGTGCATATTCTCCCCTCCTCTCTCTCCCTTGGCCCCCCTTCGCTCTCCTGCTCCCTCGCGCTCTCTCCCTCTCAGCTCTCTCTCTCGCTTTCTCTTTTTCTCTCTTTTTCATTCTCTCACTCACTTCATATCAGAATCGCGCAGAGCGGTGTCCGTGTAGGGATGCGAGAAGCCAGTGGAACGAGGATCCGATAGAAGATGCAAATGATCGTGAAAACACACAGCAAAATATGAAACTTCTCATTTGCAGCCGAGTAAATCATAGAAAACTTGTTGGGAACTGGCACCCTTCACCGGAATTGTGATGCTGGAACTCTACAGTGGGAACATGCCTATGGTAGCTTTAGATAAGTTGTTTTAACAAAGGTATACAAACGCAAACCGTTCAGTTGTTGGAAATCGAGGCTTGGCTGCTGCATTGTTTGTTACCTCAGTAACTGTGAAACTGACAACTCTCTGTAGCTGCTGCGCTGATATAAAGACATTCAGACATCAAACTCTTGAACAAAATCAGCACCACCAACATCGTCAAAAGATGAGCTCGTATTTCGTCAACTCTCTCTTCACTAAATACAAAAGTGGAGACACTCTGCGGCCAAACTATTACGAGTGCGGATTTGCTCAGGACCTAGGGACGAGACCCACCGTCGTGTACGGTCCAGGCACCGGGGCCACTTTCCAGCATGCCCCTCAGATTCAGGAGTTTTACCACCACGGCGCATCCACGCTCTCCGCAGCTCCTTACCAGCAGAGTCCCTGTGCAGTAACTTGTCACGGCGAGCCGGGTAACTTCTACGGTTATGATGCTCTCCAGAGGCAAACACTTTTTGGCGCTCAAGACGCCGATTTGGTTCAGTATAGCGACTGCAAGCTCGCCGCGGGGGGCATCGGCGACGAGACGGACAACACAGAACAGAGTCCGTCGCCCACACAGCTGTTCCCGTGGATGCGACCTCAAGGTGAGCCTCGGTAGACAGAAAAGCCGGCCAACTCGTTGTGTGTGTTTGTGGAAGTGACATAAACCTGGGTTCGCCACACGAAAAAAATCTCAGTGCAATTTAGGTTTAGAATTGCATTTCCTGTGTGCTCGAGAGGAGGGGGGGGGGGACAATAGCCGTTTTTTATTGTTTTATGGTGTTCAAAACTTGTGAATCACTTTACAGTTTAATGACCCTGCCATAGAAAGACAGCAGAGTGGGAGCGAGGAAGAAGAGGGCGAGAGAAAAGCCCCTTCTCTTCTTGCTGTTTCCATGTGTGAGACTTTGCCCCACAGCTGATCTCTCACTTCTCACCCAGGTCAAAGTTTTACTGCAGCCTTTAACGACTTACAGTGAGCCCTGACTTTATTTCACTACACGGTGGTCGTTTCACAATGATTATGTCATTTATGGCTGTGCCTAATCCTTTGAACATGTGAAATGCTTTTTGACGACTGTGCTGTGGGTTTAGTGTTGTGTATTAGTGTTGTGGTACTTATATTTGTAATGGCGGAACCTTTATATTAATTACTGTCTTAGGCTGTGGGGAGCCTCCATGGTACACTAAAAGTCTACCCAAAAACTAATAATGTATCGCGATTATGTGCTGTAGATGTTAATTTAGAGTGTACGTTGGCTTTGTTGAATGTTGGTTCACATATATGTTTAAACCTGACTGTACAGTTACGTTTTGGCGCGTATTGTGTGCTCTGTCTAACATGTGTACAACTTCTTTATTGCCAGTAGCTGCCGGACGGAGGCGAGGCCGCCAGACCTACAGCCGCTATCAGACGCTCGAACTCGAGAAAGAGTTTCTCTTCAATCCCTACCTAACGCGTAAGCGACGGATTGAGGTATCACACGCTTTGGGACTGACAGAACGACAAGTCAAAATCTGGTTTCAAAACCGTCGCATGAAATGGAAAAAAGAAAACAACAAGGACAAGTTTCCAAGCAGCAAGTCTGAACAAGAGCAGATCGAAAAGGAGAAACGGGAGAAAGAACAGGCATCCGGGACACAGTCAGCCGGCGAAGACTGCGACAAGGCAAAACAAATGTAGAGCGGATGCGTGTGTGTGTGTGTGTGTGTGTGTGAGTGAGAGAGAGAGTGTGTGTGTGCGTGTGTACGTGTGTCAGTCAATCAAAACGGCGAAGAATAAATAGGGAAAATCAAACAGACAATGATGAAGATAATAACGGCGTTTGCATGGGAGGTTTGTCTCACAGAGACATTTTAATCAAGTCGAGGGGTTACATCTTTCACTCGAGGAAAGAACTGAAAAAAAAATGACTGGGACTAGACGAATGACTGTAAACTTAATATGGTGACCACAGAACTTCAGGAAGACGAAGGACAAGAGGCATTTCTACTTTTTAACTGTTGTTCAGAGAGTATGATAGTGTTAAAGCTAGTCTCTTTTCTTTGTGAAATAATTATCGTGAAACTTAAGTTTCTATTGTTAGGATATTGTCATTAACAATTACCTTGGCAGCTGTATAGTTTTTAAGTTAAATGGTGCACTTTTAACTGTTCTCACTTATATGTTATGATGATGACGTAGAAATTAATGACTTCCAACAACATGAAACTGCCTATTTATGCCGTAGAATCTCTTTTTACACGTCTTTGGTTCTTCTTAAATCGATGGTATTTTTGTTGTCTTCCTTTCATGGGGTAAGCATGCGCACAGTGGATTATAAAAATGAATAAACATAATAAAAAAGAATTTTGAAAATTATGTCATGTGACCTATTGTTTACTATGAATCAAACTGTTGTCGTTCACCTTTACTGAAGTAGTTCATGAGATGACTATATGTTTTGTTGTCATTCTTAACTGTATTCTAGTGTCTAAAACTGGAGGAATCCGGCAGAAAGTACACACAATAAAGTTTACAAGCGACAATCCCTGGCACCATGTATCCTCGACATCATTTCTCGCTAATGTGCGGCTCCAGGGCCCGCTTCAAATCATATATTTGTAGGTTAACAGACAAGATTTTGCTTATGTTAAAACATAGGCCTGAATTTTAAAGAATATGTATGAGCACAAATATGAACTAGTACTAAAAACAATGTGTACAATGAGTAAATCTTACAGAACAGCCATATAATGTGGTCTGATTTTTGATTTATAGTTGGTACGTGAACTAAAAGAGGCGGTATGTGAAACCACAACTGAAAACCATCATAACTACTTTGTCAGACCAACACTGTAGCACAACACGATATAATACGCCACTAAACAGAAACAGACTATGTATTATCGTGAATCTACATCGGAAATCTCCTAAAACGAAATTTCATCTAGCTGGTCTTTGTTAAATGTGGGTATTTGAGTTATGAGAGTGCATCGTGTCAGGTGAATTATAGTCCTGAGAGTATGTGGGCTTCTCAAACATTCAGAGTGTAAGTTCCACGACAAGATTCAGAGCTCTCGCGTGAACATGTTTGCTAACTATGTACAGGGAAACGGTTTGGGGTGCACTGAACCAGTCCGTCGCCATGGAAATGGCTAGTTGGTGGTGACTGTTAAGCCTATAAGGATGCTTTGAAGCAGAAACTAGTAAGGGCTCCAGTCATCGTGCTCTTGACGCGGGCACACTGTACAGACATTGCAAAAATGCTGCGATGAGATCGGGGTATGCGCAGGACCGCTGACATAGTGTTGAAAATCAATACAGAAATAAATAGGTTTCTTGTTATTTGTGTGGTGGCCTCCCAAACAGGAGGCACGTTCCTAAATCTGGACAACCTGAACTCATTTATAAGTTTGTACAGCCCGCAATTATTTATTGCTTGGCACGGATTTAGGTGATTACAGAAACCTTCTCAATAGCCTATCGATTTGTGTGTTCTCCTGTGCGTTTGTGTTGACTGTAGGTACCGTTGCCTGTAAGTGAATAATTTAACAAATTTATGTGGATGGTCAGCTGCGAAGCCCTTCTCCACATTAGACGGGGCTCTGGGAAGACGTACACCCATTGGAGGATATTTCATCACGTGCTGCCCATCACGTGGCCCCAGAGGAAAAAGGGGTGATTTTTGGTGTAAATCTGGACTGTAATTCTGTAATATATCATTGGACCTCGTAAAACCGACACTAAAACTTCTTGGCATATAAATCACTTCTCAAATTATGAGTTCATTGTATTATGCGAACGCGTTGTTTTCCAAATACCAAGTGGCGAGTTCAGCCTTCTCTACAGGCGTGTTTCCCGAGCAAACTTCTTGCGCCTTTTCGTGCAGTTCGCAGCGGGCCAGCGGCTACGGCTCGGCTTCTACCGGTGCACCGGTCTCCTCTACATCTTCTGTCTCCCTGTCGAGCATGTACACTAACGGCGCTAGTCTTTCCAGCCAGACTCAAGGCATGTACCCCACTGCGTATGAGCTGGGAGCTGTTTCGTTGAACATGCACAGCTCCCTGTTTGACCATCCGAATCTACCCATGGTGAGCGCTGGCGATCTCTGTAAAGCGCAAAGCAGTAAAGAAGAGCAGAGGGGCTACCATCAAAACAACGAAAACAACCTCCGAATCTATCCGTGGATGAGGAGCACAGGTCTGTGAAAACCGAATGTTTCTTAAGGACAGGGGTGTGCATCTATGTCTGTCTGAGGGGGAGGGAGACAGATTAAGGGGAGCGACCAAGTCATTTCAAAAAGTGTTCTTTTCCTCAGATCTTTTTTATGACTAATTAGTCGCCATAATTCAAGACACCTTAGTATTTTGTGTTTTGTGAAAAAGGGAGGGGACGACTATATGAGAGGTTTGATGAATGATGTTTAGCTTTAACAAATATACAATATCCCGCTGAGATTGTGTGTCATATACTGCTGCTCGTACAAATGAACCCATCTTTAAGTTAGTATGTTGGGAATCACTGGCGTTAAAAATCCTCATATTTTCGATATAGAGGGCGGGGCCTTGTATTTCCATGGTATGTTACAGCTGGGTGGAACTTTGTTTTAAATCACAGTCAGAAATGTAACAATGTCTGTGCGTGTGTGTGTGTGTGTGTGTTTTATGTATGTATGTATGTATGTATGTGCTGTACATGTATGTGCCTGCGTGCGTGCACGCGCATACGTGTTGGATATTTCACAAAACATACGACTCGAAATCTATGGCCACTTCCGCAACAAATTTTTCGCTCAACGACGGCTTTTTACAAATCGTCAACTTTTCGTAGCTAGCACTTTTCTCACATAGGCACCACACGTCCCGGCGGACGTTTTTGAAAAGGAGGTCGACAAGTTCTCTTTTAATGATTTTCGGCGGCCTCTCAAGACACTCCCCACGAACACCGACGTTCCTATCAGTCAACTGTCAACCCGGGGCGCTTCTTCTCTTGTTAGCTCCCAGTGTAAAAATACAACAACATAAATAGTTTTGAAACAGATACCTCATTAGCAAAATTGTTGACATTTACTGGCAGATAGTCCTTGCGCTTCTTTGGTGTGTGCATTTTCGTTCTGCGTCGTAGATTTGTGTGAAATGCCAATGTCATACAAAAATAATGCATTTGTCGTAGTTAGCCTATCTTACTGTCGTTGTGTAGAGAGCATTTTAAATTATTTTAGCTGTAATATTATCCGCAACCAATAGACCGAATTTCGACTGTAAACACGGTTAAGCCTCTTTCAAACAGGGAAAGTGTATCTTAAGCACTTTTATTTTTTTATTGGTTTTTAAAAGGATTAAATTAGTCCAACAATGTCCTGACATGTAGAGTCTGATCTCACGGCAATTCGTAGCGTTGACATATCTGCTGTGAAGGCCACATATTTGGTCTTATGATACGCCAAAACTGGTGTAGACAGATGCATAGAAGGAAATCGGGCCTTACAACAAACATTTACTAGCATATCAACACAAATAATCGCAAGATCACAATCCTTTCGCTCCTATACATTTTAACATTTCAGGCACATATGCTGGGCCTTGCACCTCCAACCACTGGGTTTTGTGTCTTTATTACTAGGCCAGCTGCCTTTTCAGTTGATTTCGTGCTTTGGCTTGATATTTCACAGAGATGGACTCTGTCCCTCGCTTTATTTCTCTTTCACTATTCACAGACAGACACATTCACACACTGACCAGATGAAATTCTATTTCCATGTCTATCATTCAGGAGCCTGTGTACGTCAGAGACCCTGCACACTGACCGAGTACAATGCTGTTCCTTGTTTTAACTCGTGTAAAAGCGTTTCGTTCTGCGAGGATACATAATTTATGCACTTAATTTATACCTCCTAAAAACGAAACAGCTGTATCATTTTTATGGATTTCAATACTAACCTTGTTTTTCATTCACTCGACGTCTCTCATTGCATCTTCTTTTCATGTAAATTCTTTATGCTTTTGCACAGTTTGTCCTAGACTAGTATCAACAAGAAGTGTCACGGCGTTGCCGACAAGACGGAAGTAAGATACAAACGACTAAAGAGTGCAATAAAAAAGTTCAAATAGCACACGAGCTCAAAGCAGTCCCCATTTGTCGACAGTCTGCTGAAAACGGAAACGCAGGGACAGCAGAAAGTCACTGACCGTGCATGGGGCAAGGTTGTGAAAGTCTAGTTAGATTTCTTCTCTTTAAATCTGCAGCTGAAAGATGGATACTTTACGTAGATGGCTTCTTTATCTAAACGGATAGACGAACACTTCAGCGCTTATGTGTAAGGGAACTAGATCATGTTGTTGACTTTGGTCGTGTTTAGAAGGACGTCTGAACGCCAGGGCTCCATTAGAGCCACGGGAGTGTGCGAGCCAGTGCATTTACTTTGTGAAGGGGTATTTGTGTACTGTCATTTTGCTTTTTAATTACATTCCATTTTTATATTTAAGATACATTTTACCTATCAAAGTTTTGATTAGCTAGTGTTGTGTTTCTTAACCCTAATATAGAAGTAAAACTTAACGCATAACTAGTGTTCAAATGCACATTCTTAAATTGCATATGTGTGTTTTCGTTTTCTTTGTTTTTATTTTATTTTTTACTATAGTTTGTGACCTTAATGTAAGGGATAAAAATACAAAAAATAATTTAGAAGCATTTAAAGCCTTAGGCTTGTTTGCCGCTGTTTTGAAAATTCAGGATTTCATAACTGCTTTTTATGTGATTATGTATTTATGTTTTTTTCACCTAGCTCTTTGCAAAATCTAACAAATCATATCTAAATATTTACAGTCACAAATCTCAATATCAGAAAATGTGTTTGTATAATCACTGGTCGCTTTGTTTATGGTAAGATGATAATAATACACCTACAAGAAACAGCAAGCGCGTTTTTCCCCAGTATGCAATATTACTGAAAACACTAAAATATGCCGAATCTCTCGTTTTCCAGTCACTCACTGAAGTTTAACGTTTTTAGCTGAAATATGTTTTCGATCACTATATCATATTTAAATTATTTTTAAATTGAAAACTAAGTCTTTCGTTTTCATTCACACCCAGACAGCAGAACTGTTTTTATTTTAGGCTAACTAACGAAAAAGATTCGAACACTTCATATTATTCTTTACTACTGTTGTTAGTATGCATGTTTTCACATTTGTTATGCTTTCTAATCCTTCTTTCGGATTTCCACAGGTGCGGACCGGAAAAGAGGCCGCCAGACATATTCGCGCTATCAAACATTAGAGCTGGAGAAAGAGTTTCACTTCAACCGTTACCTTTCAAGACGGCGGCGTATTGAGATTGCACACGCCCTGTGCTTAACCGAACGCCAGATAAAAATCTGGTTTCAAAACAGAAGGATGAAATGGAAGAAAGAAAACAAATCAACGGGCCGCTGCTCTCCTGCTGCTGACCAAATCGGGGGCGACGAGGAAGAGGAAGATGACGAGTAGCCACGCAAGTGGAAGGCACAAAAATAGACTACACTATAGACTATATTATCGATTCAACCTGCTTTATTTCAGGATACACTGAGTTGGAAAAAAGACATGCTACTTACAATACTGTAGGTAAAGTGTCACTATCGTCTACCTATGTAACTAGTGTTAGAGGTGTTAATGTATTAGACTATGCTATAGTAAATATAGTAATACAAGTAACTTTAAAAGCATTTTAATATAGTTGTATACGTTTAATACCCCTACTGTATAGTAGCCTAAATTATATATATATATATATATATATATACATACACAGGATTAATATTAGTGTTATTAATACTGGAACATATATTTCATATATTTGTGACTCATATATTTGTGACCTGTTACGTTCGGCCTAGTCACTGTGGGGTCAAACACAGAAGGGAGCAAGCTCTTTTTAGTAATTTCTTATTTTGATATATTCCTATTCTGTATGTATGTGTATATTTTTTGTCTGCTTAAGCATGTCTTTCCCTGTTATATTTTTTGCGCAAGTGGTAAAATAAACGAACTGTACAGCTGACTACAAGACGTTCAAATTTTTGACTCTCGGGGATTTTTCTTTTCTGTGTTCTTTGCTTGCTTTTCATTTCTAATCGAATTGAAATTATAATAATGTTGGGACAAAAATCCCTGAACGAGCATGTATTTTTGTTTTACAAAGACCCATGCCTTTCTTTTTTAATATTGCCCTGAAAGACGCTAAAAAATCGGCCTCTACTTAAGTGTTTTATATAAATAATAATAATATAAAATTGCAATAATAATAATAGAAGCGTAATAGAAAAGTAATACAAGCAGAAGCAACCTCACCTGCATGTCTACTTTTGCGGTTATTCTTTATTAGTTCATTTCTATTCACTACCAGGTTAAAACATCATAGATGTTAATTTATTTTGTTTAAATTAACAGTTACATGGGTATACTACTAAAACGTTAGTAATATACTAAAAAATAATAAGAAAAGCTTTATTTATTAGTTTGCCATTATTTGGGAATTACAATTGTTTTGTTGTGGACAAAATAATACAAATTAAAAAGCATTTTAAACATTTAAATTCTGTAAATATCTATATATTAACTACGATAAGAAAATTTATTTAATGTAGTAGATTTAGTAGTGATCAGTGAAATGGGAGTTATTTCACAAAGCACCAGAGTATTGTTAGTTTTATTCTAGAATATTATAGTGACGTTGATGCTTTTCGTCAATATTAATACAACAGTTTTCGTTTATTGTGACTTAGTTTTTTCCCCCCTTAGGTCAAGCTGAGTGCTTGTAGAGAAGTGACAGGTTCTGTATCGTGTGAGACCAAAAGAAGGCGTTTATATTATGGGGTTGTAAACTAATGTGTTTAGTGCATCAATAAAAAGCCGGAAACGCCATAAAAGGGACAAAAAAATCTGCAGAATGGGAAAACGGTCGGTCTTTTCTTGTTTTTAGAGCTTGTAGAAGCAGTTAAGCTTTTGGTGACAATACCCTTTCCGATTTAGACAAAACTGTAATATTATAAGTGACCCATATTGTCAGTTAATGTGCGTATTTTGTTTAAAGCAACTCTCTAAATCTGTTTGTTTAAAGCAAATTTTGTTTAAAGTTTTTAGTGCTATTCGCTTGATTGTGCTTTTTAATAACGTGAATTTTGTCGCATTGCGAATGTTATTGCATCTATAGTTTAGAGCGGTTTATATCTCGATTGAACTGTCAGGATTGAGCATTGCACTACTGCCATGACGTTACAAATATTTTTGTCCTACATCTTTCCTTCTGAAAAGTTTTTTTTTTTTTTTAAATAATTATATTGTTAATAACTTTTTTCCCACTCATATGTCTTTCTGCTTGAATCGAGATTATTTTCCCAATATTAATTAATATGAAAAATATGAATCGACTAATTTTTCAAATATTTTAATTTAATTATTTTTCATTTTCAATATTTTACATTTGTTAATATTACTGTACGATATTATGGATCTGCTTTCAACGTAGCTAATCATCAGCTAGAGCATTTTAAAAATAAATATCAAACATGTTCTCTTGAATATCTCTTGATATTATGAAAAAAATAAATCTAACCACTTTATAGCACCGTAAACCTAAAACATCACTGTAGTATCTCTAATCCTCATTGATTCGCTGGATGGTTTCATTTTAAATTAAAGCTTATCCGAGCAAATTGCCTTAAATTATGAAAAATTATGAAAAAAATCAAAAAATCAAAAATCAAACCGCATTGATGTTATATTTCGGCGTCAAAAACACAAACATCACATGTTCAAGCCTATTCTCTTACACGATTGACTAATGCGCTTTTTAGTTAGCCTAAGTATAGCAGTGCATAAAAACAAGCGCGAAAATATAAAATTTTCCTCTCGATTGTATAGGGAAAAAGATGGCGACGGCAGAGCTACTGCTGTTAAAACAGTCATGAAGAAATGCAATAAATTCCTTGTTGTTTTATGAAAATTTACAACTTTGTGATAGAACTTTATGAGTGCCTGGGTCCTGGGATTGGCCGAGGATGGTCATGTGGACGAGTAACCGTGAACATGAACTTTTTATGATTTCCCAAGTGGTTATATTGCAGCATTCTTTTGGCCGCAGCACTTAATGTAGCTTCACTGTGCTCCTTAAAGGTTCTTGCTCTATTTTTATAGTATATTTTGACCAACACTGAAAACTCACACAGTCGGAGAGCATTGTTTAGGCTGATGTTCTCAGAATGAACAGGGAGAGAACAGCCTCCTCTCCTCTCCGCTCTGCTATGCTAATGTGGCCGCCTGTGATTGGGATAACCACTGCGATGGAGTCTTTATTGAGATCTGGACACGCAGTAGGGTCTCATCTAATTTTTCATACGGGGGTCTGACTCCCGTTGACTAAAGCGGGTGTAACGGATGAAAGCTGCGGTGCCGCTGTCATTTTCACTGCTTCGCTCTAATGGCGGGACCAAGAAGAGCAACAGGACTTACCGAGAGCGAGCTACGGCGAGAGGTTTGCGCCTCTCTGTCCTGGTGCTGGGTGACGAATTATCAACAAAGGTAAGTCTGTCATTGTCTCGCAACCGCATCGTTTCTCTGAGGTAAGAGCTCGACCAAGCCTAATCATGCGCACTGGATGGACATACTCTACTTCTAAGCTGTACATGCGCGACTTATTAGTAAACACCTTTTTTTTTAAATCCAATTATTCATTTCCATCTTGGGTGGAGCAGGCATAAGCGTTTTGGTGCCTGTCCTTGTATTTTCTTCTGGTCAGCGCTGGGGTGTTTAGACCTGAAGCACGGTATGCATTTACAGAGATTCATATGTGCTGATTTCGGGTTTTCCACTGCATTACTGTATTTGTGATATGGAGCGCAGTCATGGCTGCGGCGAGAGGGCGAGGTTTGAAGAAGCTGCTGCCTTGCCAATCGGATTTTAGCCTTATATCCCTGGGTCATTTATTAAGTGAAGTGCTGGAGATTTTATTCCGTGTCACATTTAAAGTTATATACATGCGACAAAATATAATGCATACGGCCATATATCACAAACTAATAATAATAAAAAAAACTCAACTAATAATAAATAAACAAAAAATATAACAATACTTGAAGGCCTCATTAGGGCTATTTTCAAAATACCCAAAATAGCTAAAGGTCTCCTTGTGTTTTGTGTAGGACGTCTTTCACTTCCAGATCAGACGAACTAATCTTCCTGGTTATTCTATTGGGCTGTTGTGAGAGGAAGGTAATGATTTCTCGCGGCTCTGCTTGACATAGGTTATTTTCTCTCTCGGTTCTCGTCTAATCTATTTTATTCCGTGCAAATTTGTAACGTTCCTGGAATTTTGTTGTCCATTTATTTACATGCGTATTTTCTGTAACTGTATGGGGAAAGGATAATGTGGAAAATCTATCTATCTATCTATCTATCTATCTATCTATCTATCTATCTATCTATCTATCTATCTATCTATCCATGACATTTTTAGGTAACTTGTCTGTAATTACTAAAAAGCTTGGAATATATCTCACGTTTGAGAACTGACTGACAGTCTTACAGAATATCCATCCAACAGACTATGAATAATAAAATATTCAGTATTTTTTTTATTTATCAGAACTTACATGTGCATCATGCTAGGTGCAAGAATGTGGTCAGCTCCTTGTTGAGAGCTGCTGAAGCAAATCCCAGCACATAAGCCATTTCCACGCTATCTGGCGCCATCTAGTGTTCATTCCTGCATTTTGCCAGTACAGTCTGCTTAGAGTAGAGGGTGTGTTTATTGCACTAGGTATGTGTGCGTGAGCGTGTAAGAGAGAGAGAGAGGATTTATTACAGTGCGCATTTGTTTGCTGTATTGTGTGTGTGTGTGTGTGTGTGTGTGTGTGTGTGTGTGTGTGTGTGTGTGTGTGTGCGCGAGCACGCCAGCGCGTGACGTTTTATGGCAGTGTGAGAATGTGTTTTAGTGTTCTTCTAAAGCACGTTTTATTGCTTTGTGAGTGTTTGTGAGACTGTGTGCGAGCAGTATCTTTTTCTCCCTCTTTTATCAAGTCACACCAGCATTCGCCACTCACCAACAGATGTGTGCTTTAGCTTTTAAATATTAATAAAACCTCTTAAATGTTGTATGCAGTAAAGCACACATTGCAGCCGCAGATAACAGGAAAGACAGGGAGGGGTTCTCGGCCCGGTGGCAGTGAAACGTAAAAGAATGTAGGGGCTGTAAATTCTCCTAGCTGTTCTTGCTGCTCTTTGAAGTGTCTGCGTTTGGGGAAGATTTGTGGCATACACACACACACACACACACACACACACACACACACACACAAACCTGAGGCCTGCAGGGCTTATATTCCTTCTACTCTGCTCTCTTGCTTCTTGTAATACATCCAGAATATCAGGATTTGACTACTCTTAGGATATTCCATTGAAAAGGGAATGAAGTGCGTCGAGGCCTGAGTGCGAGCCGACCTGTGTGCGCCTTAGCCAAAACCTACATCCTTGGCCAATTTTTAAAGTCACGCTGACCTTTTTATTTCTTTGGCGTTCTCTCTTAAGGAAGTACATACTCCAAGCAATAAGTGTTTATTTGGACTGGTAGTGGGCATAGTAACCGGAAAGTGAGAAAGAGAGAGAGAGAGGGAAAAGTGAGAGGGAGGAGGGACTGCTTGGAGATTGTATGACTCCTGTTTAATGTCGTA